>LPNX010123311.1:14404-121910 GCA_001517045.1 Pseudotsuga menziesii
ACATTTGGGGACAAAATATACCAAAACTAATAAAACATTATCAAAAATAATAATTGATACCTGCATTTCTTCCTCAAAAACGACAAAACCTTCAACATAGTCATACTCATCATCATTTGGCAATTGGGAATACTACATAAATTTCAATTAAAAAAGCATATATATATTTAGGTACCAAAAACATTTAATTTGTAACATGTGTACATCCTATCTCATATTGTAAATGTGTCTTTTGCAAGTTCAATTATTAAACCATACTTACATACCAAATCTATGCGTCAATTTTCTTGAGCCTTAACATGCTTATACTTGTATCTACAATATGCTGCATACTACTCTAGCTCTGATCAATTCATAAGACTCAAGGCATCATCTGAATAGTCATCAAATGAGTTGTCATCCATATTGGTTGAATATACCATATTATTTAAGTCGATTTCTACCCCTACAAATGCATCCATAACATGTTATTTTATCTGTTCCCTCACCCTACTAATTGCCACTTCAGATGTCATTTGAAACTCCTATGGAAAAGAAACGACTCTAGGATGTGGAACTGCTAAGCGAGGCAATAGTTGACTATATTCAACATCTCACAGTGAATCAATACGTTCATATGTGTTATATTTTTAACATTAATCTAGCATCATATTAGGATCTTTTAACTGAGAGAATAACAAGCACACCAATCAAACACAAGAGGTAATGAACACAGTGTTTTTCCTTGGGGAAACCATAAATGGAGAAAACCACGTAACTTCCTCAGAGATAGAATCAACACCAAAAGTAAAACCCCAAAATAGTAAGATGATCTCCCGACAGCAGCAACCTCTTTCTTCTTAGTCCCAGTGTCTTCTTCTTCCTCAGCTATGCGCTACAACTGAGTTTGAGTGAGTGTGTGATAAATAGAGAGGCTAGATCTCTATTTATACTAATTCCTGACTTGAATAAACCTTACTAGGGCCGACTTCTCTAGGAGAGTCTAATAAATCTAACTGCAGGGACTTTAACCCTTGAACAATAGGAGGGTTACCCACAATGACTTGACATGACTTGTTTACATTATAGAACCTCTTGATAGGAACATCGGGGCATGACATGACTCAAATACATTATAGACACTTCCTAGAATAAACATCGGGGTACAAGACATAAGAAATGCAAGTGAATACAATCCGAAGTTATAAATACATCAACACTCCCTCTTAACTAGGAAGGTATTCTTTCGACACAATTTTCAGCACTGGTCTTCTTCTCTGTATCGACTGGATCATCTCGTCATTGTCATCTTCAAGTTGTCTTCATCTTCAAGTGTTCTTCTAAGTCATCTTCGTCTTCAAGTATTCTTCTAAGTCATCTTATTCTTCAAGTCTTATTTGGATCATCACGACTGCTGGAACATCACCGCTGGATCATCATCACTATATCATCATCAAATCTGGATCATCACTTGATCTAGATCATCATCAAGTCTGGATCATCATCACATCTAGATCATCACTTGATCTGGATCATCATCAAGTCTGGACCATCATCATTGGTACTCTGGATCATCATCAAGTCTGGATCATCATCATTGGTACTATCTCTCGATTCTTCTCGTCACAGGAAGTTCTATAGAGCCAGCCCTTTTTCATGCTGGTTGTAGACCTACCCTTCATGTATGTCTTCATCAGTGCTTATATCTGACCCTAAGTCAGAATGGCCCACCCAGCTCTTACATCTAACCTCATCTTGTCAGAAAGGCACGTCCAACACTCACATTTGACCTCATCTTAACAGAAAGGCCTAGCACTCACTTCTGACCATGTATAAACACATCGCTCCAGAATGGCTCAGCACTTATATCCGACCATGTATGAACACACCACATTGGAAGGGCTCAACACTTACATCTGACCATGTTCAAAAACACCGCATCGAAAGGGCTATGCAATTACATTCTACCATGTTCGAAAACACCGCATCGAAATGGCTCTGCACTTACATTTGACCATGTTTGAAAACACCGCATCGAAAGAGCTCTTAGTCCCAGACTGAGGATTCCTGGTAACTGACTAGGTGCCTCCATTCTCCCAGAGAATGGAATCAACCCTTATATCAGATCAAGTGGGAACACATCCCTCAATCACATCAGAATGGCCATGCACTCACATCTGATCATGTAAGACTACATGCTACAGTCATATCAGAACGAACCTCAGTCCCAGGCTGAGTATTCCTGGTAACTGAATAGTTGCCTCCATTCCAAGAATGGAATTTATCCCTTACATCTGATCATGTAGGGACCAATCCTACAATCACATCAGAATGGATCAACACTCATATATGACATGGAAGGAACCAAATCCTCTCATCATGACAGAATGGCTCAGCCATTACATCTGACCATGGAAGGAACCTAATCCTCTAACAATGTCAGAATGGATCTTGATCTCATGATTTCCCCTTGGAGGGAACCTTGATCTGGAGAAAATCAAACTTCTCCCTGAAGTAGTAAAAATTCACTCTAGCCAATGGCTTCATCAACACATCAGCTATCTATTCGTCCGTCGCAACATACTGGAGCTTCACTGCTCCTCTCTGCACCATATCCCTGATATAGTGATACTTGATCTCGATATGATTTGACTTGTCATGGAACATCGGGTTCTTTGAAAACTTCACACAACTTTGGTTGTCACAATATATACAAGTAGCATCCAACTAGAGATCAAATAAATCAGACAGTAGCTTCCTTAGCCATACTGCCTCGCAACTAGCTAAACAAGATGCGACATACTCTGCTTCAGTTGTACTCAGTGCTACAAAGGATTGTTTCCTACTAAACCAAGAGATCACACCTGATCCCATACTAAAGCAACACCCTGAAGTACTCTTCCTATCGATGGCACTGCCTGCCCAATCTGAATCAACATAAACCTCTAGGTTAATCTTCTGATTTTCCTTATAGATGAGCCCATAATCAACTGTACCCTTTAGGTACCTCAAAATATGCTTTGTAGCAATCAAGTGAACATGTCTCGGATCTGTCAGGAACTGGCTCAAGGTGTTCACATCAAAGCAAATATTTGGTCTCATGTTCGTCAGGTACATCAAGGACCCAATCATCTGACAATACATCGTAGCATCACCCACTTCTGATGAAGCATCACTCAATAGCTTCAGTTTCGATGCCATAGGTGTGGTTATGGCCTTGCAGTCCATCATCCCGAATCTCTTCAGAATCTCTACTGCATACTTTCCTTGTCCAAGGAATATTCCATCCGTATTTTGCCACACCTCCATGCCTAAGAAATAGTGCATCATACCCAATTCTTTCATTTCAAACTCGGCAGCAAGTTTCCTCTTTGTATCAACAATCAACCCATCCATACCTATTACAAACAGATCATCTACATACAGTAGGAGTATCATTGGATTTCCATCTTCAACCTTGTAGTAAAGGTTAGAATCTACTTTACTCTTGGTAAAGCCCAAACTGGATAGGAAACCATCAATTTTGTCGTACCATGTCCTAGTCGCTTGTTTCAAATCGTACAGGGATTTCTTCAATATACACACATGAGACTCCCTGTCATGTGTCTCAAAACTGAGTGGTTGCTCCACATACACTTCCTCTTCTACTACACCATTCAAGAAAGCAGTCTTGACATCCATCTGGTGTATCTTCCATTTCGTCACTGCAACCAGAGCAAGTACTGATCTGATGGAAGTGTATCTGGCTACAGGTGTAAAATTTTCTTCATAATCTATTCCTTCTTTCTGGGAGAAGCCACGAGCAACAAATCTTGCTTTATATTTCTCTATGTTTCCATCTGCAGCATGCTTGATCTTGTAGATCCATTTATAAGTTACAATGGACTTCCCTTCTAGTTTTGGAACAACATCCCAAACATCATTCTTCATGATCGATTGATTCTCTTCGATCATAGCATCCTTCCATTCTTTTCATTCTGTTGCTTCTTCATAGTTGGAAGGTTCTTTATTGATAATGTCACATAGCAAGGCTACATAACTGAAGCAGGACCTAGTTCTCTTTCTCCCTCTAGGTGTTTCTTCTAAAGCTCCATATCTTTCTGCACCTTGGATAATTTCACGTACCCAAGCAGGTTTCCTCTTATGAGGATTCTTCTACAGAGGTGGATCTACAGGTTCTTGAGGTTATTCTAATTCTCGATCTTCTTCTTGAATTTCTTCGTTCATGGTTGTATCATGAATTCTAGGTGCTCTAATTTCTTCAGGTTCTTCAACTAGTTTCTTCCTGGATTTGATGTAGGATGAATCTTTGTCAAATGTTACATCTCTGCTAATGTCAATTTTCTTGAACCCTGGGAAGTATATTCTGTAAGGCTTCGAGCTTTCAGAGTATCCCACAAATATACCCTTCTTTCCTGAAGGATCTGACTTTGTCCTCTTTTCTTTCAGAATGTGTATGTATACATGACAGCCGAATATTCTGAGATGGCTGACTTCTGGTTTCTTGCTGGAGAAGACTTCTTTAGGAGTCTTGTTCTCGAGTACTCTGTGTGGAGTATGGTTCTGTACATACACCGCTGTTCTGGAAGCTTCCTCCCATAGATGCATAGGAAGATCTTGATCATGAGGCATTGCTCTTGCAGCTTCCATGATAGTTTTATTCTTCCTTTCTGCAATCCCATTCTGTTGTGGATTATAAGGAGTGGACAAGTCCCTCTTAATCCCTGAGTCTTTGCATAATTCTTTGAATTCATTCGAAGTGAATTCTCCACCATTATCTGATTGAAAGGTCTTGATCTTCTTTTCAGTGTGGTTCTCGATCAAGGCTTTGAATTCCTTGAACTTGCTGAATACTTCATATTTGTTCTTCATAAAGTATATCCATGCGTTTCTAGAAAAATCATCAATAAAAGAAACATAGTATACATACCCGCTTAGTGAACTTGATGATATTGGTCCGCATACATCGGAGTGGATGATTTCCAAGATTCCTTTTTCCTTGCTCTCACTACTTGGAAATGTCTTCTTTGTGTTCTTCCCTTTTGCGCATCCTTTGCATACTCCTTCATGTTCTGTCTGCATTTCTAGGAGACCTTCAATAGCTTTGATTACAAGTGGTAGTGCTCTGTAATGCACATGTGCAAGCCTTCTATGCCAAAGCTCATTTGGTTCTACCAAGTCATGAACCAAAGCTTGTTCTGGTTGGCCCTTCAATTTGCATAGTCCTCCTTCTTGTTCCCCAATCACTACTGCATCATCGAAAGACTTTCCTTTTGGCCACATGAGGACTTGGCCATCTACAAATGCAACCCTCATTCCTTTTGCATCCAATGCAGATACGGAGAGGAGGTTCTTCTTTAGTCTAGGTACAAACAATACATCTTTAATTTTGATAGACTTTCTAGAGTCTATCTTGTATGAGGATTCACCACTACCTTTTATTGGATATTGGTAGTCATCTCCGAGTTTCACCTTGTGAGGTGATTCATGTTCAGATAGTTTCACAAAGGATTCCTTGAATCCTGTCATATGTTTGGAAGCATCACTATCTATAAGCCAATCATTGCTGCCATGTGTGATAGTTCCCGTGAGAGCAGAGATCAGAACATATTCTTCATCACTTGAAGAATCATCACTGGCTTGTCTGTTTCTCTTTGTGGAAGGTTCATCATCCTCTGTAGCATGACATTATGTCTTCTCTTGTTTCCCTTATTCTTATGAGAGATACTTTTGTTTCTAGGATAGTCTCTAGCAAAATGTCCCCTTTCATCACATGTATAGCAAATGTAATTAGACAAATCTATAGGCTTTATAGAGTTATTCCTTTGATGAGAGTACTTACTTCTGTGGTGGCTAGATCTAGTTTTCTTGGATTGTACTGTGAGAGCTTGATCTTCACTTCCCATCTTTTCTTCTCAAGCTGCTATCTGAGCTTCTTCTTGAGAGCATTCTTCCCATAGTCTGCTGAACTTGACTAACTTCTTTCTGGCACATATCCTTTGAATAAAGGAGTCCCATGATCTAGGGAGACCATTCAAGGTGGTCATCACAATCTCTGCATTTTCTACTTCTTCATCTACTACTTCCAGCTATTCCTTGATCTGAGAGACCCTTGTAAAGTAAGACTGGATGGTCTCTGCATTCTGGATCTTTACATTCTTTAGTTGGTTTCTCAGAGTCATCTTCCAGTTTATGTTCTTCCCTTCAAACAATTTGGTTAGGGCATCAAACATAGCTTTAGGTGTCTTTAGGGAGGACACCTGTGGTATGAGGTGATCCTTGATTGGATCAACAATAATCCTCTTTTCCATAACCAAATTCTTCTTGTGTAAGGCCTTAGCCTCATCTCCCTCTGGAATTGGAATCTCCTCATGGATGTAGGAGTCCAACTCATTTTCTTCCAGCACTAGGGAGATCCTATACTTCCAGGCTCAGAATTTATCAGCTCCCTCAAGCTTTTCATCAATCTTGGTATGATGAGACATCTTAACTGAGAACCTAAAATGTAAATACAAAAGATTTAGATCTTACCAGGTCAAGATGTCGGATCTGGATTTGGAGCTGAAATTATGTAGTGCTGGTTCAAGAGCAGATTAGGGTTTTGCTTTTCCGACGTTCTATCCAACCAAATGATTTGATATTGATCTCTAAACTTTGATTTTGGGGAGGAGATAAATCTAGGCCTGGGCTCACTGAAAAATTCCACTTCTGTGGAAAGCCCTAATTTTCGACAGTAGTGTTGGGTCCAAAATTGAAAAACCTCAGAATTGGATTCTGCTTCGACAGAAATATGCGCCCTAGGGAGGAGATTTATTCCAACCTTCTTTTGCTGAAAATCTGTGGAGAGGGATCCACAAAGTAGGAATCCCTAGTTCCCGCAGTTGCACAGTGTCTTCTTCTCAGGTTATCTCTGATACCATGTTATATTTTTAACATTAAGCTAGCATCATATTAGGATCTTTTAACTGAGAGAATAACAAGCACAACAATCAAACATAAGAGAGAATGAACAAAGTGTTTTTCCTCAAGGAAACCATAAGTGGAGAAAACCCCACAACTTCCTCAGAGATAGAATCAACACCAAAATTAAAACCCCAAAACAGTAAGATGATCTCCTGACAGCAGCAACCTCTTTCTTCCTAGCCCCAGTGTCTTCTTCTTCCTCAGCTATGTACTACAACTGAGTGTGAGTGAGTGTGTGAAAAATAGAGAGGCTAGCTCTCTATTTAGACTAATTACTGACTTGACTAAACCCTACTAGGGTTGACTTCTCTAGGAGAGTCTAATAACCATAGTGCCCTGGAACTGCTGGGACTTTAACCCTTTAACAATAGGAGGGTTACCCATAATGACTTGACATGACTTGTTTACATTATAGAACCTCCCGATAGGAACATCGAGGCATAACATGACTCAAATACATTATAGACACTTCCCGGAATAAACATCGGGGTACAAGATATAAGATATACAAGTGAATGCATTCCGAAGTTACAAATACATCAACAATATGTACAACCTTTTCTAGCACCATAGAAATGTGATCCTGTATCTGTATAGTCAGGGTCCATGTGTGTTGGCCTTTTTCTCTTCCTTGTATTGACCCACGGTTCAACAACCACACAATACCAACAAGACACCAAAAGACATAGGCCTGACATAGTAAGCTCAATTGGAGACGCCCATGAGGCAGATGCAGTCTGACCTAAGATATCTTAATGGGTAACTTCCAGAACCATGTTTCTGCAGTTGGTGAGGGATTATAGTCACTTGGCGCGCGGCCAAGGTGCTTGACAAAGATGATAGGATGGAGTCCTTCACTCTATGACATCGACACAACCAAGTGCCACCGGCCACCTGCACGACATGACCTTGTCCTTAAAATTTAACAACTGGCGCAACTATGCGACACAACCGATTCCTTATACTTGACAGACAATGCGCAACTTATATTTTAACTTAGAAACTTAACCATGAAATCATACACAATAGTCCAAAAATACTTTTAAATAGTCATTCATTCATACTGCGACATACACTCAACAACAACTATAACTGTAATAATGTAAAACAAACAAACATTCACATAAAAATTCACCATTCAATAACATTCATCCATATAACATAGGAAATAATGTGGAAACCCATCTGGGAAAAACTGCCAAGGTGCTCTTCATCTGGAATGAGAAATATAGGTAGCACCTTACTTCCTGCAACTTGTATATTGTTCTTAAGATATGTCTTTCTGACTCAATCTTCTTGCTCTCTGGTTTATTCTCTATCTACTCCTACTGATACATCCACAACCTAGATCGACTCTTCTAATTTACTAGCGATCTGCGCACATAGCTGCAAAATTCATGACTCAACATCCTTCTCCTTCTACTAGACTCACCTCTGAGTCGACCTTACTACTTCTATTCTCTAACAGTCTATCTTGCTGAATCTACTGAATCTAACTGAATCTAATCTAACCTCATCTAATATTATCCAATCTAACCCTTATACAGAGTAGGTTCCTTCTATTTATATCATTTACAAGACCATACAGGTTCGACTGAGTACTACTTGGTTATTACAAACTCAGGTAGCTACAAAATATCTCTGTTAGATTGAATGTTGGCCCATACCTAGTTGTGAAAGTCCTGTAATGCATTAACCACAGCCTTAACTAGCCACATAAACGTATTTTAGCTCATTTGTATCAGTCATAAATAGCTGCAAACTTGTCCTTCCATCTTCTGTTGGTTCGTCCTTCTGTAGTCTTCCTTGACTTTCGCCTGTCCAACATTAACTCTTCTACCTGCCTCTTCCACCGACTCTATATGTGATTTTCCCCTTCGCATTAATCTTGTTGTAGCTTTCTCTGTTTTGTGCTTCCTTTCCTTCTTTATCCTTCCTTTCTTCGTCACGTGCATGTTTTATCTTTTTGCACTGGTTCATTTGATTCCTTCTTGAACTGCTTTTCCCTTGTCGTGCATGCACTTTTCCTCCTTTGCTTGCATGCCAATTCTTCCTTGTGCACTTTTCCTGGCCCAAAAGGACCCCAACACTCACATGTGGCTCATTCCGAGGCACTAAGAAAAAATGGATATCTTCGCAAAAATGTGACTGCTCATGACTTAAGCCTCTAGCTTGGGCTTCGGCCCAGGCTGCACGGGAGGAAAAACCTTGTCCTAAAATTCCTTCACCATTTGTTGCACTCTAGCAAGTTTCGTTGTTACTTCCTCCACCTGTGCGGCCGATTTCTCCACTCGGTCGAAATTGATATGTTTCGAAGGTCCTGCCTCCAGAAACTACACAATATGATGAAGTTTTTGCTGCACAGGCTGAATAAGGCCTATGATCCATGCTTCTTTTGATTGTTGTGCCTCTACCTCTGCTTCCCTAGTCCGCTCTTACTCATAGAGAGCTTGAATTCCTACTGCAACTACTTGATCTCAGCCATATTCGTAACCTTTTCTTTAAATGATAGCTTCTTCATCTCTGCCTTTGTCATGGTGATATTCTCCTCATCCTACTGCATATCTTCCTTAATATTTTATCCAATCTCATATTCAAGAAGCGCTTCCCATATCGTGAAAACAGCTTCAACTGCCTCAGTGCAGATTTTTTTCTCCTTTACTCATCTTCCCAATAGCCTCAAACACTGCTATGCTTCTCTCTTCGAGCACCTCAATAAGTGTGCTCGGTACCTATTTAGCATGAAGCTCCTCAACCTGCTTCTTCAGTTCCACTATAATCCACGACAACTGAACAAGCTTAGCAGTTGAATCTTCATCTTCCTGGCTCGCTTCCGATGGGAACTCGACGACCGTGCCTTTAATGGCTTCAGCAAGGGTAACGTGGATTTGATCATGCACCATAATTTCTTACTCTTTCTCTTTTATGAGGGCATTGTGCTACATGGACTTCCTTTATTGTTTCATTTTCTGATACGCCACAACATTCTCCCAAAGCCGTATTTCAGTTGTGATTGTTTGTTTTAGCTCGTAGACTTCACCCAATGTGAGTTTGGAGAAGTCGATATGCAATGTGTCAAACTCTTTAACAACATCATAAATGCACTTGCCGTCATCCATGTCTCCATTGCGTGCCCTTGGATTTTTACTTTGATTGGCGGCACTAGCTCTAGTGTAATTAACGGGATGTTGGGATCCACCCCATAAGTTTCAACCTCGACAATGGCTTTGACCTCATTAAGGGCCTATGTGAGCTTATTGAGGTGCTCCAAAACTTGACCAACAACATTTCCTATTGTGTATTGAGAACCTTGAGGATTTTGTTGGCGACCTCGGCTACAACGTCCTCTAGTGCACGGATATCCTCCTCTGTCAAGGTATCCGTGTTAGTCATTTTGCTATCTCTTCTCTTTTTGTGTTGCGTCCCACACTACTGTTGTTGTTCTTTCTGGTGGTTACGGATGTCCTCTTTCATAGCTGTCTATTCCCCATCGCTTCGATGGGATCCACCATCACCACTGTTATCATCTTTTCCTTCTTGCAATCGATCATCTTGACCATCACCTCCATCGTTTCCTTGGCCACTTTCGGCATCACCGCTTGCGCCACCGTTTCCACCTTGGTTAGCTGGTGGGTCTTCTTGGTTTTCTCCTTCATCCAATGGCTCTATCAGTGGGTTGCACCATTCTTCAAGCCACTCCTTGACAATTGTGTCCACATAATCATCAGTGATCATGAACCCTTCCTGGTGTGCTTTCTTAGTCGAGTCGTTATTTGGCTCCAAAGTCATGTTATCTACACCCGCTTAAAAATTTATGAAAGCTGCGTATCTATGCACCGCGACAACCCAAAATATGGAGGATCGCCTGATAACATCACACATCACCTTGGTGTGTAGAAAAAAACTTGATGTTATTACCCGTTTGGTAGATCTTGTCTTTCTTGTCTTCCCATAGGTTCTGATACTTCGCACCAAGGCAAGGTAGTGAGACATCCATTGGCTTGTAGTCAGGTTGGTTGGCCCACAAGGTGAACGGTATCAGGATGAGCATAAAAGAGTAGTGAAATTTATATTTGGGATCCTCTTACGCCTGCGTTGTGTCGTCTATCAGTTCATTTAGCAAGAATTGCAACTAGTTGAAGGGCACACCTTGTGTGCATTGTTCTAGAAGTTCTACTGCTCCAACTGTGCATTCATTTGGCCTCATCTTATGCAACAACTTGCAAGATAGGATCCTTTTGGTGAACCATACGCTGTCGTCTTCGACAGGGGGAATCATAAATCCCCTACCCGTGTGTTGCAAATAATAATTCTGCTTCATCTTGGTGGTAACCCTGTTCTGGCGCAAATACGGCTCGGGGTCGTGTCTTTTCTTCAACAGTCCTATGATCGACGAGATAAGTTCGACATCAACCGGGTATGGTCGATCGAGCTTTAGGAACCCTCTATGGAAACAGACCAAGAGTNTACGGCTCGGGGGCGTGTCTTTTCTTCAACAGTCCTATGATCGACGAGATAAGTTCGACATCAACCGGGTATGGTCGATCGAGCTTTAGGAACCCTCTATGGAAACAGACCAAGAGTTGTTTCACATATGTGTTGGCCTATAGGTTAGGCCAAAATGTGTCATGAACAACAAGTTCATCAATCCTGCTTGGTCAGCGCTAGTAGTCCACTTCATCGGCTTTAGGACCCCGGGCCTAGCCGGCCCAGTTTGAATAGTGACCATGTAGTTCTTTCTTTTCAAGACCAATTGGAAGTGAGTGTCAACATCCTCGAATCCTGACTTGGAGAGATTTAGCATTATGTCCATTGGGAGGGGTATGCGACTGGGGATCCGAGTTTCTACTAAAAATGTGCGTGATTTCATGGGAAGCGTCACCGGCTCCGCCTTGGATCTCCTCGACCAGAAACAGCGTGGGAAGTTTTATTTTCCTCCTCAGCATCCAGGTCTCCGCAGGGTGGGGATTCTTCCTCCATCAGCTCTTCCTCCTGTAAGTCCTCCTCCATCGGTTGTTTCCTAGGGTTGTCCACAACGACTTTAGCCTTCCATTTCCTTGACATTCCTGGCTTGGACGGCTCTCCTGTCGCTCTCTCCCCAACCCATCTCAGCTCTAGGATAGGTTGTGTAGGTGTAGTTGGTGGGTTCTGAACAGGGTTTGGCATGAGGACCAAACCAGGGGGTGGAACGGGGGTCGGAGCAGTCTGAGGAGCAGGCTTGTTTCTTGTTCACGCCATTGGGTCAAGTTATGGTTATGGTTATGGTTATGGTTGCTTCACTTTGGGAGATACAATCTCCTCCTTATTTGGACACCCCCAGGTGACAGTCATGTCGGATAGCTCACTTGCACTGGAGATCTCTATTACCATGGGTATTGTCTCACTTTGTGACAGGCTTCGGCTCTGTAAACTCTCGGTTCTAGTTTTCTCGCGCTCTCTTTGTGTTCATAAAAGACTGCTTGATGGAGAAGCCTTGTATTTATACTCACATATGCATCTTGCAGTCATCATATGATGGGAGGTCGAGGTCTAATCGATCACATGGGATTCTCGACTAATGTGTTTCTTCATTAAATCAAAAACTTGAGTGTTGCGTTGTACCTGTCAACATAGTTATGGTAGTTATGACACAGATGACTGATGGCACCAAAAAGCACATCATCATTCTCCTTGTATCTCATTGAATTAATAATGCTTAGCTGTCATAACCGCCTCAATATTTGCTGAATATTCGCAGTTCAATGTCAACTGTCACATCCCCACCCTTCTATCGGCGAGAGGATGCGACTATAATGCTAACAATGCTAGAAAACTAAGCCCCGTGAACACAATATAAAATGCATTGGAAATAAACATACACAGATGCATAAATTACTATCAAACAGTGGAATCAATTTCATTCATTCACAACATTTAACATGTTCATATGGATTTATAAAACAAACACAGTTGCAAGGATTTAAACACAAGAATACGTATATTAGAAGAAGCCTGTCCTGCAACCAGCTACGCACCAGCTATGTCGTTGTAACGTTCCACCCAACCATAGGACAGTGTGCTTATCAATCACTCAACAACACTTCCACCTCCAAGATGAGCATGATTCCATAAGGAATAAGGGGAAACTAACAGGTTCACACGTAGCCAAGGATACACAACTCAGTCAAGACAACATAGTTGGGTTTATTAGGATAACAGGGAGTTGGAAAGGTTGGCTTCTAATCTAGTGAGATCAAACCAAGAGATATGGACACCTGCAATAGAACTAGCTTGACTTCTAAAACATCCACACACACCCAAAACAAGGAAGCATCCCCTTCTCTGCTACAAATTCCCTCGGGCTATGCCTTCCCTTCCAGTGCTATTAAGGGGGTGTAAAGAAGAAAGACAACCCTCTAGCTCTGTTTGTGAGGCTATTGCACACACTAGGTTTGTCAAGCAAGCTCAGACCCCATTTCCACACCCAAAGACATTTGAAAGGCCAACAAACGATATGCGCACAACAATAATAGTCCTAGACTGAAGGAAAAACCCCACAAAGACCAAAATCGAGTATGGCAACTGGGTAGAAACAACTCATTCTGAGCAACTTGAATTCTAGAGTCATTTATGGCCCTAACATGGCCAAAACGACCTCAACATCACCCAAAATTCATGGCTCTGTTCTCCCACTCGTTGGGAAACACTAAACAACAAAATTCCTCACCATGGGCATGTGGAAATGACACCAAAATGCCCAGAAGACATCCCAGCCACTAGAAGCTAACAAAAACAATTCACAACCATGGTAAAAACACATGAAACTACAAAAACGCGAGTGGAAAATGCACCAGCAGCTCCGAAAATGTGAGGAAAATAAACCCAATCCCTGGCATTACAAAAACGACCTCCCTTCCATGGGAAAATTGTTAGATTTTTATCATTTAAGCAATATGATCTAGGATCTTATCTGAGAGAATAACATGCACAACAAAAATCACAAGAGACAAGAGAGACAAATAATTTTCCTCGGGGAAACCATAAAGGAGAAAACCCTACAACTTCCTTAGATATAGAATGAGCACCAAAGGCAGCAGTAAAACCCAAAGACAAAAAAGATGATCTCCAACAGTTGTTCTCTCTCTCACACTTGAGAGAGCTTCTCTTTTCTCAATCATGTGCCCCACTTGAGTGAGTGTGTGTGATAAATAGAGAGGCTCACTCTCTATTTATATTCGTGCGTTCACTTAATGTCTACTCCAACAAGTCAGCCTCACTTAACAATTACTTACCAGGGCCGGCTTCTCTAGGAGAGTCTAATAACCCTATTGTCCCACAATTGTGGGGACTATTCCCTCCGATCATCATCAACGCTGACCTATTGACCCAACTTACAATGGAGGGTTAAACTCAATTACTTTACATGACTTGTTTACATTATTGAATCTCCCGATCGGGACATTGGGGCATGACATGACTCAATTACATTATAGATACTTCTCAGAATAAACATCAGGGTACAATATACAAGCGAATACATTCTGAAGTTACAAATACATCAACACTCCCTCTTAACTAGGAAGGTATTCTCTTGACACAATTTATCAGCACAAGTCTTCTTCTCTGTATCGTCTAGATCATCATCAAGTCATCTTCAAGTCATCTTTATTGTTAAGTCATCTTCATCGTTAAGTCATCTTCATCAATTCTGGATCGTCAGATCATCATCACTGGATCAACATCAAGTCTGGATCATCAGATCATCACTAGATCATCATCAAAGTTGGATCATCACTAGATCATCATCAAAGCTGGATCATCATTGGATCATCATCATCACTGCTTCCGCCATCTTGATCAACTGGTGTTATCTCTTGATTCTTCTCATCATAGGAAGTTCTACAGAGCCAACCCTTTTTCATGTCGGTTGTAGGCCTAGCCTCCATGTAGGTATTCATCTTATTCAACACTTATATCTAACCCAGTCAGAAAGGCCCACCCAGCACTTACATCTGACCATGAGAGGAACACATCCACCATCATGTCAGAAAGGCACGCCCAACACTCACATATGACCATGGGAGGAGCACATCCACCACCATGTCAGAAAGGCCCAGCACTCACATCCAATGGCATGATAGGACACACCATCTATCATCCAAGGAAAGGCTCAACACTTACATCTACTGGCATAACAAGACACACCATCTACTATTGAGAGAAAGGCACAACACTTATATCTGACCCAGTCAGAAAGGCTCAACACTTATATTTGACCCAGTCAGAAAGGATCAACACTTACATCCTCGGGCATAGCAGGACACACCATATAATATCCAAGGAAGGGCTAACCACTTATATCTACTGGCATGGTAGGACACACCATCTACCATCTAGAGAAAGGATCCACACGTACATCCATCGGCATGATAGGACACACCATCTATCATCCAGGGAAAGGTTCTGCACTTAAATCCATCAGCATGATAGGACACACCATCTATCATCCGGGGAAAGGCTCTGCAATTACATCTGACCCAATCTGAAAGGATCAACACTTATATCTGATCATGTGGGAGCCAATCCCATAGTCATATCAGAATGGATCTGTACTTACATCTGATCATGTGGGAGCCAATCCCACAGTCATATCAGAATGACTCTTCACTTACATATGATCATGTGGGATCCAATCCCACAGTCATATCAGAATGAATCTACACTTACATATGATCATGTGGGATCCAATCCCATAGTCATATAAGAATGGCTCTGCACTTACATTTGACCATGGAAGGAACCAATCCTATCACCATGTCAGAAAGGCTCCTGCACTTATATCTGACCATAGAAGGAACCAATCCTACCATGTTAGAAAGGCTCTTGGGCTCATCACCTCGATATGGAGAACACCAAGCTTCTCCCAGAAGTACTCAAACTGCACTCTAGCCATTTCTAGCATAGAATCACATCAGGGCGGATTACATCCAAGGATAACCTGCGAGCTTCACCAGGACTGATTACATCCGAGGACAACCTACAGGACTGTTTTACGTCTGAGCCACCTACGAGCTTCACCAGGATTTTATGCTCAGACAACCTGTCTCACCGGCTATGCTAGAACTCCCTCTTTCGAGAGATCTCGATCTGGATCACATAATGGAGCTTCACTTCTCCTCTTTGATCTCATACTAAAGTAGCACCCCGAATTTCTCTTCCTATCAATGGCACTGTCCAATCCGATCCACATAGCCCTCTAGGTTAATCTTCTGATTCGCATCATACTTGAGCCCATACTCAACTGTATCCTTCATGTACCTCACTGCATCCTTTGCAACCATCAAGTGAACATGTCTCAATGTTTTCACAGCAAAGAAAATATTTGGTCTCGTATTTGTCAGGTACATCAATGACCAAATCATCTGACGATACATTGTGGCATCAACCGAATATGATGAAGCAACACTCAATAGCTTCAGGTTCGATGCCATAGGTGTAGTCATGGACTTGCAGTCCATCATCCTAAACCTCTTTAGGATCTCCACTACATACTTCCCTTGTCCAAGGGAGATTCCATCAGCATTTTGCCACACCTCCATGCTTGGAAAGTAGTGCATCATATCCAAGTACTTCATCTTGGACTTGGTAGGAAGTCTCCTTCTTGCACCTTTAATGAGTTCCTCTTTTCTGTCGGGAACAATTCATCGACATATAACAGGAGCATCACCGGTCTTCCACCTTCAACCTTGAAGTAAAGTTTGAAATCCGCTTTACTCTCAGTAAATCCTAGAGTCATTAGTAATCTGTCCATCTTGTTGTACCATGTCGAACCTCAGGATCTTCTGCAGTCACTCCCTCTGAAGCGGAGCATAATTCTCCCTCTATCTTTTGTACTCTATGCACTGAAACATTCCATTCCAGAGTGACAAGTAGCTTCCTTTTCTATTAATATTCTATGTATCCATCTAGGGTCACTGGATACCAAGATCCTCTATCTTGAACCTTTTCAAAAGTTCTTCTCGCACCCATCTGTGAGCTTGTCATCCTCTATAGGATTTCATCTTCAACCTTGTAGCAAAGGTTAATATCCTCATCACTCTAGGTGATATTCAAGCTCCTCATGTATTTGTTATCCCATGGGTGTCTTTTAAGCTCGTACAAGGCCTTCTTTAATTTGCACACATGAGTCTGCCTGTCATGTGTCTTAACTTCCAACGGCTACAAATGTCTCTTCGTAGTTTATGCCTACTTTCCGTGAGAATCCTCGTGCTACAAATATTGCCTTGTATCCCACAATGTTTCCATATACTTCATGCTGTATCTTGTAGATCCATATGGAAAATAATACGGACTTCCCTTGAGGTCTCGATCCTGCATTCTAGACATCATTCTTCTTGAACTGGTACTCTCCTTCACTTTCTTCTTGGCTTCTTCTTCATAGCTAGAAGGTTCTTCATCAATGATGTTGCTCAACAGTGTTACATAACTGCACTGTGTCTGAGATATCTTCTTTGAAAGTATCATCATATTATTCTTCATCTTGGATTCTTTCTTGAACTGTCGTCACTTGCTCTTCAGAACAAGTCTCATCCTTATTTTCTTGTAGGTGATTGTACGTGATCTTTCCTACAAGTCAAATGCACTAGTTGTATGATTAGAAACATTTCATAATGCATATTCATAATGGTAAATTATTATGCATAAAGATATAATCATGCAACTATTTTATCCAATACAACATTCATCCATATCTCACACAAACTTTCTAGATGCCTTCCATCTCTACCAAGACAACATTGAGATTGTCACTAATCCAATATGTTACCAAAGAGGTTTCATTCTAGATTAGTAGCAATGGAGAGTTGTATAGAACCATGAGCTACTTACCCATCACATGCATATTAGTAGTATACTTTCATTAATGCAAACATTCTATCATGCATAAAACATCAACTGAATATAAACAAGTGCATAACAAAACAATATCATGAAATGACAATTGAAAACTCATCTTTATTTGTTTTGTGGGTAGACTCCTTCTTGATCCTTCAGCTTCATCATCTTCTTCATTCATAATAGCATCGTTTCTTATCCAAATGCTAAGATGGATAAGAGGTTCTTCAAGAGTTGAGTTCTTCATATTCCTCATCGCTTGAGGGATCTTCTTTGAATTGCGAGCGCTTGATCTTCAGTTGTTCCCATCTTCTCTTCTCTTATTATGGGTAGAGCTTCATCTTGTGTGTGCTCTTCCCAGAGTCTGCTGAAAGTAATCACTTCCTTCTAGCACACATTCCTCAAATGAATGAATCCCATGATCCCAGGAGGCCATTCAAGGCGGTTATCACAACTTTTGCATTCTCTACTTCTTCATCCACTGCTTCAAGTTGTTCTTTGACTTGAGAGAGCCTTGTAAAGTATGACTATATGTTCTTTGCATTCTGGATCTTCACATTCTTCAACTGGTTTCTTAAAGTCATCTCCGATTTATGTTCTTCCATTCAAATAGCTTGGTCAAGGAATCAAACATCTCTTTAGGTGTCTTTAGGGAAGACACTTGTGGTATAAGGTGATCCTTGATTGAATTAGCAATGATATTCTTGGCCTTGACCAAGTTCTTCTTGTGTAAGGATTTTAGCCTCATCTCCCTCTGGAACTGGAACCTCTCTACTTATGTAGGTGTCCAATTCATTTCCTTCAAGAACTAGTGAGATCCTATACTTCCATGCTTGAAAGTTTTCAGCTTTACCAAGCTTGTCATCAAGCTGGTGTGATTAGTCATCTTGAAATGAGAACCTCAACTGTAAATAGAAAATGATTAGATCTTACCAATTTGAGATGTTCACCCTAGTTCTGGAGCTGGCTGATCTAGGGTTTGTCAGAGAAACCTTAATTTTCAAAAATTAGAATCTTTCAGATATGATTGTATAGAAAGATATACCTCTTCAGGGTGAGCTGTCCAATGTACTCTTTTTCTGAAAAAAGTGGAGGGAAGCTCCCAGAACAGGAAGTCCTAATTTTCTAATTTCTTCTACAGAAATTATTGATACTGTTTCTATGGAACCTCCCAAATTACTGCTCCTCTATGTCTAAAATTCCATACTAACCTCGTTTGTGCTTGTTCCAACACCATAAGTTTCATCAAAATTTGTTTCACCAATTGGGACTTATGAGAGTTTTCCCAAGATGACCTGTTTCAAGACTGTTCAGCATAGCTAACTTGTACAAACTGTCACATGTCTGTGTTTCATCATCAGGGTATGAACATTTTAAAACAAAAAGTGCATTCTGTGACCTATTTGTAACATCTTGCAAAATTTCATTTGGATCTTTGTAGCCTGAGATATTGTAATTCTCTCTAGGTGTCCTATTTAGGGATGAATCCTAGAAGAGGCTGGAACCATGAATTGGAGGAAACATATCTCCTAGAATTTATTGAATCTAAGGCTGAAATGTTTACACAGTGTACATCAGGAATTTATCTTCATACTGTGAAAGTTTTAGCTCCTAATCCTTTTCCAATATCTAGATATAGCGAATCTACCAAAACTATTCATTTTAGTATTTTAGGACTTTTCAGGCCTGAGGTCAAATTAGGGTTTGACTTTCCCGAAGTTTTACCCAACCAAAAATATCGACCTAGGTCTCTAAACTTTGATGATGAGGAGAGTAATCCTATGTTGGGCTCACTCAAAAATTCCTCTTTTGTAAGAAGCCCTAATTTCTTGCAGCAAAAATTGAAAATGCCTAGAATAAAATTTTGCTTCGACAGAAAGATGTGCCCTTCAATGGAGAGTTAGCCTAGACTTCTTTTTCTGATCGATTGTGGAGAGAGACCCAAAAAGTAAGAATCCCTAGCTTCTATAGCTGCATAGTGTCTTGTTCTTAGGTTAGCTCTGATACCATGTTAGATTTTTATCATTTAAGTAACATGATATAGGATCTGAACTGAGAGAATAACATGCACAACAAAAATCATAAGAGACAAGAGACACAAGGAATTTTCCTTAGGGAAACCATAAAGGAGAAAACCCCACAACTTCCTCAAAGATAGAATGAGCACCAATGGTAGTAGTAAAACCCAAATACAGAAAATATAATCTCCAACAGCTGTTCTCTCTCTCTCTCTCTCACTTGAGAGAGCTTCTCCTTTCTCACTCATGTGCCCCAGTTGACTGACTGTGTGTTGTGTGTGTGTGATAAATAGAGAGGCTCACTCTCTATTTATATTCTTTTGTCCACTTAATGTCCACTCCAACAAGTCGGCCTCACTTAACAATTACTTACCAAGGCCGAATTCTCTAGGAGAGTCTAATAACCCTAGTGCCCCACAACTGTGGGCACTTTGCCCTCCGATCAACAAGGAGCGTTAACCTTGACTCAATTGTGGGGACTATTGCCCTGACTTACAATGGAGGGTTAAACTCAATGACTTTACATGACTTGTTTGCATTATTGAATCTCCTGATTGGAACATCGGGGCATAACATGGCTCAATTACATTATAGATACTTCCTAGAATAAACATCGGGGTACAATATACAAGTGAATACATTCCGAAGTTACAATTACATCAACAAAAATGAAGCCAACAACCAAAAACGTGGAATGAAAACACATACAGGAAGTTCTTAATGCCTGAGAGAAATCACATGAAGGAAAAATGGTGGTGAAAACATCCCAACATGAAAGCATGGTAGAATGGCATACGTTTTTGGGTTTTTACTTGCCCCAGGAGTCAAAACGCATTTCCCAAAAACTGATGGCTTCTCCCATTCGAATTTTGGCTGTCATACCTTGCCCATCCCATGCAATAACAAGCTCAACCAACTTTTGGCAGTTATAAATGTGGGTGAATAAGACAAGAAAGGTAGTTGACAGTTGATGGGTTCTCCCTTTAACATTTGGCTTTACTCCATTGGCCCAAATGTTTGAATATCCCCCCCCCCCCCTTATCCTTAGGAATAATGCCCCCATCTCATTATTGTTGGATTGACATAGCTGGTTGTGGGTTTTTAATTAATTGCATATTTACATGATGATTTAAAAATCATAATGTGCATGGCTAGCACAAAATACCATTGACACTGATTTAATCGCCGAAACATAAAAACGATAATCCATGGTGGGGATTTTTGACTTTAGATCCACACCACGATTAATTACAATATATATATCATATAAATTTAATGTAAATGGGGTCAAAACCAGGGTGTTACATCGACCAGCCTGTCATTTCCACATTTTCTAGCGCTTTTAGCTGGTTCCATCGAAGACATGCGACATAACAATTTTCGCTTCTTTTCTTCTCTTTTTTTTCATGCGCAACCCAATTTTAGATAGGGATGTTATGACCACCATAGTATGGTTTCAGGAAACTACCATTCACCATCCCTGCAATGTAAGTTCCATCTAGTCTCTACAGTTTTACTGCACCCGCATCAGTGATGTGCGTGATCACATATGGCCCTAGATATTGTGTCTTTAGCTTGCTTGGGTGTTTGAAAAATTTGTTGTCATACATCAACACAAGTCCTCTTACTTGGAATGGTTTAACCCGGATATGGAGATCATGCCATGCCTTCTGTCTCTGCTTCTCGACAGTCTGATGAAATCCTGCGATGAAGCATTCCTTTTCCATCTGAACAATCTGCGACAATCTCTGTTCGACAACATCTCTATTGGTCATCTCTGTCAGCGGAACAATATGTAGGCTTGGAATAATATAATCCATTGGTACAAAAGCTTCCTGTCCATATACCAGTCTGAATGGGGTGTACCCTATCAGTTGTTTGCAAGTACTGCGATATGCCCATAGCACATCAGATACTTTTTGATCCCAGTCATCTCGACACACATTGTATACCTTGGTAAATGCATTCTCCAGAATCTTGTTAAAATATTCTACCGTTCCATTCGCCTGAGGATGATAGGGTGTTGTCTTTTTATGCTGGATCTGAAATTCTGCAGTAAGCTCAGCAATCATTTTGTTAACAAAATTCCTACCTTGGTCACTTATAGAATTTTCGGGCAGCCAGATCTGGTTACCACATTTTCAAATAAGAATTTCGTCACAGTCGTAGTGGTGCGATATTTAACAGGTGCAGCTTTAGCCCATCTGGTTAAATACTCCATCGCAGTGATAATGTAGCGCGCACTAGTCTTTTTCCCTCCTGGATTGATCGCTTCAACAAAATCAACAACCCATTTGTCGAATGCTTGCAGTGTTATCTATGGTGCAAGCGACATCTCATCGTGGCAGGATGGTTTTCCAGTTCTTTAGCAGATATCATAGTGCCTACAAAATCTTTTAGTATCCATGTGTATGCTTGGCCACCATAGTCATGCCTACAATATCTTGCACACAGTTTCCTTTCCTGCGTAGTGTCCACCTGTGACACCGGCATGTCCTTCACTCATAACCCAAGGTCACTCATAATAAAAAACACAGTGGTGCAGTATTTCATCCGTGCCCAATTTGTACAAGTGTCCATCAATCAATGTAAAATCAGTAGCTCTAACAACCAAGTGATTCTTTTGATTGACGGAGAATCCTAGAGGGGCATAGTTTATACTCAAAAAGTGGATGATAACGTTAAATTCCTTATTCTGATTTTCCATCATAGTGACTGCAAATAGTTGCGCATAGTGTTTTTCAGGATTAAACACCCTTGTAACCTAGGGTCTGGGTTACCAACTTACTACTAACCTTGCAGACAATCAACTTTAATAGAGTACATAAAGGAAATAGGAAGAAATACTTGACTCACCCGATTACCGACGGTTGATCCAAGCTTGATCTTCTTCCGCTTTGCTTCTCTCCAAAGCTTCCAGGGATGCACCTCCTTCACTTGTAAAGAGCAAATTATCCAAGTACAATCTTATACATGTATATACAAGAGGTTAGATAAATATTATATTTAGTGCATAAACGAAGATATTCATCAACCATGATACATGAAAGAGACTCAAAAAAAAGTTGGAAGAAGAATTCTCTTTATTAACAATTGGTGAATGAGATAAGAGTACAACCCAGCTTTTGAGACAAGGACTCCTTTGCAACCAAAGGACTCTGAGTTCTGCTGCTCCAAGACTTCTTAAGATATACCACCAGCATAACTTTGCTCTCCAAAGTTGATTGATTAATGCCCTCCCGAAGGCCTCTATTTATACTTTGGGAAATAGAGTGGTTTCGAAGGTTGAGGAGGTTTAAACAGTTAGGATAGTTATTGATTAGGACCCAACTAATCTCCATTAATCGTGATTTATATTTTTTAATGTCGAATCAAGATGTACGTGACTATTGATATAGGAAACCTGCGTATGACACACAAGTTCCTTAAAGGAAACCCACGTATGCTGATGTACGCGGGTTGCAATATAGATAGTCGTGTACAGTATGAAAGTTTTCAATGGGAATAGTTGTGTACGTATGCGAGTTTCAATGAGGATAGTCTCGTACGCCATTCAACACTTAGAAAAATAATAGGGCAAGCTGGTTCAAGGGTAAATGCATCTCATGTCATGCCCATCTATAGTGTTTTGGAAAACTTCAATCCTAAAATGTCCTTTTGTGTACCAACATAAGGAATGTCGGCACTTGGATGGAGAAGTGCCATTTGGGTTGATAAGAGATGCCCCCTAATGTGTGAGGTCAGAGGGAAACGATGGCCAAAATACATTATAATCATTATCTTGGAGAACTCAGAATTCCAATGGAGCAGAGGTAGTACCTGAAATAAATACATAATAATGTCATATACAAAGTCATATCTGAGGATGCTATGTTCAATATACTAGAACACTAGCTCCTTTACAATATTTGAGTACATCATATAGTATGAGTACAAGACCATGTATATTACAAAGGTGCATCAAAGCCAAAATATACAATAATGATGAGTCTTCAAAGATCTGGAAGTTGTGTAAATGACCACAACATAATCTTGCACAACTTAGTCCATAGATATGAAACGAAGGTCTTCATAAAAAATCCCAAAGAACCAGTACAATCCAAAACACGTGAATAGATGTTATTGAAGTCGAACATGGATAGGATTCAACATATTGTCAACCAATAGGTGATAATCGACAATTGAAGCAAAGGAATTCACAAAAATGAAAGTGAATCCTAAGGTACGATCATCAAAACTCTAGGTATTCGTCATCAGGAAGTGCTGATGTGGAACCATACTATGATGAGGAAGGAAATAG
Source organism: Pseudotsuga menziesii (assembly GCA_001517045.1). NCBI lineage: Eukaryota > Viridiplantae > Streptophyta > Pinopsida > Pinales > Pinaceae > Pseudotsuga > Pseudotsuga menziesii. Next base: position 38,537 of record LPNX010123311.1, read on the forward strand.
ATCCTCCAACGGATCACAAGAGTGACTAGGTACTGGGTAAAAGAAGGGAGACACAGATAATAACAGATAAGACAATGATGGAATCAAGATACAGATTAAATACAGGGCTAAGTTCTTGAACAATGAGCACGACACAGAGATGACCCAAGGTAGCTTTTAACTTTAAAGATAGTACAACTAGACTTATTTGTCATGTAGGAGACATGATCAGATTCCCCAAGTGAAACTGACAAGAGGAGGAGTAAGAAACTCGAAGTAATAGCTGAACTGAAAGTGAACATTGAGACATGAGTATCAAAAAAGACAAAGAGTGCTATGTTCAAGGAATACATGCTGCCACTGACTAAGAACCAAAAGAAAACTTCTTCCTTATCTTACTTGTTAAATTTTAATGAGTCTAGGAAAGTCAACTCAAGTCTCTCTTCATTTTTTGACAAGCTTTAAGAGAAGAGGGAATAATGCTTGATAGTGTCACTGATTCGTGGATTTTATGAGCTCGAACTAGTACATGCTCACATGGTGTTTTCATGTTTAGAGAGTCTGAAAAACTCCGAAGAAGACTCTAAAGGGGTCCTTTTTCGTCCAATTTAGTCTCCTGAGGCTGAAAAAGTATAAAACATACCACAGAAGAACTTTCTTAACTTTCGTAGAAGAAAAGGTGAACCTTTTTTCGTACTTAGTTAGGGTGGTCCGAAAAAGGTTAAATTACCACATACCCAATGCTCCTTCGAGAGCAGCATGTCACATGCCCCAATTTGCAAAAACAATTCTATAATGTTTGAGGAACATTGTGTTAAATTTTATGCTAAGTTGTAATTGATGACCCAGTGGGGTCAAGAATATTTAATGTAAATTAAGAATATTTTATTTATAAATAAATAAATGAGGAGACAACAGCTTAGGGAAGCTGTTAAAAGAGTGTTTACTAGTTAATTGGTGGAGGAGACTGGATGGAGAGCAAACTTCCAGGTGGAAGCATCCTCAAACCACTTCCAACTGTTGCAGGTGGAAACTTCCCTATATTTGTTATCATGATTCCCTAAGAAAGTGAAATCATAGCAGGTGGCTCATTAAGTGAAAACTGACGTAGAAGACCTAGGCATCTTTATAAAATTTCACAGTGAAGAGAGCTAAGGCTGCTCACTCTAGAGAGGTGATCATTCAGGGTGAATGGATTTACTCAAGAGAAATTCAATGGAGGGGATTTATGGAGTGTGTTTGAGGGGTTAAGTGCTGAGATTGAACTAGTTGCATCTTCTAACCTGAGGTTCATACTGCTAAGAGCATAATTTGATTACTGAGGTAATTGGACCAGTTAGGTGACAGAGGTCTTACAGTTGCATTCCCCACCCAGTTCTCAGCCAAGAAGACCAGGAACAAGCTCGGGGGTCCTGAGGAAGCGTTGTCTGAGTGCTCTCCAGGAGTTTGGTTGGGAGGAACAACCTCCTTAAGCTATTGTCATCTTGTCCTCAACAGGTTCTATTTTATTTTATTGTCTTCAGTTAAATATTTTTTTTTCTACTACAGGCATGTTAGTATTTTAGGTTTTATGAATGACAAGTAACTGAGTAATGTTGGGTTCAGTAAAATTATAGATTATAATAGAAATATAAATGATTATGTGAAAAGTAAAACAAGTAGAAATAAAATTTCCAAGCTATATTTTTCCACACTTGAACTCAGATCGTACTCTAGTACATCTGGATTGCTTAGGTGAATGAAATGATTCTTTTATTTGACTGAAAACAGTATATAGATTTTAATTCATTGTATATGAATTCCAATAAATAGCAGTGCTATGTATTGTTTGCATTTATTTACTTCAGCTAACTAAATAGAAAAATAGGTATGAAAGATAATAGTAAATATTATTCCAGTATTAGTATGATGATAAATAAAAATTATAGTTAACAGAAGTAAAGTAAGTAAATTAACTTCTGAAAACCATGTGAAAAGGAAATTGTAAAATAGTTTATAAACATTAACATTCCAGACTAGTGTGTGTCTTTATCCAAGACCAAAGGATTCTTCTACAATCCTTTTTGAAATTACAAAAATTACTGAAAGTTAACTGTATCCTAGTTTTTGAGTAGTCTGCACTAAAACCCTAAGTATTTCTCTTAACTAAAAACTAGAAACAAAAACTGTAATTGTTTAGGATTTCTTATTTTTACAGAGCTAGCATCAAACATATAAATGTAAGTTATTTCATCATCTATTATCCTATTTTTAAAACAGAGTCAAGAATGTTGTAAGTAGAAACAAGGCCTTCATAAACTGTAGCATTATACAACAATTTTTTCACTGTTAAAAAGCCGAGTTCTAGAAATTAAAATATCATCTCACAAATAGTGCTTTAAAAATAATTATAAATATAGAATACATTACATATGTAAATCATGGACAAATAAACCAATCATAGTTAACCAAGTGCAATATAAAATCCTTATTCAAAGGTAGGCTTATAGCCTGTAGAGTCGAAGGGTCGAAACCCAAGCCTGCTAGTAATAAAAACTGATTATACAAAAGTCTTTTATATTAAACTGTAAATAAGATACATTATTGACATGAGAAATAAAACCTAGTTTACTTTACAACTCGACTGTTCCACAGTCTTCATTTCATTAAGATTCAAAATGTAAAAAGGAAAACCGAAGTAATGTTAAGACAGAGGTCACCTAGTATTTCTGAGCTCAGAGCTGGGCTCTTTATAATATTAAGCAAAATATTTTACATCACTTAAGCCATACGGCTGAAACCTCATAACAAAAACCACATATACATCATGGCTTCAAGAGCCTATGTTACCCAGCGAAGTATCGCAAGGGTTTTTAATTAAAACATGGTTGATACTTAACAAACCAAAAATCATAACCAAGAGAGAACCGAAGCCTTGTATCCAACCACATGAACCTTTTTCCAAGAACCCAAACCGCATGCAGGGAGAACCCTCGATGGGACCGAGGCTTACTAGATGGAAGCCCACGAAAATAACTGAGCATGAGCTTGCATTTCCACCCATATCCTGGAGCTAGTCGTAGAAGTCTGCAAAACATAAATTTAAACGATATTTAAACTCTGATCATAAAATGGTAAAACCCTAACATGGTAATCGATTTATAGGAGGAACCGAATAGGGTAAAATGTGTACCTGTGAACAAAAAAAATCAGAACCGAGAAGAAATAGCCACACCAACTCGAATGCACTGAACCGATAAGCAAGAAAACCCTTAAAGCCAACTCTACAACAGAGACAACAAAGAGATGGTCTCAAGTTCACAATGCCAAAGCAATGAACGAGCAATCACAAGGGTAAGCTGATTACAGGCTTCGAGCCACTTAAAGAAACCTTTAACCACTCTCACATTATTTTCCTTACGCAAAAGAGAATATGAAACCATAAACCATGATCCAAGAATCACTTTACAAGTAATGTAGACTACAACGCCAATGATTGAGGAGGTTGCAAGCCTCTCATGGCCGCAAAGACTCACAACGCAGCCAGCACAAGGAAAAACCCTTGGACCAAAATGCAAAGGAGTAGGGTTCCAACATTTTAAGTCAACCAACGTATGGAGGAGGTGTTGTCCACATGCCATCCAAAAATCTCAACGAGTGTGGGTCGAGTTCTAATGTCAGCGCTGCAAAAATTGATTATGAAACTTATCATTGCCAATACCCTTTAACTGTATGTTTTCCAATAATTAAATTATGCTATTGATCATAATATACCAAGTTTTATGATTGCTAATAATATCAAACATGCCATCGAATATATCATGCCTTGGAACTAGTATAGTATAGGATCAAAACTTATAAGGTATGTTGCCACTAGTTTCGACTACATTATAGTAGTAGATAGATAGGTAAAACTACCTTAAGTTACAAGTTCGAATAGTTGTCATAGCTTAATATTGATAGATTATAAATCAATATATTATTATAACATTGCAATAATAAATGTATCATGGTTATAATATAAATACTATGAATAAAGCGTGTCTACTAGTTGTTCCAAGAAGATATTCTTACTTACAACAAATCAAACAAGTTTGGTAATGTGCCAGAACTAGTAAAGGAAATAGGGTATAGATATGAATCTTAATAGACTGGAATAGCCTTAAACTTCTCCACATAAAAATTAATGCTTATAAATGAGGGAGTCTTCAAGAAGAATGAAGACCAACTTTATTTAAATAGTTTCTCAAAAGAAGCTAATCCCTCATTGTAAACTTTACCATCGAAAAACATAAGAATATGTTCATACATAAAGAGAAGTACACTTGAGTATTAAAGTAAAAATAGCAGTAAGATCACAAAACAGTCGAAGTAATTATTTACCAAGACCATGAGCTCTATGCTCATTGTGGGAATCTATAATTGACCATGTACTATAATTTATAAAAGATAATCATCTTACGACTGAAGGAACCTTGGAAGAACTTACTCTTTAAAAAGCAATGATTATGCCAGGATAAAATTTCAATATGGCTTTAGATATAAATACTATCATAGATTCAAAACAACGAAAGAAATTTACTTTACCTCTTCGGAGACTTGCAGCTTAAATAATCGATTCTTATACTAGCATCTTAACATGCTAGGGAAGCACTTTCTTGACATAATTTAAAATAAACACCTACATGATCTTACGCTTACCTGCTGAACCTGTAAGAAACAACAGTCCATTTGAGTTTGTAGAACGCTAAGTAAGCCCCGATTTCAAACAAGGTTTCTCACCTACTTGACAAAAGTAAATCATCAGTATATCTAGAAGCAACTAAATGCAAGTCTTCTTTCTATCATAGTTGAAAATAGAAGCTGTAAAATTAACACAGGAGTTTAAGATTATATCCTTTTTGGTACATATTTTATTTTATGAAACAAATCCTTAATTTTTGATAAACTGTTTCATTTTCCACTAACCGCTAGCAGTTACAAAACTGCGACTTAAGACATTTTATGTCACTAATTTTTTTTTAAATTTTTACGAAATTTTGGGTCATTACATGTGGTATCAGAGCACAAGGTTCAAACACTAGGCCTTAATGAAGCTCAACTTGCTTATATGGAACAATAAATTTAAATTAGTATGCTGATGTTGTTTTCTTTGAATGATATACACAAAGAAAATTGTTTCTGAGTTAATAACAGGGATGGAAAGATTGGAAGAATATGCGGAAGAGGAATCTCATTACACTGAATGAGATAATCTACAAAAAGAACCTATACAAGAAGATATAACCAATAATTCTTCTGAATTACTACAAACATTTAAAGAATTAAAATCAGAAATGGAATCAGTTAGGAAAGAAAATGAGAGGATTTTGAGAGCTCAGGAGGAGCTGAATCAGATCTTAATTGAAAGATTTCATACTGAGGGAAAGAGTAAAAGAGCCGATTCTGAAGATATAGGTTATCAACATAAGTATAAAAAGACTAAACAGATTAAAAATGAAAGTAGCTCATCTTCCAAAGTATATGGTGATCTACAAAACTCTCATTATACTAGTGACAGTAGTGAGGATAACCACCATACTAGGAAAAGGAAATATAAACCTTATGAATGAATCTCTCGGGAGTTCAAGAATAACAAACCGCCAACATTTAATGGAGAAACTAAAAAAGGGGAGGAAGCAAAATCCTGTCTATCCAGGATAAAGAATTACTTCCAGATTTATAACTATTTTAATCAACTGAAGGCTAGGATGACTATTTATAATCTTACAGGGAAAGCTGATATATGGTGGCAGGACTTAAAAAGAGTGAAAGGTATAAGAGAGAAAAACATAAATTGAAGTACATTCAAGAAATACTTCAAAAATAAATTTTTATCTGAACAGTCCTATGAAGAAAGGGCTAAAGAATTCTATGAGTTAAAACTAGGTACAATGAGTATGAAAGAACTAAATAGTAAGTTTCTAAGTCTACTTAGGTATGTTCCATACATCATGGATGAGAAACCTAAGGTACAACGGTTTCTCAGTTGCTTACCTTATGATATAAAGGACATGATTGAGTATGACAATCCGAAAACCCTAGAAGAAGCCATGAGAAAAGTGAATTTCTATTATGAACAAAATCGTAAAAAGGAGAGTATGACCAACTAGAAGGCCAAAAGGAATAATAACTTTGATCAAAAGAAGAAAGAGTTTGTGCCTAATCGAAATTCTAAAAACAATAACACCAGAAATTATCCTAATAAGAATTTCCATGGGAATAAAAATAATTCACATACCAATTAGAACAATCAAAAGAATAAAGAGTCTGCTAACAATCACAGTAACTACAGAAATAACTTTGAACGAAAAGAACCCATAAAGTGTTGGAAATTCAATGGTCCGCATTATGCCTCAATCTGTCCCAATCGAAAAAATACTATCAGCAATATCCACACAATATAGGAGGAGATAATTGTTGGTGATTTAGCGAGGACGATGCCCAGGATTAATGCAGCCTTAGAGAATCGGCAAGTAGACTATCAAACTTCCATGGTGGAAGTGGAAGGTAAGATAAATCAAATACCCATATCTATTTTAATTGATCCAGGAGCTAGTTTAAGCTATATTTCTCCTAACTTGGTAGAAAAGTGTAAGCTTTCAGTTGAAAAGTTTGCAAGTTCTTGGTTAGTTCAGTTACCTACTGGTGCAAAGAGAAGGGTAATTAGCTTTGTAAAGAATTATCATAGTAACTAAGGATCAAATTGAAACTTTTGTTAAGCTCAATGTACTACCTTTAGGTTCATATGACATATTAATTGGTATGGATTGGTTAGAGTAGCATAGGGTGGTCTTGAATTTCTTTGATAAAACCTTTACTTGTATAAATAATGATGGAAAATTAATAAGCGTAAAGGGAATCCCTAGGAAAACAGTCGTAAGGCAGATTTATGCTCTGCAGCTTAAGAGAGTTGTTAGGAAAGGTTGTAAGGATTATGCAGTAACAGTAACCAATGAAGAAAATATAAACAACATAGATAAATTAAAACTAGAGGATATACCAGTTCTAAAGGAATATTCAGATGTATTGCTGAAAGAAATTCCGGGACTGCCTCCGAAGTGGAAATTATATTTTACCATTGAGCTGGTACCTGGTGCAGTGCCTAGCTCAAAATCCCCTTATCGGATGAATATGCTTGAATTAAATGAACTTAAGTCACAGTTAAAAGAACTTATTGACAAGAATTACATTCGACCCAGTGTGTCTCCCTGGAGGGCACCTGTCATATTTGTTAAGAAAAGGGACAGAACTCTACGAGTATGCATATATTATCGCCGATTAAATAAGATGACTATCAAGAATAGACACCCGTTACCTCGCATAGATGATCTATTTGATCAACTACGTGGAGCCACGATATTTTCAAATATTGACTTACGGTCTGGATATCATCAAGTCAGAATTAAAGATGAAGACATCTTTAAAACCGCTTTTAGGACTCGATATGAACATTACAAGTTTGTCGTCATGCCATTCGGGCTTACTAATGCTCCAGTTATTTTTATGTGTCTAATGAATAATGTAATGCAAAAATATCTGGATAAATTTGTGGTCATATTTATCGACGACATATTAATTTATTTGAAATTTGAAGAACATAAAGAACACTTAAAAATTGTCTTGCAAGAATTACAAGAACATCAACATTTTGCAAAATTTAGTAAATGCAACTTCTTTAAAGATAAAATTCAGTACTTAGGGCATGTTGTGACTAAAGAAGGAATTTCGGTGGATCCCGAAAAGATAAAGGCAATCGAATATTGGCCAGTTCCAAAAGACATAACTGATGTTCGATCATTCATGGGGATTACCGGTTATTACTAGAGGTTCATCGAAGGGTTTTCAAGAATTGCAAATCCGATAACCTCTTTGCAGAAAAAGGGAAAGAAATTTGATTGGAATCAGAAGTGTGAAGATAGTTTTAAAAAGTTAAAAACCTTATTAACTAGTGCACCAATTTTAAGAATTGCTGATCCAAATAAATATTTTATAGTATGTACTGACGCCTGCAATGACGGTTTAGGTGGAGTATTGACTCAAGAAGGACATGTCATTGTTTATGAGTCCAGGAAATTGAAGATTCATGAAAATAATTATGCAACTTATGACTTGGAGTTAGTTGTTGTCATACATGCTTTAAAGATGTCGCATCATCATCTAATTGGAAGAAATTTTATCTTAATGACAGATAATAAGGGATTAAAATATCTGTTAGATCAACCTAACCTGAATGCTAGGCAAGCTAGGTGGCTAGCTTTTCTAAGTGAGTATGATTTCAAAATTCAACACATCAAAGGGAAAGAGAATAAAGTTGCTGATTCATTAAGTAGAAATGCAAAGATGAATTTTATAGCAGCTATCAGCAGTTATACAACAGATTTGGAAGAACAGCTTAAAGCGGGAATAGAACAAGATGAAAATTACCTAAAGTTACAAGCAAAAGCAAAAGAAAATCTATTAGAAAGTCTAAGTACAGGGTACAGCTTGAATGAAAATGGATTATTATTGTATAAAGATAGAATATATGTACCTAATGTACCTAATATTAAGTTATTAATTTTAGACGAAATTCATAAAAATCTTTATTTAGGGCATCCGGGTTATTAGAAAACTATAACCATGCTAAGAAAAGATTATTTCTGGCCAAACATGAAGACTGAATTGGCAGAATATATTGCTAGATGCTTTGAATGTCAGCAAGTAAAAATGGAACATTAGCATCTAGCTGGGCTACTTCAACCTTTGCCTATTCCTAGCTGGAAATGGGAGATAATTAGCCTTGATTTTGTTACTGGACTACCTAAAAATCAGAACTTAAATGATTCCATAATGGTAGTGGTTGACAAATTGAGTAAATCAGCCCATTTTATACCTGTAAAAATCACTTATAAAGATGCAAATATAGCTGATATTTTCTTAAAACAAATTTTTTGACTGCATGGAATACCGAAGGTCATTATTTCAAACCGAGACCCTAAATTTACAGGTAACTTTTGGAGATCTTTGTTTAAAGGATTAAATACCACGTTAAATTTTAGTACCTCCTTCCATCCTCAAACTAATGGACAGACTTAAAGAGTAAATTAGGTATTGGAAGATCTACTAAGAATGTATGTAAAGGAGCAGCTAGGTAAATGGGAAGATTATTTACACCTGGTAGAATTTGCGTACAATAATAATTATCAAGCTTCAGCTAGGTATAGTCCTTTCAAAATTCTGTATGGAAGGAAATATAACACTCCCATCTCTTGGATTAATCCGGTGGACAGGTTAGTATTAGGACCTGAATTATTGAAATAAATGGAAGTAATTGTAAAGCAGGTACAAGGTAATCTGAAAATTTCCCAAGATCGACAAAAAAGTCAAGCAGACCTTAAACAAACTCCAAAGGAGTTTCAAGTAGGTGAACATGTTTTCATTAAGGTGAGACCCAAAAAGAGTTCTCTGAGGTTAGGTAGTTGTGCCAAACTAGCACCTTGTTATTGTGGTCCTTTTGAAATACTGTCCAAGATTGGACAGGTAGCCTATCAGTTAGCTTTACTAGTGAATTTAAGAGTTCACAATGTTTTTCACATTTCTATATTAAAGAAATATGTGCATGATGCTACTCATGTTATTAACTGGAATGATGTGCAGGTGGAACCTGAAGGAGATTTTCTGGTGGATTCGGATTGTATCCTAGAGCGGAGGGAGATCTCACTCACTTCAGAACCACACCATTGGTCAAGTGAAGGTGCAATGGAAGCTCCTTAGTCCAGAGGAAGCCACCTAGGAATTGGAAAGTCATATGCGTGATGCATATACAATTCTATTTCAAGGGAACTTTGAAGATGAGGAATAAATAACATCGAGGACAATGTTATAATTTAAGGGGGTGTGTATGTCAAATGCCCCAATTTGAAAAAACAATTTTATAATGTTTGAGGAACATTGTGTTAAATTTTATGCTAAGTTGTAATTGATGACCTAGTGGGGTCAAGAATATTTAATGTAAATTCAGAATATTTTATTTGTAAATAAATAAATGAGGAGACAACAGCTTAGGGAAGCTGTTAAAAGAGTGTTTACTGGTTAATTGGTGGAGGATACTGGGTGGAGAGCAAACTGACAAGTGGAAGCATCCTCAAACCACTTCCAACTGTTGCAGGTGGCAACTTCCATATATTTGTGGTCATGATTCCCCAAGAAAGTGGAATCATAGTAGGTGGCTCATTAAGTGAAAACTGACCCAGAAGACCTAGGCATCTCTATAAAATTTCCCATTGAAGAGAGCTGAGGCTGCTCATTCTAGAGAGGTGATCATTCAGGGTGAATGAATTTACTCAAGAGAAATTCAATGGAGGGGATTTCTAGAGTGTGTTTGAGGGGTTAACTGCTGAGATTGAACTAGTTTCAGCTTCTAAGCTGAGGTTCATACTGCTGAGAGTAGATTTTGATTATTGAGGTAATTGGACCAGTCAGGTGACAGAGGTCTTACAGTTGCATTCTCCACCCAGTTCTCGGCCAAGAAGACCAGGAACAAGCTCGGGGGTCCTGAGGAAGCGTTATCTGAGCGCTCTCTAGGATTTTGGTTGGGAGGAACAACCTTCTTAAGCTGTTGTCATCTTGTTCTCAACATGTTATATTTTATTTTATTGTCTTCAGTTAAATATTTCTTAGTTTTTCTACTACAGGCATGTTAGTATTTTAGGGTCTATGAATGAAGAGTAACTGAGTAATGTTGGGTTCAGTAAAATTATAGATTATAGTAGAAATAGAAATGATTATGTGAAAAGTGAAACATGTAGAAATAAAATTTTCAAGCTGTATGTTTCCACACCTAAACTCAGGTCGTACTCTAGTACATCTGGATTGCTTAGGTGAATGAAATGATTCTTTTAATTGAATGAAAACAATAGATAGATTTTACTTCATTGTTTATGAATTCCACTAAATAACAGTGCTATGTATTGTCTGCATTTATTTACTTCAGCTAACTAAATAGAAAAATAGGTATGAAAGAGAATAGTAAATATTATTCCAGCATTAGTATGCTGATAAATAGAAATTATATTTTACATAAGTAAAGGAAGTAAATTAACATCTAAAAACCATGTGAAAAGGAAATTGTAAAACAATTTATAAACATTAACATTCCAGACTAGTGTGTGTCTTTATCCAAGACCAAAGGATTCTTCTACAATCATTTTTGAAATTACAAAAATTACTGAAAGTTAACAGTATCCTAGTTTTTGAGTAGTTTGCACCAAAACCCTAAGTATTTCTCTTAACTAAAAACTAGAAGCAAAAATTGTAAAAATTGTTTAGGATTTCTTATTTTTACATAGCTAGCATCAAACATATAACTGTAAGTTATTTCATCATCTATTATCCTATTTCTAAAACAGAGTCAAGAATGCTGTAAGTAGAAACAAGGCCTTCATAAACTATAGGGTTATACAACAATTTTTTAACTCTTAAAAAGCCGAGTTCTAGAAATTAAAATATCATCTCACAAATAGTGCTTTAAAAATAGTTATAAATATAGAATACATTACATATGTAAATCATGGACAAATAAACCAATCATAGTTAGCCAAGTGCAATATAAAATCCTTATTCAAAGGTAGGCTTATAGCCTATAGAGTCGAAGGGTCGAAACCCAAGCCTGCTAGTACTAAAAACCGATTATACAAAAGTCTTTTATATTAAACTGTAAATAAGATACATTACTGATAGGAAAAATAAAACCTAGTTTACTTTACAACTCGACTGTTCCACAGTCTTCATTTCACTAAGTTTCAAAATGTAAAAAGGAAAACAGAAGTAACGTTAGACAGAGGTCACCTAGTATCTCTGAGCTCAGAGCTGGGCTCTTTATAATCTTAAACAAAAGCTTTTACATCACTTAAGCCGTAAGGCTGAAACCTCATAACAAAAACCACATATACATCACAGCTTCAAGAGCTTGTGTTACCCAGCAAAGTATCGCACGGGTTTTTAATTAAATAATGGTTAATACTTAACAAACCAAAAATCATAACCAACAGAGAACCGAAGCCTTGTATCCAACCACATGAACCTTTTTCCAACAAACCAAACCACATGTAGGGAGAACCCTCGATGGGACCGGGGCTTACCAGATGGAAGCCCATGGAAATAACTAAGCACGAGCTTGCATTTCCACCCATAGCTTCGAGCTAGTAGCAGAAGTCTACAAAACATAAATTTAAACAATATTTTAACTTTGATCATAAAATGGTAAAACCCTAACATGGTAATTTTTTTACAGGAGGAACTGAATAGGGTAAAATGTGTACTTGTGAACAAAAAGAACCGGAGCCGAGAAGAAATGGCCACACCAGCTCGAATGCACTAAACCGAGACGCAAGAAAACCCTTAAAGCCAACTCTGGGACAGAGACAACAAAGAGACAGTCTCAAGTTCACAATGCCAAAGCAATGGATGAGTAGTCACAAGGGTAGGACCATTATAGGCTTCGAGCCACTTGAAGAAACCTTTAACCACTCTCACAATATTTTTCTTACTCATAAGAGAATATGAAACCATAAACCATGATCCAAGAATCACTTTACAAGTAATGCAGACTACAATGCCAATGATCGAGGAGGTTGTAGGCCTCTCATGGCTGCAAAGACTCACAACGAAGCCAACAGAAGGAAAAACCCTCGGACCAAAATGCAAAGGAGTAGGGTTACAATGTTTTAAGTCAACCAATGTATGGAGGAGGCCTTATCCACGTGCCATCCAAAAATGTCAACGAGTGTGGGTTGAGTTCTAATTTCAGTGCTGCAAAAAATGATTATGAAACTTATCGGTGCCAATACCCTTTAACTGTATGTTTTCTAATAATTAAATCATGCTATTGATCATAATAAACCAAATTTTATGATTGCTAATAATATCAAACATGCCATCGAATATATTATGTCTTGGAACTAGTATAGTATAGGATCAAAACTTATAAGGTATGTTGCCACTAGTTTCAACTACATTATAGTAGTAGATAGGTAGGTAAAACTACCTTAAGTTACACGTTAAGATAGTTGTCATAGCTTAATATTGATAGATTATAAATCAATATAGTATTATAACATTGCAATAATAAATGTATCATGGTTATAATATAAATACTATGAATACGACTTGTCTACTAGCAGCTCCAAGAAGATATTCTTACTTACAACAAATCAAACAAGTTTGGTAATGTGTCAGAACTAGTAAACGAAATAGGGTATAGATATGAATCTTAATAGACTGGAATAGCCTTAAACTTCTCCACATAAAAACTTAATGTTGATAAATGAGGGAATCTTCAAGAATACTGAAGACCAACTTTATTTAAAGATTTTCTCATAAGAAGCTAATCCCTCATTGTAAACTTTACCATCGAAAAACATAAGAATATGTTCATACATAAAGAGAAGTACATTTGATTATTAAAGTAAAAATAGCAGTAAGATCACAAAACAGCCGAAGTAATTATGTACCAAGACCATGAGCTCTATGCTGACTGTAGGAATCTATAATTGACTAGGTACTATAATTTATAAAAGATAATCATCTTAGGACTGAAGGAACCTTGGAAGAACTTACTCTTTTAAAAAGCAATTATTATGTCAGGATAAAAGGTCAATATGGATTTAGATATAAATACTGTCATAGATTCAAAACAACGAAATAAATTTACTTTACCTCTTCGGAGACTTGCAGCTTAAATAATCGATTCTTATACTAGCATCTTAACATGCTAGGGAAGCACTTTCTCGACATAATTTAAAATAAACACCTACATGATCTTACACTTACCTGCTGAGCCTGTAAGAACCAGCAGTCCATTTGAGTTAGCAGAAGGCTAAGTAATCCCCGATTTCAAACAAGGTTTCTCACCTACTTGACAAAAGTAAATCATCAGTATATCTAGGAGCAACTAAATGCAAGTCTTCTTTCTATCACAGTTGAAAATAGAGGCTGTAAAATTAACACAGGAGTTTAAGATTATATCCTTTTTGGTACATATTTTCTTTTATGAAACAAATCCTTAATTTTTGATAAACTGTTTCATTTTTTACTAACTGCTAGCAGTTACTAAACTGCGACCTAAGACATTTTATGTCACTTAATTTTTTTTAAATTTTTACGAAATTTTGGGTCATTACACAAAATATAGCTTGAGTTTTACGAGTGTGAAGGAAAGCAAGATCACTCGGAAAGATCCATTTGAGTACGAGAAATGGGGCTTACAACAATAAACTCGATGCTTTGTTCTTGGTGTTTAACGAGCATGACAAAGACATAAAGTACACTTGAAATCTTTTTCATGTTTAGGTCCAAAGCACAAAAAAGAGAAAACTGAGCTCATACCGGGTGTTCCTTTTCCGTAAATTTAGTCCCTCAGGTCCGAAAAAGTGATAAACCTGTACCTGAGAAGACTCTTCTCAATTCCATAGAAAAGAGAGTCATCCTTTCTCGTATTATTCCACATGGTCCAAGAAAGAGATAACCTACCACCAATGTGGATGCCCATTGACATAATCTTTATGAGCTTGAACAGACAAGTTTACTCGACAGTCAAGTCTATTTTGAGGAGTTAGACCCGGGCCTGATGAAACTCCATAAGGGCAGGGAGTCTTATAAAGGGATAGCTTGTAAAAAAAAAAAATGAGGCTCAATTTGGTGTGAAAAATAGCTAAGAAGACTCCCCTGAACCTATGACAGTTGCAGCATGAGTATCGAAAGACCATAAGTAGGTTCTAAATAAGGATACTCATGGGAGGAAAGTCCTATCCACATAAGAACAATGGTATAAACAAGGAACTAATGGTTAAAGATACCATATTCCATGGTTGAAGTGTTAATGCTAGGATTAACATGGATTAGGTATAAATGCAAAATGCATGTGGAATGACCAAAAACCATTCTATATGAGCGAAAAACAAATTTAAAATGACCACAAACCTGTCACATGGAAAAAGAGATGGAATTAGTTTTTTAAAAATATGAACTATAGGGAAAAAACCCACTTTAAAAATAATTTTTCTATAAATGGTTCAAAATATGAATAAAAAACTCACCATTTGATTTTTATCCAAAGAAGACAAATTTTACCTCTACCTTGATTGCTCGGTGTGGACAATTCGGTGGACCATTCTCAAAACCGCAAGTGTCAGGTAAAACTACACTCCATGCTCTTTCATTTATTCCAAACACTTTTCAATTTTGAGGCCAAATTCAAGTTTTCAAGCGCCCTCAAAGCATGAACGTTGTGTACGCAGGTATGATATGTTAATAGTCACGTACACGCGTTCTGTAAGTGGGTTTCCTGAAGGAAATCCGCGTACAGTACGCGACTTGCCCAAAGGACAGTCGTGTACACTGCGCGAGGTGAAAAAAGAATATGTAGGGTCAAAAGTTCAAATTTTTATATGAATCTAATGGTTTGAAATTGCTTGGTTATTAGATTGAAAGATGGTGCTTGAGTGGAGGGAGAGGGAACATGAAGACATGGACCAAGAAGCTCTACGAGATGCCCCCACGGTGAATGTTTTACGTCAGAGTGGGTTATTGAAATTTTTCTGCGCCTCACCTATGCGGTCAATTGTCCGCCTCTTAGAGTTTTTGATAAACTATTGGGATCATGATCTTGGCATGTTTGAAATTCAAGGTGAGTTTCTAGAGGTTACATCGGAAGATGTCTATTTCGTTTCCGGTTTATCATGATGGGGAGCTCCGGTAAACTTGGAAGGTACCGGTAGAGGTGGCGACCTCCTAAGTGTACAGAACTATATAGACATATACTACGAGCCATGCACTCAAAAGAGGGGTAGCTGCATCCCTATTGTTCACATTCGCAACTTTCATTTACAAGTATTGGTAAACACTATAGTGAGGGTTGCAGGGTCATCATCACTTCACCTTGCAACTTGGAACCAAATGAGACTAGCAGTGGAATGTATGCAGGGAGCCCTATATGACTGGTGTTCGGGAGTGATCCCGATAATGAGGAAATAACTCTCTGACTGCAAAAGAGGCAGGCGCAAGAATTTTGGTTATTCCAGCATGTTAGTAGCCTTTCTCTTTGAGAGAGTGCCAAGTTTGACTCTTGAGTCCTACAGTACCATTTCCAGTTCGTTCTCCCTGTCAGCTTAGGTTGAGTAGGTGGGGAGAGATATTCCTTTGCCAGGGAGGTGGTGGATCGGTCCAGAGTGTCTATGATGACGACTTCTACTTTTGGTGGGAGTGACAGTTACCAGCCTTGGAGTAGTTTCCATATGCTGGGTTAGATTTTCGAGGTGATACTGACCTTGTCCTCCCTCCTGGAGGAGCATGGGGAGAGTCAGGTATTTTTTATTTTCAAAATTCTAACATTTTTATGAATTTTAATTATAAAGATATATACATATGTATAAGAGTTCTAATCCTTTTAAAATGTCAAAATGCAGATATTGAACCATTCCGCCCTATTGGGCATCCATGCATGTATGTGCATCCTGTTTTGGGAGAGGACCAGGGTTTGATTAAGGTTCTTGAGGGGAAGCTGGCCAGGATTACCAAGAAAGTACCTACCTTATGCATTGATCACATCCCTACTATCATGCAGGAACTAGTGGTTGGTATACCACCTATCTGGATACGCCTTATGAGGCGGGTAGCTAGAGCAGTACTTTTGTATATAGACGCTATTGAGGTTGCTAAAGCCGAGGAGGCTGAAGTAGCCTGAGTGCAGGGTGATCGAGGGGACCAGGGTGGTCAAGCTTAGACTTAGGAGCATTTTATGGACTTTGATCCATGTTTTGTATATTTTTTGTATATTATACAGTTATGACTAGATCTGAGGATCAAAAACTCGACCTATCTATATGGACAGATATTCACACACACACACACACACATATATATATTGTTGGTTTATTTACAAATATTTTTTTATGTGTCTGCTGTATATTTTTTATGCAAAATGTGTTAAATTCCAATCCAAGATATAATTAGCATATGCATCAGTTAATGAATTTTGATTTCTTGGAGTATGATTGAATATAATAAACTCAAAATTTCTTTCCAATAACCTAACTTGCATAAATTGACGTAATAAAATAGGGTTCCGCACCTGATAAGCCTGATTGAGCTGGGAAACCACCAGCTGAGAATCCAGTCGGAATTCCATTTCAGTAATACCACATGACAAAGCATCCCATAAAAGCTCAATGACAGCCCTGTATTTAGCGACATTATTGGTAGCAGGACCTAAGCAAGCGCCTCCTGAGGCAACTAACTGTCCTGAGGGCGAATAAATGACCCATGTCGCTGAAGCCAAATTACAAGTGTGGCGACTGGCGCCATCAGCAAAACCTATGAACCACTTAGAAGACATCTGTAACAACTAGTAGATGGCATAAAAAACACAGACCAATGAACTATTGTACATAAAAATACATACAATAAAATACAAGAAAAAGTGCTAAGCCTAAGCATAGTACTTTTTCAGGTAGAGCCTATTCTGGGCTCAGGTAGCTTATTCCCTTCGAAATCAATCAATTCATATGCGCCCTTCTTTAACACCTTTGACATGACATAAGGTCCCAACCACATAAACCTGAACTTTCCTGCCCCCAGGGGTTCTTTGTCTTGATCCCAAAACAAAGCAAGCTCCCCTTCAAAAAAAATTCCGAGGCTTGACCAATTTATCATATTGGCTTTTTACCCTACGATAAATACGCATCTCTACACTTCTGATATAGATGTTCTAAATGTAATAGACGTTTTTCCAGCTCAGTCGTATCAAGTAACACATGAATAGCAATACTTAAAGACATGATTTCACATTCAACCTGGGTAATGGATTCCACTCCATGAATGAGTTGGAAGGGAGAAAAACCTATAGCAGTTTTCACATTGGTCCGATATGCCCAAAGTGCAGGATACAACATGATGTGCCAGTTGGAACGAGCTGCATTAATAGTATGTTTGAGAATAGTCTTCAAAGTTTTATTAACAACCTCGACCAAAGTTTTATTAACAACCTCGACCTGATCGTTTGCTTGAGGATAGAACGAATATGAATGTTCTTGTCTAAACCCTAGCATAGTGTTCAATTCAGTAATCATACTATTTTGGAAATGACTGCCATGGTCAGTGAAAATCACTTTAGGGATACCAAATCGTGTGATAATTTGGTTGAAAACGAAAAAAGATGCAATTTCCCTGTTAGCTTTAAAGGTGGGCATTGCCTCTGCCCATTTCGTGAAATAATCTACAGTGACAATGATATGTTTGTGCCCCCCAGTCAAGAATGGGTTGCATGTCACGTAATCTATCCTCTGCTTCATGAAGGGGTCCACTGAGATGATGGGAAATAATGGAGTGGGATGCAACTGCATCTTTCTGGTGTAAAGCTGACAAGGATGACAACGCTTCATGACGTCTACACAATCTTTAAAGATCGTGGGCCATAAATAACCGGCATGTAATATCTTCTGGGTCGTTGCTAACCCAGATAAATGACCCCCACACGCTCCACTATGGGCATCATTTAGGACAATCTCTGCTTCTTCGTGGGTAATACATCGACACAAAATGGAATCTACCCCCTTACGATATAAAGTATCTCCTATAATGAGTTAGTTCTTGGCATGTACATGAAGTTTACGTCATTCTTCCCGTGAGAAGGCTGTAGGGTACTTCAAAGTCTGGAGATAGATAAGTATATATCTGTACTAGGGGTCAAAGGTGGAAATAAAAAAGATATGCTCATGTGGGAATGAGTCTTGTTCAATGGCTACATCTTCCTCTACTGGAAATTCTACAACGAGCTCAGCAAAAACTAAGGATTTTTTGGATTTGGCGGATTGAAAATCCAAGTCAAACTCTTGGAGAATGACTATCCATTTGTTGAATTTGCCTCCAACTATCCGTCAAGACAAAACATATTGAAAAGGATTAACATCCGCCACTACCGTCGTGGTCCTCAGTAAGATGTAGTGACGCAACCTCTGAACAACGTATGCAGCTACTAAGGCCAACTTCTCAACATGGGAATACCTAAGTTCATGGCCAGATAAAGCACGAATGAGATAGTAGACGACATGCTCTTGGAGGGTATCATCCTCCTGGACTAGTACTACCCCTATGGTTGACTCAGATGCAGCCAGACACAATATAAAATCCCTAGAGTAATTTGGTGAATGTAATAATGGTGCTGACAACAAAGCTTTTTTTAATGCCTCAAATGCGAGTTGTGCAATTTCATCCCATACAAATGGGGTGTCTTGTTTTAACAGGCGCATGAAACCTTTAGTAATCTTGGCATAATTTACAATAAAACGTTGAAGGAAATTGGACTTCCTCTGCAGGATTTGAAGCTGCCTGATAGAATGAGGAGGAGGCAGAGTTATGATGGCCTCTACTTTCAAAGAATCCACCTAAATGCCTTTGTTAGAAACAATGAATCCAAGCAGTCTCCCTGACTCGACACAGAAAATGCACTTGTAGGGATTCAAGCGAATTTTATAGTATCTGCATCGTTCAAAAATCAAACGAAAGTGATCTGGGTAATCGATCCTCTTACAAGAATGTGTTAGCAGATCATCAAGGTAGGGTTCGACAATGGCTTTAATATCATGAAAGACAAAATCCATTGCCCGTTGAAAGGTTGCCCCATCATTTTTCAATCCAAAAGGCATTTTCTTGTACGCGAAGGTACCCCGAGGGAAAATAAAAGTTGTCTTATGTTGGTCTTCCGGTTTAATTTGGATTTGATTATATCCGGAGAAACCATCCATAAATGAAAATACTTCACTTCTTGCACAAGCATCAATAATTTGATCTATAAATGGCATGGGATAGTTGTCCTTAGGACAAGATTTGTTTAGATCTCGAAAGTCAGTACAAACACGTATGGTCCCTTGCTTTTTGCCAATAGGAACAGGGTTGGATACCCATTATGTCAAAGCTATGGGATAAATGAAACCGGCTTTCAGTAGTTTCTCAACTTCATCCTTTACTGCCGTCTCTTTACGAGGGTTGAAAGGTCTCAACTTTTTTCGAACGGGTTTAGCGTCAGGGTATGTTCAGATTTCGTGCTCGACTATTAATGGATCAATGCCTGGCATATCCTCATATGACCAGGAAAAAACGTCGCAGAGTTCCTTAAATAAGGCCGTATAGATCGCAATCTCCTCTGGAGAGCAGTTTGCGTCGATATGTACATTTTCCACAACGTTTTCATTTTCAGAGATGTTGATAGGGATAGTAGCCAAAATTTTTTCCATATTCCCCTCGGCAAACGTTCCTTCCCTTGGTAAGGGATTAATAGGTATATCAACATCATCTACTAGTCTCATATGGAACTCCTCGTTCTCTATTCTGCTTAACTTTGGAAGAAAATAGGATCGATGGTGAAGATCTTCGCAGATATTATCTCGTCTACACATAACTTCCAGAATGGCTTCATCCAAAGGTAAAACCATATCTAAGCAATCTCTAGCATGTAAAGAGTTCTCTGCCCAAGCAGGAAAATAGGCTTCTTCCAGTTCCTCTGAGACTGTGAGAGGGATCGAAATGGGATCAACAACGGTATGGATGATAGCTTGATAAGCCACTTTCGCTGCTGATAAGGGAACTTTAGGATAATGGTGAGAAGGGATAACCCAAGGATCAGTCCTATCAACAACTGTAGCTATGGAATTCCCCACACTAGTAGAACCTATATAATTAATCGGAGCTGGAAAATCAAATGTGCCCATCAATGATGCATACATTCCAGCCCCTAAGCTCTCTGAAGCGGGTCTAGCCTGATCAACCAATGGTATGGTGGACTCGTTAGTTTCCATGCGGCCTTTTCAAGTAAAATTGAGTTGGTCAATAGTAACCAACTTCCCTTCGTGTGGAAACACTACCACCCGAAAAATGACCAATGCAATAGCAAACATGGCATAAGTCCAACTTCTCCTCAAGAGCAAGTTATAATCTAAAGGTACATCAATCACCTCTTCCTCAACAGATACTGTTTTTCCTGCCAACTTAATTTCGAAAGTCGGTAGGATACCTTGCGGATGGAATGACCTTTTGTTGAAAGCAGTAAGTAGGGTGTTCAATGGAACCAGCTCTGGGGATCCAAGAGCTTTCCAACAAGACAAGGAAATAACACATGTAGAAGCACCCTCATTGACAACTGCCCTTCCAATGGTCTTTCCACTATGGATGACATCTATCTATAAGGCTACATGATATGGCAGGCGAATTTTAACATCAGTTAGATTAAATTTCGCCATGAGACTCGATGAGTCCATACTACCTAAGGCTGTCAAGAGTGCATCCTGTTGGGTGGGACAACTTTGTAACACCTCTAAAGTCGACATTGCACAAGGAGTCTAGGCTAAGTCTTCAACTACAGAGTAGTTTGCTACAACCCTAGCATTAGGATTATGCAAGGTTTTTTTATAGACACCTTTCGGTATCTTGGGCATAATTTCGGCAGGTTTCTCAATTGTGAGAGGGTTAGAAGTTTCACCTATCGACTTACCCTTCTCCGAGGTCTCTTTTTCATAGTTTTTGTTCCTAGTCTGTAGTAAAGTATTGGATCGAATCGTGTTGATATAATTGGGGTCAGGAGCATTTGGGGTGCCCCCTGCTGCATTTGAAGCTGAAGCTGAATTCTGTCCTTGGGGAAAATGATCTTTCAGGACAGCCGGTTGTTGGGCTTTTAACAACTTCTGAGCTTGTTCCATAAGGGGACATAGATGGGTCAGGTGATCTTCATGGCACAACTTACATGGGAATTTCACCTTCTTCTTTTCTTTCTTTCCCACATCAGCATTGTTAGTGGGTTTTTGCTTGTTTTGGTTTCCTTCACCCTTTAATCCTCTCTTCTTTTTCCCACCGGGATGCTGATTTCCCTTATGAGAGGTTTGTGCAAAAACATTTTCATTTTGGGGTGAGGGGGTAGCCTTTGCTGACTCTGCCGTATAATGTTTGACGGACAACTAATGGAGGTGTTTAACCAAAGATTCTACAATGGAAGAATTCATGGAACCAACCACACCATTGGCATGGGGTCCATGCTTAGGTTTCTCTACATTGTGCGTTAGCCTCGGTGCCTCAAGGATAATTTCATATAAGATCCCAGACTGAGAATGTATCAAATCTAGTTACTGGGCCCTAAGCACAGCTTCTTCCTCATTCATCACTCCCGAAGTAGATATGTCCTTAGATATATAAGGCAATAGGGATTTAAGGAACCATTCTAATAAGAACTCAGGAGGAATAGTGGCTTTAATAAGGTTCTTCCGTCTTCTCCAATCTTGGATGTGATATGAAATATGAGTGGCCTTGTCCTGCCGAAAGGTATATAACAAGTCTGTCCCGAAATCATAACGGATAGGAAGCTGCAAGTGACTAAGCATTAGGAGAATTTTGAGGTCTAAAATGGGCCTCCAAACAAAAAAAGTACTATCAAAATCAACTTTAAAAGAACCAATCACATTCCAGAGAATGACATCATCTATTATAGTTGAGGTGGCTTTGCTTGAGTTAAAGGTACTTACTTATCAATTTTTAAATGGTGGATGTAAACCCATAGTTTACTATACTCATAATAGAAAAAATAGCCATACATTACTTTTGAATATAATATTTACATGCTTAGTACTTTTAAGTACTTATAAAATAAAATACTTTAAAATAATTTTAAATATAATAAATATTTTAATGTAAAATCTATTATTAAAAGCAAAAATAAAACTTAAAGTCAAAATTCTATGACTTATGTACTTCATATATTGAATATAGATATATTGAATATAGATGTAATTACGTACTTCATATTATTATTATATAATATATTATTATAATAATATATAATATATAATATATAATATATTATATTATAATATATTATATAATAACAAATTTTATTTTATATTCAAATTTTTATTTATAAGTGAGTATTTTGTATGATGAATATGTGATAGCACTAAATTTATATAAAATATTAAATAAGTTATGAAGTAGTTATAAAACATTATTCAAGTTTTAATTTATATATATATATATATATATTGGTTATAAAAGAATAGAATATAATATTGTTATAAAGAAATAATTTATTAATTTATATATTTATGATAAATAAATATTGATGTAAATTTAAAGTTTAAATTTTAAACGTGTGTAATTTTTAGTTAAATTAAACTAAATAATATTAACTATATTTAATTGTATTTAATATTTATTTTTTAAATTTTAATTGATAATTACAAATATAAGTTTAAAAATATTTAATAAATATTAGTTAAATTAAGATTATATATATATAAACTTCAACTTAAGTTTAGAATTCATAATTAAAGTATTTTACTTTATTTTATTTATTACTACTTTCTTTTAGTACATCTATGCACTAAAGTACTTACATTTCTAGTCATATCTATGTACTAAAGTACTTATATTTCTAGTCATATCAAAGATATTTTTTTCTTATTTTATTTTTAGAGGTCTTTTCAATTTAACTCAACCATAGTTACATAAATTGAAGTGCAAGAGGTGAGTTGTAGATAAAACTTCCCCACAAAATGACTAACTCATATTATTTTATTATATCTCTTATGAGGTCCATTTTAGACCTCAAAATTCCCCTAATGGAATGCATTAGCCAAGTCCCAAAAACTGCTAAATGTAGTAGAAGGCAATTCAATGTACCATTTTGCTGCAGTACTGGTCAAAGTTCTTCGGAACAGCCTCAACTAAACTGAATCTTCGTTCAGTGAGTTGGAAGAGCACCATAAATGGAAAGTGATGGCATGAGCTCTAGGATCATCACCAACTTTGCCTTCAAATTTTGGGATATCTGAGGGCAGTTTGGTGGGAACGACTGGCCAAGAGGGGTCATGTCTCACTGGGTCATTCATCAGTTTTGACAAATCTAGCATGTTTAACGTTGCCAGGAAAGGAAGCTTGGGTCTAACCGAAGCACTAAAAGTACCTGTTTGGGGATTAGAGAGACTTGCCCTCATATTCCCATATGTGAAGGTGGGGTTGCCCCCTGCTGCCGGTTGTGAAGTGGATGGGTTTCCATAAGCCAACGGATTGTTCATGTGAGGTGCAGTATAAGAGGTTATGGCTGCCCTAGTTGACGCTGGGGTTTGAAATACAGGAGCGTATCCCTCTTCTAAAAAGTGAAAAGGGAGAGCTCGTGAACGGAGCTAAAACCGGAGTTTGAAAATCTTGACCATAAGGATTAGTGTTTCCAAACTGCACCCCTACATATGAGGGTGTTGGGCCTACGCATGGAGTGGATGGGGGAATGTGCCCCCCATTCCAAGGAAATCCTTGGACAAAAGCCAAGGATCCCATAGGACCACTCTGGGTAGTGTGTGCGAAGGAAGTAGGAACTGTCGGTACACTAGGAATCCCAATGACCATACCACCAGAAGCACCTGCTAAAATTGTGGGAGCCGATGGTTGAACCACTTGGCTAGCTGGATTTAACTGTGTAGTAGGTATACTTGTTCTAGGGGCACCTACCGGGGGAGGTAGCACCCCTTCAGCCGAAGCGACTGAGGTGGCAGTAAAAGAACTTTCTCCTGCAGTAGACATTATTCTGCCCACAGGGACACCAATCACAGGTGGATTGAAAGGACGAACCTAAACGATCACCGAATCGTTTAAGTCAGTTAGAGGTGAATTAAAATTCCTTGCAAACTCGTCAACTTGCAAGTCTTCTATCTCAACTATGTTTAAATTAAAATGGTTTGCCCTAAGTTCTGGTTCACCCGGAACTTCACTAACTCCTATTGGTTCGAAAGAACTGTCTGTGTCCAATCTTCGCCTTTGAGGGGGAGGTGGAGGTTCTAATGTGATAAGAGGAGGAAGGTTTTGCAACCTTCATGACCTTCTGATAGATTGGTCCTCCACGATTGTAAATTTGACTCTTCACACCCTAAGGTCAGCTAAAACATAGATAAACCACAGAGCAATCACTACAAAAAATTTCCTAAAGTCTCAACAATCCCAAGGGTGTAAGATATGCTTTCCTGAAGAAAGATGAGAGATAGTTTCTTGGTGTCCTTGAAGAGGTTCTTAGGCACAAGTGGAGGAATCACCCACCGCCCTCCTACACTTTCAAAAAGGGTTACCTTCCAAGCCTGTCCAAGGTGAACCAGAAATAGCCTTTCGGTTTACCTATGTATAAACCCTAGATGTCCAAGAGACTAGAGGCTACCTTAACTATATCAACAGTCTGGGGGGACAGTCACAAGCTTGATTCATACGCATGGGCAGGGTAGCAAAGCCCGAAACTCTGTCTAGGATAGAATCTCCAAATGCGTAAAAACCTTGGTCTACGTTTTGTCAAGGAATTGGAGGGTTATCTCCTCAGTACAATGCCTCCACGCGGCCTTGTGCTTAACTCCCGTTTGAGAGGAGCTTCCCAGATACTATCAATAAAGAGAAGGATTTACCTATCGATTGGCCCACTATGTCTGAATTTAAATACTTATGGGGAGTTTACACTTCATATCCCACAAGTCTACCGTAATCTAGTAGATGTATGACCCTATAAAACAAAAAATTACTAATAAATTTTAAATTATAGTGTTCATTTTAAGGGTTGTTCTTAATTAGAGGGTAAGTGGAGTGAATGACTATGATATTATTGACTCGATAAGAAAAGTAAAAAACAGGTGTATAAATCAATTCCAAAGCAAATTATCACTACTTAAAACAAGTTTTTTTTTTGTTGTAAATATGAACTAATGAAAATGCAACTAGGAAAGAGAAAACTAAGACTTATTTTTGTAATTTTTGAGATTTTATTTAAAAACTAAAAGTAAAACTACCATATGCAATTCAAATGCAAATGTTTCCAATGCTTTTCTTTTCACTTTTCAAATTCCTTAAAGATTACTATGCACCTAAATGCAAAAATTCTTGAGTATGCTTGAATAATCTAACTATATAAAGTAAGCAAAATGAAGTATTCTAGACTTATAAGAACCGAAGATCAACCACCTAAGGAAGACTTGGAAAACACCTAGCTTGGGAAGACACAATGAATAAAAATCACTGAAATCAATCAAAGGCAAGTGACAAACCAACACTACTTGGAAATAGCATGGGATATACGGTATCTAGAACCCTGATCACTGATTCAGACACATAGCACTTGGACCTATTACCCAACAGGTAAATCCACTTCAAATTGCTAAAAGAAAGACAATCCAACCAACAAAAACTCAAGGGATTATTGAAAAGCATGAATTATGGTTAACAGGGCTATTAAACCTATAGTGAAATGCCAGTACTAAAGACCACAAAGCAGGAAAAAATCCAACAAAGGACAGGGACAAGCAACCCTACCCAAAATTTTTTGTTGCTCAGGCTTGTACGCAACTGTCTAGAAGAGAAACCCGTGTACTGTAAATGACTGTCAAATACAACAACCCATGTACACAGACCTCTGTACGCGACTATGTAGCACAACAACCTGCGTACAGTAGTAAAATTAAAAAATAAAAATAAAATTATAAAGGTCTTCAAAACACCACTACAAGTCCAAACCAAGACAAAACACCACACATTGAATCAAAGCAAAGACTGGGCAATGATCTACATGACTAACCCACAGCAGGCTGGGCTCCCCAGCGGAGTCGCCAGTTTTGTTGTTCAGGATTAAACACCCTTGTAACCTAGGGTCTAGGGTTACCAACTTACTACTAACCTTACAGACAATCAACTTTAATAGAGTACAGAAAGGAAATAGGAAGAAATGCTTGACTCACCCGATTACCGATGATTGATCCAAGCTTGATCTTTCTCCGCTCTGCTTCTCTCCAAAGCTTCCAGGGATGCACCTCCTTCACTTGTAAAGAGCAAATTCTCCAAGTACAATCTTATACATGTATATATGAGAGGTTAGATAAGTAGTATATGTAGTGCATAAACGAATATATTCAT
The DNA here is from genome assembly GCA_001517045.1 of Pseudotsuga menziesii. Lineage (NCBI taxonomy): Eukaryota > Viridiplantae > Streptophyta > Pinopsida > Pinales > Pinaceae > Pseudotsuga > Pseudotsuga menziesii. The sequence goes on from LPNX010123311.1 coordinate 65,486, forward strand.
CAACCATGATACATGAAAGAGATTCAACACAAAGTTGGAAGAATAATTCTCTTTATTAACAATCAGTGAATGAGATAAGAGTACAACCCAGCTTCTGAGACAAGGACTCCTCTGTAACCAAAGGAATCTGAGTTCTGCTACTCCAAGACTTCTGAAAATATACCACCAGCATAACTTTTCTCTCCAAACTTGATTGATTAATGCCCTCCCCAAGGCCTCTATTTATACTTTGGGAAATAAAGTGGTTTCGAAGGTTGAGGAGGTTGAAACCGTTAGGATAGTTACTCATTAGGACCCAACTAATATCCATTAATCGTGCTTTATATTTTTTAATGTTGAATCAAGATGTATGCGACTATTATTATAGGAAACCCGTGTATGACACGTGAGTTGCTTAAGGGAAATCCGTGTATGATGATGTACGCGGGTTGCAATAGAGATAGTCGCGTACAGTACGCGAGTTATCAATGGGAATATTCGCGTACGTACACGAGTTACAATGAGGATAGTTGCATATGCCATTCAACACTTAGAAAAATAATATGGCAAGTTGGTTCAAGGGTAAATGCATCTCATGTCATGCCCATCTATAGTGTTTTGGAAAACTTCAATCCTAAAATTTCCTTTTGTGTACCAACATAAGGAATGTCGGCACTTGGATGGAGAAGTGCCATTTGGGTTGACAACACATCGAGAAAATGATCTTCCAGGTTGGTTGGCTCTTCACCACTTTCTATTCGTGACAGGTGGTCTGGCTCAACATTCAGTCGACCAGGCTTGACAATGACCTTAAAGTCAAACTATTGAAATAGGAGAAGCCATCTACAGATCTTCCCCACCAACACTAGCTTGTTAACTAAGTATTTCAGTGCTGAATGATCAGTGCACATCTGAAAATGTCCACCCAACAAGTAGTGTTGAAACTTCTGAAGCGCAAAAACCATAGAGAGGACTTCTCTTTCTGTGTTAGTATAATTTTTCTCTGCGGTTGACAGCTTTATGCTAGTAAAAGCAATAGAGTGGTCTAGCGCACCCTCTCCTGGTTGTGTCAAGACAATGTTGAGTGCAACAGACGACGCATCGACATGAACATGGATTTTCGTCTTCCAGACCGGGAATACCAATATTGGCGCAGTGGCCATCTTGTTCTTCAATTTGTCCAAGATTTCCTAGAAAGCTGGTGTCCACTTAAAATTTGCATCTTTCTTCAATAGTTTCTCCATAGGTGCAGTGATCTCTACATCCCCTCTAATGAACTTCCTATAGTAGCCTGTATATCCTAGCATGAACCTGATTTGCGTGACTGATGTAGGTGGTGGTAAGTCAAGGATAATCACAACTTTTGCTGGGTCAACCAAAATACCATTGTGACATACGACGTGACCCAACAAAACACCAAATAGTGCGCATAAGATACATTTATTGGAATTAAGCGTGATCTGATACTGGTGACAACAGGCAAGCATCATGCATAGACTCTCAATATGGTCTTGTACTAGAACAAACATAGCCCAATAATCAAAGTAGAGTTCAAGAAACTTATGTATAAAATTTTTAAAAGCAGAGACTACTATTCTAGAAAAAATAGTAGGTGCATTCTTGAGTCCAAAGGGCATTATTGTATACTGGTAGCATCCCCATTCTGTGACGAAGGTCATTTTGTGGCGATCCTCCTTCACGATTTTGAATTATTGATAGCCATAGATTCCATCAGTGAATGAATACATCTCTTTCCCTCTAACGCTTACAAGTACTTCATATGTGAATGGTGTTGGGAATGGATCGTGTAAGCATGAATCGTTCAGCTTCCTTAGGTCAACATAGATCCTCACTTTGCCTGTTGTTTTCTTATCCTGGATCACTATAGGGATGATCCACTCCGATTCCTCAAAAGGTTCAATGATTCCTGTGTTGAGCATGCAATCCAATTCTTCTTTCACCTTCTCTTTATATCTTGGATTCAATCTATACGGGCATTGTTTATGGGTTTAGCATCTGGTCGTAGGGGTATTTTCATCTCCCCTAAGTCCCTGATTATTCCCTTCATCTCTGAGAAATTGGTAGTGAATAGGACCTGATATTCATACAGTAAATCTGTGATCTTCATGATGGTCTCTTCATCCCAATAATATCCTATATTGGAAAACTTTGGGTTCTCTGGTGACCCAATGTTTACTTTCTTGATTTTCAATGTCTTAAGGAACTGGTCACTTGAAATACCACTTCCTTCTACTGCGCGCGTTCCCTTTGATTCCGGTATGTTTATGTTAGTCGGATCATCATTTGGGTCTCCAGCTAGATTGTAGCAAGACATCCATTGTTGAATGGTCACACTGCACTGGTGAGAATTGGCCTGTTTGATAAGAATTTCAGCAAATATCTTCTCCTTTATCATTTAAAGTGCAACATCAACTATAGGTTGTTCATCAGCAAATTCAAATGTTTTTCTAAATTTCTTAGCAAGTCCTTCCCAATCTTGGGTTCCTTGTCGCAACTCCATAGATGCATACCATGTCCTAGGTGTCATTTCCAACATGTGAATGAAATGGTGGACCCATTCCTGTCGCGGGTATTCTGCAAATACGGTGTGACACTGATTGATGTGCTTGGCAGGGCTTGACAATCCTATATATTTGTGGCTCATGGTGGTGACTTCTTTGCAAAATATAACTTCCATCAACCTTCTTCATTGTGGACATTATGTTATGAATTGCTTGTGTGTACCCCACCATCTAGTGGGTGTAGCCTTTAGTACATGATCTAATGTAGAAAAGCGGTGTGAATCTGTTACAAGTCCTTCGAACTCACTTAAGAAGGTTGCAAGGTTAGGTAAACCCTCATAGGTGGGCATCTCTCATAGCTCGTTCTCCACCCATCGCATAGACCTTGTAACTCTGGCACACCTTCTCATAGAGACCTCATGTAGCATGTTTTTCTAGTTCTCCAACGCCTCCCCTAGGTCGGATGTATAGGAACTAGCACTCTTCCAACAAAGATTTCCATCCGCTATCAGATTAATGTAGTATTCTTGCATGGCAGTGACTCTTGTAGATTTGGTCGAGATAGTCAACCTATCCCTCATTGTAGACAGGCTCGACATATCTCTATCCTTCCAATGGATCAATGGGCGACACTAACCTCATCTTGTTATCCTCGAATGAGAGGGTCCTTTTCTTGAAATTGATAATGGTATTATTGTCTATGGCCCAATCTATCCCTAGCAGTGTGGGATATGGGTTTGTGTCATCAACAATGTTAATGACTTCAAAGTCCGCAAACCTGTGCAACCCTTCAATGTCGACAAGAAATTGACTTAATCTACCAATTGGGATGGACTTCACATGATTTGCAAGTCGCGGCTGGACAGGAGACCAGTCCATGCGTGACTTTCCCATACTTTCCCAAGTTTGCTGCGTCAAAATATTGACATCAGAACCCAAGTATAAAATGATATAATCCATGTCATAATTCCCTATCTGTGCAGTCATTCTTAACTTGTGTCTAGTTTTGAATTTCTTGCTGACCTGGTTAACTTTATTTTTATGCTACGAATGTATTGGTGTTTCTTCTATCAGTGCTTCAAGTTCTGCGATAACATCTTTGTCTTGAATTAATGCTAAGTAACTTGGCAGAAACGACTTGAGTTTACTAACCTTTTGTGGGGTCTTCTTCTGAAAGAGCTATTGAAATCGTTCAGGAATCTCCCCGAATTCTTCTGATGTAGATGGTTCTTCTGGGTCCACAAACTCATGTCGCACATCCATGAATACTTACTTCTATTTCTGGACGTCGAATGGATCCTTCTTCCATGTCACGATTCGTACTTGCAGTTGTAGTTGTTCTGGCGGGGTTTCTGGATCAACCCTAGTCGCAACACCTCTTCGTGTTATGACAACGAAATTTGGATCTCTTGGCTCAACAGCAAAAATTTGAACGTTCAAGTTAGTATTTGGGTTTCGGTTTGGATTCTGCGCAAGGTTAGGACCTGTGATGGTCCTAGCCTGCCACTTTGCGATCAACTGAGGACATTGCTCCACATTATGGTCTTGTCTCTTACAGTATGAAGATGTCTTTACAGGTTCTAGGAAATCTCTGGCATAGTGACCTAGCTGTCCATAGTTATAGCATGTAACCTGAAGTTTCTGCCACGTCCTCTCCCTCTGAAGTTTCTTCCACCCCTTCCTTGAGGGTGTGGTTACTGCGAGGGGTACTGATTCTGTGGATAGGGCAGTTGATAGTGATTCTGATATGCATATGGTTGTTGTGGGGAATACTCAGGCTGATACTGGTTCTGATATTTATTTTGCAGGAAATGCGCATGCTGATATATGCTTGTGTTGGTTCAGCTTGAGTCTGCCCCTCATTCTTCATTAAGTATCAATTGTCTTTTCCTTCAAGAGTTGGTATGCTCTGCAATCCTTCGCTTCATGCCCTATTGACTTGCAAAATTTACAGAATAGGTTTACAGGAATGCTTACAATATTTTGAAAGTATAGATAGTTTTCGTCGCATTGTCCTCTAGTTTGGCATACACGACACTAGGGTAGTCCATGGTCACTCAATGGGTTTGGCATCGGATGAGATGTAATTCTTGAAGGTTGAACAATTATCCTTGGTGTGTCCATCCGTTCTGCATTTTGTGCACCATAAATATTCATGGGATTCCTTACTCTTCTTGATGTCCTGCAACTGTATCGTTAGATTATCCAACTACGACTGAATCTGCACCATCCTTGTGGCACCATCACTGATTAGCGAGGCCTCTAGCTTCATTTCCAATTCTAGTGCTTCTGTCTGTGACTCAATATTTTGTTGCATTAATGGGCCTTGGATGTGTGGTAGTAGCGCAACAATAAACCACTCCTTATGTTGTACATTCGACATCTGAAAAATTACCTTGGCCATCAGAGTTTTAAATCATTGGTCAAAGTCCCATACCAACTATGCCAATGCTTGTTTGATTTCCTTGATACTAGTAATACACTACGACTCATATTTAGGTTTTCTGAAATCAGAGATCATTGCGGTTCATATATCTTCAAGGGTTTTCTGTGGTACTCCTGATGATACTATGTAGAACTTCATAAACCAGTCGAGCGCACGGCCCCTTAGAATCGTGATCATCTTCTCTTTCTTTAAGTCTGTGTTCTGAACTAAGCAAACCATCCAAAAATCTTCATGGATGAACCAATGATGCTCTGGATCATTTGCTCCATTTCCATTGAATGTAGGTAACCGAATATCTGCCCCAACCATTGAGTTAGTGTCGGGGTTATATGATGACTTATTAAACAAGGGTGTTTTCTCTTGCACGCTAGTCGTGCTAGCACTATCAGTATTAACAACTCTTTCAAGAGATGAGGCTCTACACCTTACCTCTGGTGATACTCCTGGTGTGATGTAGTTGCATCCTGACCTTGGTGTCTCTACAGTCTCTTCAGAGTCTTCTGCTCCTTTCGAAATTAGCCTATATTCCTCCTCTTCGTCATAAGATCCTTCGTCTTCCTGTGACTGAATTTCGCGCTCACTCTATTCGAACATACTAGGAGCTTGTAAACCCTCCTCTATCTTTATTCTCTTCCCTGATCTAAATCTCCTTCCACTCCTTAGGAATCCAGCTAGTACTTCAGGTTTTGTAATTCCGAGGAACATCTCAACTCACCATTTCCCATTTTCTTGACAGGTTGTCTACGACATAGCCTTCCTTCGGGGTACGTGACTCAACTACTCAACTGCGAGATACCCTTCTCATAAACGAGCATCTTGATGCATGTATTGATAGATAACAAGTATCCTCTTTGGGGTCCTTGGAAAAAATTTCTTTCAACCTCACTAGATGAGGTTATAGCGTCTACTACAAACTCAGTAATATATCCTTGCAAAATACTATCAACCCAAAAATCAACAGCTCTAGAGATGGTGTTACTTACACTGGTTACTTCGTGCACCAACTGATCACTCCACTCAACTGCTTCTCTTCTCTAGAAGTTTATATGCCTTCTTGCCAATCTTGACAGCCACTCATGTAGTACAATGGGAAACTCTGCAACTAAGATCTCGTGAATATCATAATATATGTATTCATCCACCCAGTTTTCTGCGCTCAATTGAGATCCTGCGCTCTCTTCTTGTGCGAATGCTAGCATATTAGACTACATCTAGTCCTCTATCTCATTCTTCGTCAGATGCCAAAACATTTCCCTCGACTCAAATGGTTAACGGTCCCGACAATGGAACCATTTGTTGGCCTCTTTCTCTTCCTTTTCTCAACCCGCAGTTCAACAACAACACAATACCAACAAGACACCAAAAGACATCTTCCCAAAAGAACAAGCACAGTTGGCAATACCAGTGAGGCATGCGCCATCTGACCCGAGATATTTTAATGGGTAACTTCTAGAACCATGTTTCCATAGTTGGTGAGGGATTATAGTCCCTTGGCACTTGACCAAGGTGCTCGACAAATACGATGGGATGGATTCCTTCACTTTGTGACAATGGCACAACCAAGTGCCACATGCCACTCGCACGACATGACCTTGTCCTTCAACTTTAACAACTGGTGCAACTATGCGACACAATTGATTCCTTATACTTGATAGATAGTGCGTGACTTATATTTTAACTTAGCAAGTTAACCATGAACTCGTACACAATAGTCCAACAATAATTTTAAACATTCATTCATTCATACTTCGACATAACTCAACAACAAATGTAACTATAATAATGTAAAATAAGCAAACATTCACATAAACATTCACCATTCAATAACATTCATCCATATAACACAGGAAATAACGTGGAAACCCATCAAGGAAAAACCACCAAGGTTCTCTTCATCCAGCCTAAGAAATATAGGTAGCACCTTGCAGCCTGCAACTTACAAACTATTCTTAAGATATGTCTTTCTAACTCAAGCTTCTTGCTCTCATGCTCTCTGGTTTATTCTCTATCTACTCCTATTGATCTGCACACAGCCTAGATCGACCCTTATACTTTACTAGCGGTCTACGCACATAGCTACAAGATTTGTGGCTCAACAACCTTCTCCTTCTACCAGAATCACTTTTGAGTCGACCTTACTGCTTCTACTCTGTAATAGTCTAGCTTGCTGAATCTACTGAATCTAACTAAATCTAATCTAACCTTATATAATCTTATCCAATCTAACCCTTATACAGAGAGGGTTCCTTCTATTTATATCATTTATAAGACCATGTAGGGTCAACTGCGTACTACTCAGTTATTACAGACTTAGGAAGCTACAAAATATCTCTATTACATTGAATGTCGGCCCATACCTAGCCGTGAAAGTCTTGTAATGGATTAACCACAGCCTTAATTGGCCACAGAAACATCTTTCATCTCGTCTATACCAGTCATAACTAGGCACAAAACTGTCCTTCCATCTTCTGTTGGTTCGTCCTTCTGTAGTCTTCCTTGACTTCCTCCTGTCCAGCATTAACTCTTCCACCTTCCTCTTCCACCAACTATGGATGTTCTTTTCCCCATCACACCAATCTTGTCGCAACTTTCTCTGTTCCATGCTTCCTTTCCTTCTTTATCCTGCCTATCTTCCATTGCACACATGTTTTATCTTTATATGTCGGTTCATTTGCTTACTTCTTGACCTGCTTCTCCCTTGTCACGCGTGCACTTTTCCTCCTTTTCTTGCGCATGAAATTCTTCCTTGTGCACTTTTCGTGGCCCAACAATGTGCAACCAAAACTCTGCAATTAGCATCTTGAAAAAATATTGAGGGACCTTATCGTTATTTGGGAACTTCCCATATGCATAGAGGAACCTCAAATAAATATGTGGTGCAATATTTGGATCATTGAATCTTGCAATCTTTAGATGTATTTTGTCTTTAGGACGCAAGTCAAGTAATGAAAAGACCATTTCTTTTGTGACATTTTTTTTTATTTCTTCAAACTTGTGGCGACCCATCACCGAAATTCGCCTCCTACGCATCATGTCATAAAAAATATGGGTTGATGGTCCAACCCCAACATAACTCTCAATCAAACTACTCAGATTGTGAAACACAATCTGGAGACTCTGTTGATAACTGGTAGAGATAGTAGAACTCTCGAGTTCACCCCGTGATATCACAGAATGCTCCCTCATCTCTTCAATAGTAAGCTTTGTGATCTTGTCTTCCCAAGGAATATCGTCGGGAACATATTTAGGATGAGTGTAGAGAGGGTCATATGTTTCATTGCGTGCATACTCACATGCTCGACGACCTCTCCTTGTATTACGGGATGGATTAGGAGCATGAGTAACAAACCCTGTAAGAAGTAAAACATGTGGAAGTATTAGAATGTATATATAACTTTTCAATCAAAGTATACATATTTAAATAAAATGTGCTCATTAAAAATGCCTGGTGAAGCCTCTTCCTTAGCATGTACATAGTGCGTACTAGAAACTAACTCTTATGTCCCATCAATATCCTTAGAATGTGTAGAAACCCATGTAAAAAATAATAAATTGGCAATCACATGAAAGTTTAAGCAAAATAGCATAATTTTTCGCAAATAAAACATGCATGTCCAATAAGAATTATGGTTTGAATTTACGTAAACATTTTTCTTCTTCTGATGGAGCCTCTGAGCTAGTAGTATCTGCAGCATAAGGCACTGAATGTATGTGCACAAAAATAATCAAGTCATATGCATGTAACATTTTAAATAAATCAAATACATTTAACTTGTACTATAAAAAGATAAATAACATTACCTATGGGTGTCCTTCGTGCCTGTCCACTAGCCCCTGTAAAAAAAAATAAATTGACAAACAGTTATAAGTAAGAGAAATATCATAATTTCTCACAAATTAAACACACATGTCAAACAATATTTATGAACTTAGATTTCACCTTTTCCATGTATATATTTCGTTGTCCTAGTTCTAGTAGGCATATCAGCAGAGTAAGGCACTAAATGCACATGCACAAAAATAATCAAGTCATATGCATGCAACATTTTAAAGAAATCAAAGACATTTAACTTGTACTATAAAAATATAAATAACATTAAAAATTACCTTTGCATGTCCTTCATTCCTGTCCACTAGCCCCTGTAAACAACAATAAATTGACAAACACTTACAAGTAAGAAAAAAACATAATTTCTCACAAATTAAATGCACATGTCAAACAAGATTTATGAACTTAGATTTCACCTTCACCATGTATATCTTGCGCTGGCCTGCTTGTGGTAGGCGTATCAGCAGAGTAAGGCACTGAATGCATGTGCACAAAAATAATCAAGTCATATGCATGTAACATTTTAAAAAAAGTTAACTATATTTAACTTGTACTAAAAAATGATAAATATCATTAGAATGTACCTATGGATGGCATGTATCCAGTAGACCCGTCAGATGTGAAATATTAACCACAAATTAAAAAAATTGTAAATTTAACATAAATAACTTCATATATGTATCATACATTAAACATTTGAAATATGTAACCTAGACTTAAACATGTTGAAGTTAGCAATCGAATGCACCTGGTAGTGAGTCCAATACACCCATCTGAATGGCGTCTATGAATTTCGGTACCCCTACAAAATTATCTAGGAGTCGCATGGCGATCCATGTGTCCTTATTAAGAATAAAATGGATTAGGTTAAATTTATTAAATCATAAGAAAATGATTGATATCAATAGTAACTCTATGTATCAGCAGTGTTGCTACAGCAAGGTTAATGTGGGAATGAAAACATGCAAGAAATGACCCCTTTAGGGAATGACACTAATTGTCATAGCAATAAACTAGTTTCGTGTGGCTTATTATCCCTTAGGGTTGTTGAAATTCAAGGTTAGTTTCATATTTAAAAGGAATAAATATACTTCAATGCATAAACAACACGAGGTTAAATTCAGAATAGTACTTATTTCAATAAATTTCATCTGCAATAAAATTAAACATAATTTTCATCTCTTTCAACTTTAATACTCTGTTGGTCAATGCGTTAAAGTTATTCAAACTTTAACGCTTTACTGGTCACTGCATTAAAATTGATCATTGAGATGTTTCAACAAATGCCATATACAAAAAATAGAAGATAACGTTACTAAAGAATCATAACCATTATTTGGATCAGCATTGTACTCAGATACTTTTAAGTTTGATCTTGTCACTGAAGGGACAAGTCAATCTGGGTAAACAAATTGTGTACCTTGAGAGAGATTTCAAGTAGAAGTAAACAGACCTTAGTTATTCCATCAAATTAGCAGCATAGTTATACACACAGTCACACTGCAGATAGTGACTTACACAACCCAGTGAAGGTAGATCAGGTTGAGCAGGAATGAAGTCATACATGTGTAAATAAAACCACACTAGGATAGAGACCATGAGTAATAGATATAGCACTGGTGTAAATACAGAGGTGGGTTCATGCTCACAATCTACAGTCATGTAGATGATGAAGTGAACGCAGGTGAATATTACACAAACAATCATGCAGAGGTGTGAATAAGGGAATCCATGCAAAGGAACAACCCACAGAGCGTGAGTAAGGTGAGCCACTCAGAGGAAGAACACACAGAGAGTGAGCAAGGTGAACCACTTAGAGGAAGAACACGCAGAGCGTGAGTAAGGTGAGACCCAGCCCCAGTCACGGTTAGCTGCAATAGAAGATACGTGGGTCACAGAGAAGGAAGGGTGGCCGAGAAGAAACATGGAGCTATCCCATTCACGCAGGAAGGGTCATGTGGGACAAAAAAGAACAATCACACACATGAAGCATGTCGACGCTTGCAAAATCATGGTGTAGGAGACGACATTCATGGTGGAAGACTTGGGAAGACCTGTCATGTTGAAGGAAGAGTCACTGTTAGCAGTAGTCACACGTGGGAAGATAAAAAAATAGAGGGGAAGAACACTCGTGGACAAGAAGTGATACTTCACTTGAAGATGATAAAACCAAAAAATAAATGTTAATTGTTTTATAATAAGTTCAAAAGGTAAAAGGTCCAGCATAAAGTAAATAGTCCAAAAACCATAAGTGGGTCAAAGGTCCTTTAATCAAACATAAAGAAACCATAACAATAATTGGCCTAATGGTTCTTTAATCAAACCATAAGGTAAATACACTTAGGATAAAATCCATAAAGTAAGAGTCATCATAATCAAAGTTACACACAAGTAAGAGTGTCAGGACCAAGTAAGGTAAATGAACAAATGTCAACCAAGAGGGTCACAAAAACCGACATACCCACAGGATAAGGCGAACATAAAAGGTGGAAAAACGACTCCTTTAGGGATCAACAAAACTAGTAAACTTTTCTCTCTCTTAAGGTATATTGTTTTATATATTTTTTTCATCACTGTATAAGGGAAAGATCCAACTAAATGGTGCAATCCTTAGGTCCTCGGCATTGTTCCTAAGGATTAGATGCTAGGTACATCATCAAGGGGTGGCAAGTCCCTTGAGGAGAAACCTAGCAATAACTGATTAGGAGAGGCGACATCACAAATTTAGGTGATTAATTACAAAGAACAAAAATATTGTAAATATTTGGTTATTTAAGAACACCTGAACCTGCCTATTTATACCTATGCGTTAATATGTCACCTTAAAATTATCAGCCCGCGGGAGTAAAGCGGAAGCCAATATTATGTAAGAACACAAAATCTTACCTATATCAACCAGAATCATAAGAAAATACTAAATTAACAATCACTATCAAGCTGAAGAAATGGAAATACTCAAGGGTTTCAAACTTGAGATCGAAGGTAGAAGAATCAAGGAGGTAGAGGAATCAAGGACGGAAAGAGGATGAAAGTATGGGAAACAAAAGAATAGGAATGCACTTGGATACTGACCCAAATGTAGACCGAGGAAGAAATAAGCAGAAATCCAAGTGAATCGGATATTGACAGTAAGCCCAACAAACTACATGAAGATGAAGCAGGAAGAAATTCAATTGGACCTCTAGTAAGAGAGATCGACTATCTAGAGGAAGCACATTGTTTGATGAGCCACAAAACCAACAAGATGAAGCAGGAGGAAATTATTTCATACCATAAGTACTCATGGTGCCAGTTTAATGGTCTTGATGGAAGCAAACAGATTGATGAGATGCAAGCTGGGCATGCAGAGGCTCAAATTATATACCATTAGGCATGAAGAAAAATGTCTGCAAAGAACTATAGGAAGCCATAGATTTTAGTTGCTCGGAATCTAGCACGTGAGACAAAGTTTCATATGCTCCATAGGTAGGGAGAAATTCTAACAATTCACATATGTGCAAACCTAGAAAAAAATGTGATAACAAAAAGGCCGACAAAATTCAAGAAGATGAAGCAGGTAGTAAGCTATTGAGGCACAAATAATCATAAAGTTCAATGTCCTAGAAGGAAGCATACAGTTTTATGAGCCACAAATAGACAAAGTAGATAGAGGCTTAGATGAACCAGAAGTAGGCATGCTAGAAAATCTGTGCAACATCTTACAGGTAGCCTTAAATTTGAATGGATCGAAAGATGGAAAAACATACAAATTGTCTTATGCTTCTTAGATAGGGAGAAAGTCCAACAATCCAGGAATGTGTAAATATGGAGAAATGGCTAATGGAAAAAATTACAACATACTATTTTAAGATAAAGTACACATAAATTTTATTCAGCCACATCTAATTAGAAAGCTCAATGGTTCATCGAGAGGTAGTCAGTTTGATTAGATGCAGTCAGGAAAGGTGGGTAGAGGCTCAGACGATCTACAATAATGCATTCCAGTAAATGTAAGAATTACATGAAAGGACACGGCAATACATAGGACTTTTCAATCCTCGAGTCTCATCAGCCTGTCAAAGAAGAAAAGAAAATGGACTAAGTAGGTGAACTATGTGCACCAGACTCAGAAAGGAAGTAGTATCCAAATGCAATTCAAGATTGTTCCCAAAATATGAAACAAAGACAACCACAAAATTCTCTCAACGAAAAAATAGAGAAAGATACACCAAGCACTTCAACTTACCTATGCAAATTGTACTTTTAACATCGACAAAGGATTTTGGCATGCAACCAAAATTTTGAGAATTGCAGCAAACTATTTTGTTGCTATGATATGCAACAAATGCCATTCCACCCAAGAACCATTACATCGTATCTTAGTATAAAGTATGTACTATTTTTCGTAGTATTCCAATCATTTACCTAGAGTTCGTATAGACCCTGGCACATAGACGTGCTAGGGTAAATCATGGTATGATATAGATAGTGGGTCTAAGTCTAGAGATACGATCCATCGCAGTTTTAGTGGTGCAGATAGAGGGGACACATTCCCCTCACAGGATCTTAAGAGGTATGATGTTTCTCGTAAAGAGTTACTATCCAGGGAACATCGTGGATGGTCCCATATGTTACTAACAACCATGTAGAGATAATTGACCTATCATCGTAGGATGATAGGAGGTGACTTTTCATTTGGAACTCTATTATGTGCCTTCTTCTTTTATAATATTTTGACTCTGTGACCCCATGTATGGATTATGAATTCCCTACCGAATTGAGTATGCATTGGTGGGGACAGTTATTGAAGTGAGTGGGAGGTGGTGTAGTGAGAATTTTGTTCCATCCAGAGTTATTTACTCTTTGGGATCAACTACCAATTCAGATCAAGGACTACCCCTATGAGGGGATCAACTACCAGGGGGATCCCAAGAATTGATCTTGTCCTAACATGAGTTAAATATTTACCTTTATTAGCGATGAAAATCATTGATTCAAAATCAAGTGGGTACTTACTTATAAAAAAAAAACCAATATCCTTATCAGTACTTAGAGCTCTATAAATACTCAAAATAAATAACAAAACATGATGGAATTTTCTAAATTGTTTAAAAAGCGACTCAACTCTACACTTTTCCAATACAATATCTCCGTGCATAGTTTTTATTTAGTTTGGGTCATCAACAAGCATAACTAACACTTTTAGAACCCCATGATACTCCATCCTATGAATCTCCTCAATTGCATCTACATGCCATTCAAAGAAAAGAGGCTTCATTTTTTCTTCTTTGGGAAGATCACAAAGTTTGGCTTCAAGATTTACCTAGTTTCTCGAATATCTTAACCATACCAAAACCATCCCCTCGACTCGAACTAATAAAAAATCTAGTAAAAAATGTTAATGTGTATATGTTGTATTGTGAAGTGGATTATTTAGCTAATCCTTTGGACTCATAACTGAAAAACCCTGGAGCCTTCAAATTTAGGTCAATAGATGAATGGAGGGTGCATATATTCTACAACATATGTGACACATGATTTCCAAACATCTAAAGATTTCCACCAGAATAGGACATAATATCATAATTCGGTATTCAAATCCAAATGAACTCCAAATTCCATAGCTTCATCTACATATGAAATGTGACCCCCATCTAAAATTTGATCTACCATTTTCACAAGATTACCAGGGCATGCTCAACACTTGATATTGAAAACGTATGAGCTCAAAAGATTTCAAGACCACTGAAGCCTGGATTTTTTGGCAGGCCAAAACCCAAACCAAAGGAGGATAAAATATTTAAAAAATAACCAACTGATAGAATGGTTTGATGGAAAACACAAGGATTTCAAACATAATGAGAACCCATTATTTTGATATGAGCACACTTTATACTAGAAAGTCACATTGCAAGTTTAATTTCAGCACACTTTGGTGCTATCTAGGTCTATCATGCACATTAAATGTTGAAATCCTCCATCTACAAAGATTGAACACCTAACTATACATATAGTGAAATATGGAAAGGATCCACTCTGTTTTTTTAATTAAAGATCCTAGAGTTTCCTAAACATAATTTCAACAATCAAATAAATATATTATCACCATACAAATAGCATATATTTTATTGAGGAACAAGATTGGACCTATTAAAAAAAGTGTAGTCCATATTTACCTAGATATATATAGTCTTTATCTCAATGCATCAAATCCGTACTTATATAAACATATGTTAGGCATGGAATCTACTACCCTCCAAGTCAAAATCCATCCACTTACCAGTTCATAAAAGGGAGAACCCTATGATGTGTATCCACTCACACAAGCAAATTTTCCAATGCATTTTGGTAGCAACTTGAACCTTATTCAAGATATCAAGCACACTAAAGAGGAATGGGAGCTATAGTTCAATCTAATGTTAGAGGATTGTTAGAGAATAAATAAAGTTTGTGAAAAAAAATGGCATAACACCACAATCAAATTAGAGCAACCATTCAACAGTGAGTAGGTACTAAGGATGATAAAAGAAGTCTCCAAGGCTCCAGGATTATCTAGGAGTTAGCCCAATTTATGTATTGATAACTCTCAAACAACTTTATTTATGAGATTTTAACATCTTACATTTTTTTGGCATTTTCCCGTGACTGCATTTATTTTTTTATTTCAAAATGTATCAACCACTTTACAATATCTCCACTAGCATACAATCAAAGTTGTAGATTGGATTCTTGGAAGAGAAACCAAACATGGATTATGTCTAACTATAAAAAGGTTTGATACTTATTTAATTTCATAAGTATTGTAGATATAAATCATTTTTCCAAAGATATAAACTAGAACAAATGCCTCAAAACATTAACAAGTACTAATCATGGAGTTTTCATTTTAAATTTTCCCATTTTAGGAAAGATGCAATACTTTCTCCTCACCTACATCTACAATGATTTATCCTCATCTCCTAGGATGTAGGATGTCTCCCAATGATAAAAGTTACTCAAATTAACAGTTCTCTCAATTTAAGGAGGGAAGAACTATATGCTATAGTGGATGCATAAACCAAAAGATGGAGAAAAAACTCCCATGTTGAAAATGCATGTAACATAATGGCCTTCATGAAAAATGATTTAAAATGCTTCAATGAGTAGCTTTGATTGGTGCAAAATTTTCCAAAAAATATGTTCATTTTTAAATGGGGCTATGTTTGTAGGTAAATCAAGTGTATTGGTATTCCCTGCCCGAAATGTACTAACGGGGTTTCAGGAGTGTCACCTCATAGACTCTGTTCCATTGGAATAGGAGAAACCCTAACAAAAACTGCCCCATCTTACAAGATAGGCATTGATCGATGGAAAGAAGGATGACCAACCTAGTGATGGAGTGAGACGGCTAACTTCCTTTAGACAGATATGGAGCTCATTCAAACCCGACGGATTAAAAGTACAGAACAATGTTTTACCAGGAAGGGAGGATGGATGCAAGGAACATGGTTTCGCTTTAGAAGTGTGTTCTTAATGAATAGGAAAATTCACATACAGAAGTCACATAGAGATATATGAAAGAAAACCAAGAAAAACATTAGTTTTGTTAGACAAGGGTAAAGTATAAAACCATTGCTCAAAAAATTCCTATTAATTTCAAACATTAATGGTTGATGATGTTTTCTTCACCTGGATTTCAAAAATTTTAAAACTCCACATGCATATATTTTTGAAAGCTAAATAAATCAAAATACTAATTAAACAAAAAGTTGCAGAATCTATAACAAAAGAGTATTTGCATATTCTTAGGATTTGGTTGCTGAAAAGCATACCTGGTGCTTTTTTTTCCAATATATACAAAAAGCATATACAATAAAAGCAAGATTTTTTTTTTCTAGGATAGAATTTTTTTATATATATACTGTTGGTGAATTTATATGTCAAATAATTCCCAATATTAAATTGTCAACCCAGGTAGGTAGCTTGTGAGATGCAAACACTATATGTGCAGGATTAAAGCTTAATCTAACATAATCTAACCTAATCTAGTAATCACCAACTTTATTCAATATTAATATCCTAGTGCTAACTAAATATAAAAATCCAAATTCTACAGAGCACTCAAATTTTCAAGCTTTAATAAAAAGAAAAGGTATGAAAGTGAAATACTCCTCAAGACAAATTCGATATAATCCTAATTCTAAAACACATCCCTACAAGTGTAAGAATCCGATGATAATTGTTCAAATTGATATGACTCAAAAACTAGTTTAAATGTGCAGAAAACTATGGAGCAACACATAAAACAGAGCATGTGATAGAAAGTAAACTGTAAGTTTAAGAATTGATATCAACAAAAAGTTTACTGTTCAGTACAATATGAAATGAGTTGTTGCCAAAATTGTATCTATGTGAATTAAACTCGCATCTAAAGCTACAACAAGTTAAATAAAATTTAAACTTACAGACCTTAAGATTTAAAAAGAATACTACAACTAAGTCTCTTACATTCATAAATCCAAACTTGCAGAAAGAAATGCATGTATTAAACTAAAATCTAAAGCTATAGTAAGATGAGTATATTTCAAATCTATAAACCTAGAAATTCAAAATAATCTTTTAATTAAATCTATACATACATCTGAGCTCATTTCTAAATCATCAAACATTGTGCACATCAATTCAACAATGATAAAATAATAAGAAATATAATCAAAGAATATATAAATTTGTTTTTACAATTGCTTGTCAATCCTACTAAATGAAATTCTCACATCTAATAAAAACAAAAAATAATTAACCAATTATCTATTCTTAACATAAACTAAAACTAAAGGGGGAAGGGCTTATGGTCCTCCCAGTGGATCCTTGCCAACGGGACCACAAGTCCTTAAATGACCTCCAGAGTAAAACTCTAAGCCACAAACATATAATAAAATGAACAAAACATTAGAAACAAAAATAATTTAAATTGCAGTCTAAGGAGGTATATAAAACATTACTTAAAATAATAGAAACAACATTATATAAGTTCAATCTCTTTTGAATTCAGAAAAAAGGTGTTTAAGCAGTGTAATTCCTCTATCAATGTTATCCTATTACATCTCAATCCATGGATTTATAACTCAGAAACTAGAATGGTTAGTCCCTATTTTACAGCAAGAAACCTATCTTCTAATTAAGAGTGCAACTATTTTCAGAAGATAAACAAATCTTTCATTTAATGATCAACTTCTTCATGCTCAAAAGACACCTTGAATTCGTTATCTTAATAAGAGATCTTCATCTCTATGGCACGCAGTGCCTAGAGATGAAGATCTCATTGATTTGTATATGTGAATCATCAATGAGAGTTGAGCTAGATGAATATGATTTTGCTTGAGCAATAAGGCAACACCAGAAGTAATGACATAGAAAATATTCAATGATGTTTAATATGTTGTTGAAATCAAAACATGTTGCAAAATCCACTATGATTAGACACAAGCTTCCAAGAATCATATTTAAAATATTAAATTAAAGGAAATCAAAGAGTTTTTGTTAATAATTATACCTAACTATACTTGCTGGGTAATTAGGTGAACATATGAAAATATGGATGGATTTATAGGGTATAGTGATCAAGTAAAGAGGTCAAAAGTGGATATTAGAAGGTGAAAAAATTGTCAATTTGGGGAGCCAACATATCCCCCATGCTTTTCTATTTGCATGCCTTGATGCAAACATGTCTGCCAGAGACTGAAAAATTTTCAAACTTGAGTTTCATTACCACTTACAGAACTTATGTGGTATTGACCACAATGTTTAGTTTCCCACTGGAAAGGTTTGATTTCTCCTTCAATTTCTTCTTTAATAGACAAATGTGTGCTAAGTGCTTGAAGGCCTCAACTCTCCAATTCCTTACTAATCTATGAAGTCATCTTATATGCACAAGTGCCTTATCACACTTTTCTTCAATTGCTTATTTTTCTGTAGAAGTTTGATGATTATAATTTCTCAACTTCTCATTGCTCTCTTTAGTTTCTGCCACCAAACAAATATTTTTCTCTTGGCATTTCCTGTATGAGTCGAGTGCAGGTTTAAGCTTCTTAATCTTGTTGGTTATCTTCTGCAGCTGGGTAATTACAAAGGGTATATCCGAAGTGAAAGAAAGTATAGGTATATGTTCACCACATAATTCATGTTCAGGTGAGTTATATTCAGGAGGCCCGTAGTCAAATTGTTGAGGATTAAACAATTCAGGATTATACTCCACTTTGCCATATTTTGAAGTAGGAGGATTTTCATGCAGATGAGGGTCTACAGGTTCAGAACAAAGATTACGAAGAATAAAATCAGAATGCTCATCATATGTGAAATCAAATTTCTTAGGAGATGATGGGGGAACTAGACTTGGAGCATTCTTTTGATTTTTCTTCTTAGGAAGGTCTAGATCTGGCTCAGGGGATTCTTCCAGATCAACCAGAACAGGCTGTTGTACTTTGGGGTCTAATTTTGACTCAGGGGATTCGGCCAGATCAACCAAAATAGGATTATGTACATTTGGGATGAGTTTAAGGGTTTAACAAGCTATCTAGCCATGCTTCTGGTAGTTCTTCGTGGTATTGTGAGTTCTGAAACAATGGGGTTTTTAGGATGACGTCGTCTCTTTTTCAATACATAGGAGAAAATATCAATTAGGGATGGTTAACTTTCTTGTTCAGAAATGGGTTCTAATTCACAACCTTCAGCCTGAGGAGAAACTTGAATGTGTGGAGAAGGAGGGCTTTCAGATGAAGGGAGACCCCGAACTCTGTTCACAAAGTTAGCTCAGGTATCCTTATGAATACGCAATTCATCTTCAAGAAGAATATTAATCAAACCATGATGGTAAATACTATTGGAAGGATTACTAGAGTGCTTCTGAACATGTCTTGACATCTTAGCTAGACTTTTGCACAGAAAATGCGGGAAATTCATTTCCAATTCAGCTTCGAAATGTAAAAGAAGGAAAACATGGTAATTCAAAGTAATTATATACCTCCCTTTGCAGGTTAAGTATTTTCTGCAACACATATATCACCTTTCTCCATTCATCTTTCATCCAGTCACGAGGAAAACCCTCTTTCCAACTTGTAGACTGATCTTCTTCCTATATAAATCAGGTACATACTGAGCGTTCTATTGGTTTATTATTAAACCATCGTTCCCCTAGACAAGGAAAGCCAAAGGCACAAGAAATTGTCTTCTCCTATACCGCCTTGATAAAATTACCAATATGAACGACTTTACCATCTGAAAGAACTTATACCAGTATGTGCCTTCAAACTTCTCTTTACATCCATTGAACTTGGGAAGGCCTTCTAATACAGAGATATAAATCATCTCATTACGTTCAACCCCCTTTCTTCCCATAGTTTGCTTGACACTATTCTCGGACTGGAAATTGGATAGAGGACAAAAGACAAAATAGAAATTGGTGAAATGGCAAAGATTACTAGGTAAGCATATAATAAATTTGACATATTTTCTCAAATGCTTCTAATGCTTCGAATATAGGGTAATAGATAAGCTCAAGTCGTACTCATCATTATTCAAATGCATGTTGAATAATGGATTTGTGAGGGTTTTGAATAGATAATGTAATGATGAACCATTGTGCACAAAAAAATGAAGAGGGACTAAAATTATGAATGGATAGAAGGCAAAAACATCATACTTTGAATGAGATGAATGAGATCTTCATTTCTAGGGACTACGTGCCATAGAGATGAAGATTTATCTATAAGATAAAGGGGGTTATAGAATGATGATGAAAACAAATATATGGTGAAAAGGGTATTGTATGACAACGTTCAAAGGGTAGAAAGAAGACTAGGTTTAGCAAGTATTATAAGTATGATTCATAATAAAATTTCCTTAAGTTTAATGAAATAAATATATTCAAAGAATAAATTGTTACCTCATATAAGATTTACCTTATAAGACCAGGTACTTCAGGGTGCCAAAATTTCTAGTGCATGTTGTAATTGCTGTGATAGAATGGAATTTTTGTAACAGTATAAGATTTTATGCTATAGCACGCAAACGATTGTGTTACTACAAGACTAAAAATGACGCCTCTGATAGGATTTTTAAGATCTATGCTGAATCATTCTGTACTGCTGAAGAAAACAGAGGAATAAAGTACTCCGTACCAAAATAAGAGGTGCAAACTGTTGGAACTGTCCATAATTATAGATTAAAGAACTGCAAGGTCTTCATCTACGTCCTTTTGGTGCAATCCCACCTATGTGAATAAATTTATTGATGTCAAACATAGGTAGGAATCATTGGATTACCAACCAATAATCAGAGTTTTTAACCAATGCGAGATATTCTACCTTTAATGTCAATGGAAATCAAGGCACTCGGTACATCCTAATAGTAACGGATATATTTTTTGGATTCGAATGAATTGTAGAATTCATTTTCCAAGAAACATTAATGTATTTCCTTAGCAGATGATGAGGATACCTGCCATTAGGGCATAGAGGCTCTAGGGTATCCAATAGTGTCTCGAGTTTCAGACCTAGAAAATGTTCTGAAGTCGATGGGTTGAAACTTGCTAGAAGGAAAGCCTTAATGAATCTCCCATCATCCAGCTGAGCACATAACCAAAATTATTTTGTAGAAATGAAATAGACATCACCAACAAACTTTATTATGGAGTCTAGCCATCCAGTCACTTGTTTTTCTAGTTAGACCACTGCTAGGCTACGCCAAACAAAATGGTTTTCACAGTAAAGCTTATTTTTTTCTCTTTACTTTTATTTCCTATACTAACCTATTGTACTGGAAGTGAAAAGATCCCTTTAAGTGTATGCATACTTCTAGTGTAACAATCTACGAATCGGGATTCTTGGAATACTCATATCCAATGTTGAAAAATAGGTGTTAACAAGTACCCGGATATGAGGACTCAACTTCTCACATGATATAGATGTTAAAAATTGTTGAGAAATGGAGGCTGGGGAATTTATATGTCAAATCATTCCCAGTATTAAATTGTCAATCCATGGAGGTAGCTTGTGAGATGCAAACACTATATGTGCAGGATTAAAGCTTAATCTATCCTAATCTAACCTAATATAGTAATCATCAACTATATTCAATATTAAGATCCTAGGTAGTGTCATTCCTATATCAACGTTATCCTATTACATCTCGATCCATGGATTTATAACTTGTCAACTAGAATAGTTAATTCCGATTTTACAACAACAAAACCTATCTTCTAATTAAGAGTGCAACTGTTTTCAGAAGATAAACAAATCTTTCATTTAATGATCAACTTCTTCATGCTCAAAAGGCGCATTGAATTCGTTATCTTAATAACGGATCTTCATCTCTATGGCACGTAGTGCCTAGAGATGAATATATCATTGATTTGTATATGTGAATCATCAATGAGAGCTGAGCTGGATGAATCCAATTTTGGTTGAGCAATATGGCAGCACTTGAAGTAATGACATAGAAAATCTTCAATGATGTTTAATATGTTGTTGAAATCAAAACATGTTGCAGAATCCACTATGATTAGCCACGAGCTTCCAAGAATCATATTTAAAACATTAAATTAAAGGAAATCAAAGAGTTTTAGTAAATAATTATACATGACTATACTTGTTGGCTAATTAGGTGAATATATGGAAATATGGATGGATTTATAGGGTATAGTGATCAAGTGAAGAGGTCAAAAGTGGACATTAGAAGGTGCGATTTGGCGAGCCAACATATACAATGAAAGCAAGTGTTTCTTCTTTCTAGGATAGAAAATTTATTTTTTCTTAAGAAATAAAGAAGAAAAAGAAAGGCTTGCATGTTTATTATTACCATCATTTAAATCTTTTATATTAACTACAGGTTTGAACAAAAGCTTAATCAAAGCATGCTTATATTTTTGGTTGCCATCAAAATGTTGCTAACTAAAATAACCCTACAACATATGGATGTGACCAATCAGAGAATGCTTGAGAATAATCAAGTTGGAAAAAAAATCCAAGGCCACTGGGAATGTGCCTTTACGTCTGAGAAATCCTCTCGGATATGTCTGTGCATGCAAATTTGAACCTCTGTTTGAAAATTGCCTTTGATTTCATGAAATTCTTACCAAGTCTATTCTTTGAACATCTTAAACTTTTGATATATTAGCACTCCAATTCTCCTACACGAGGCTGGGTTCATTGTAACCTTCGATAGCCCTATTTAACCCCATGTATCATCCCTAAGGAGTGAGACAGGAATATTATGCTTATTCCATCACCTTGCAAACTCTATTCGATGGATGGCCAACAAAAACCCCAACAAAAACTATGTTGCCTCGCACACAGATGGCCAACAAAAACCCCAACAAAAACTGCGTCGCCTCGCAGACCAATGACCAACTTAGTGACAGAGTGAGACGACCAACTTCCTTTGGACACACAGAACAACATTTTACGGGGAAGTGACGATGGATGCATGCAAGGAACAAGGTTTTGATGGATGGCCAACAAAAACTGTGTCACCTCGCAGATGGATGGAAAACTTAGTGATGGAGTGAGATGATCAGCTTCCTTCGGACGCACATAACAATGTTTTACCAGTAATCGACGATGGATACATGCAAGGAACAGGGTTTCAAAAGTGTGTTCGTCGTGTTCGTCGCCAAGGGTTTCAAAAACGACAGACACAGACTAGCAGGTTCGATCTGTGGTTTATATAAAAACTAAACTCTCGGGCGAGAGATTAAAATGAATCTAAAATCTCGGTCGAGAGATGTGTTCAAAAGTTTCATACCAACAATTTGGACATACTCTCGGACGAGAAATTTAATTATTCTCAGCCGAAAATTTGTCTAACCATACTTAAAATCTCGGCCGAGAAAATGTTAATCTTAGCCAAGAAAAAATGTTGACTTTTGTGTCGGCCGAGAAATTGGAAATTATAACCCAAAAAAACCCATTCTCAAAAAAATGTATCACACCTTCGCATTTTCACCCGGATATAAGCCATTGCCACTTGGGAAATGACACCAAGAACTCGAATGAAACCTAAGTTGCTTTGAGATTCTTATTTGCATGGTACTTCCTTGGCCAAACAAGGTCCCCGTCCTACCATAATTACAGACCCTTAACATTCTCTCACGAGTTACACCTAGCCTCTAAAGCGAATGTGGTTGCAACATCAATGAGATCCGTGAGGGTTACATGGTTGTCAAGCATCACCGGAGAAACTTAAGCACTAGACGGACTTCCCCTTGGGGAGTGTTCCTATGAGGGGAGCACCTTTGGATCTCCCATCCAATGGCTCCAACCTCATAGACACGTTCCCCTAGGGGGATTTTGTTTGGTGATTAAGTTTTTCCAGCATCATTGACCTTCTAAGCTTGTCCACAAAGACCAGCATGTGATGACAGTAGATAGTGTGTGCATATGAGCATGAAAAGCGCACTCAATGGTAATTATGAGAGCTTTGCTTCGAATCGAAGTGTATCAAATCCTGGCCAAGGTCCGCCAGACAAAAAATACGTGAAAAGGATGATAATTGTCCTGTTATTAAATAAAATTGTTTAAAATTTGGCAATGGTGTACTTCATTGGAATTAGGACTGTCTTCGCTTTGGAATGCTTCATGTGCACTAGACGGGGGTTTTGGCCTATATCACGTCAGTAATGCTACACTACAGCGTCACCCCTCTTCTCTACATGTGCAGGGTTCAACCCTAGAATTTGACGCTCCGCGTAACATTTTTTTCATTTTTACACGTATTTGACATGTAAGTTTTTGATAAACACGTCAGGTAAAAAAATATTTGAAATGTCAATTTGATGTTTATGAATTTAGATCACCCGTCAAAATTTTTAATACCTATGTTAACTACTAAAACTTAATTTTAATTTTAATGGAGAACACATAAATACTCTTAGAACACTTGGCTGGTGAGCTACTCGACTGTGCTTAATTTTAATCAAGGAACACATAAATGTTAGACTTCTCTGTTTCCGTGTATGTATATTGTATTTATTTATATTTTGTGTTTCTAATTGTATTATTAGTCTTCCGCTCTAAGCCTTCAAATTTTTGCAAAGAGAATTTCTAAAATTTTCTTCTTTAAAATTTTATAATTTACTTAATTAGTAAATTTCTATATAAATAGTTTACTCATATTTATATATAATATAAAAAAATATTTTATTCACATTTATATATAATATTAAAAATAAAATAACACCAAGTAAATTACTACAACAACAACATTAAATGGCAATAATACTCAGCCTGCTGCAGTATTGAGATGTAATTATACTTAATAAAAATATCGCTAATTATACTTAAAGATATCGTATTTACAAAGCCGTTATGTTTCATACTAGTTTTCGATTTAGAAAAGCTCAGCATTCACATGATGCTCGTGGATTGTGCTCATTATGTTCATTAGGACATTATGCTCAATCGTGGATAATGGATTGGAAAAGGAACGATACTTATTGGCCAGACACCACGTGTTAGTAAGTACTAACAGGGAGGGACTGTTCCTTAGTAAGTAATTCAATAGCTTACGGCTCGCACTTTTCAGAGGATCTCGACGCGCAATTACGACTTTAGTTAGTATACGTCCAATCGAAAGCCGTCCATTGTACCAACACGACCATAAGCCGACTATGTGCGATTAACATTCACTTAGGCCCGGGTCAGCTTAAATATTGGACCGATTTTTCCACGAAAGCATCTTCACCAGGTTTGAATCAGTAAGCCTTGTGTTCATATGTGGAAAAAAAGCCTGCTCCGAGCCTGCTTGATCGTAATGACGACAGCTCGCTTGATCGTAATGACGACGGCTCGGCCTCAAAATGTGGTTCAGCTTTAGCGCTCTCACTGTTTTCGGCCCCACATTACGAAAATTGCACGGAAATTTGTCAGAATTGTCCCTCCTATCCAATAAGATAACCAGAAATATTCTTAAAACTTATATTTTATTCAGGTTCACAGTACGTTAATACGTCAGCCCAATTGGGCTACGGAGGCGCTCCGTTTTATTCTTCTGTTCGACTATAAGTGAGCATCTATGAATCTCTATAATGTCCAACAATCATAGAATACTGCAACAATGGAAAAAACGGGTCACGCCAAATCGGCCATTTCGATGTTGATGCTATTGAGTTTATCCTCTCTGAATGTCATTGCTCAACCAGGTATTATTCAGAATTTTAAAACGATCATACTTACAGTTTCTTGGCGGTGTTTTCTTTCGCTTGATCATTGAATCGTGTTCTTGAGGTGTTCATTTAGTGTTGATATTCCTTGCTTAACAAGATATTCTTTGATCATTTAATTGGATTTTTGGGTCGCAGGATTTCTGAGTATATCTTGCGGAGCCAAAAGAAATCACACTGACGAAAACAATATAACTTGGGTCACTGATGATAATTACATAGACGTCGGTGAGAAAGCAGACATAGGGGACTACTCTCAGCGAGCCTACGGTTCTTACTTGCATACTCTACGCTTCTTTCCCAAGCCTCTCAACAAATCTTGTTATCATTTTCCTGTGATCCCTAATGTGCCTTACCTCTTAAGAATATGGTTTGCCATTGGTAATTACAGTGGATTTAAAGATTTCCCCAGATTCAATCTTTCGGTTGAAACGCCGGGTATGTTGTTTCGTAACGATGGAGCAGCACAAACTGACGGTCCATCCGGTTTTGAGTTAATTTTGGTCAGTTCTGGCAGAGTGTTGTGTATTTGTTTGATCAGAACCTCGGAGACTGATGATCCCTTTATCATTGCTATCGAATTAAGGACCCTCCAAAAGGGCATGTATGGCCAGGCTAAACCAGGAACAGCGTTGTGGATATTAGCAAGGAGAGATCTTGGTGGAAATTCGTTGCTTAGGTGAGCATTTTGAGGCATATGTTTTACGTACGGTACTCCAAGCGTAGCAAACCAGTAGTTGACTAATAGCCATATGTTCAGGAATTCAAGTTTTTTCTAAAAATTCTTCAGCGACTACCCTTCACATTTAGAAAATCTTTCACACCGATACCCAAGATCCCTAAAAGAAGTTTGATGTGTATGAAGATCAATATTAAAACACTTGTATTGTGCAGTTATGATATTTGGTTTTTGTTAATGATTCAGGTATCCTCGTGACAACTTCGACCGCGTCTGGCATGTCGATCTTGATAATTCTAGTCCTGTACGGTATGTAAGCTCTCGTGACTCTATTTCATCAAACAACACCAACGACCTTGTTCCAAACGCTGTCATCCAAACGGCGTGGGTTATGAAACTGGACAGCTTTCCAATCACTTTAGGAACAAGCTATGGACAGAAAACGTTACTGCTGCTATATTTTGCAGAGATCGAGAGGCTAAATATATCCGAAACAAGATCTTTTTACGTCACAATACATGGACAAACGCGGTCTAATATCATTACTTTGTTGCCAAATCACTCTGCCGTGGAGCTAACAATACAATTGGACGAATCAGATGAAACAGATGACTTGAAATTTTACCTCGTTAAGGCCGCTAACTCCATCAGCCGTCCTATAATTAACGCTTATGAGCATTATTTGTTCATTGATACTGAACAGGAAACATATTCACAAGATAGTAAGTGCCCTTACTGGATTGTTAATCCTGAAATTACTGGTATTATAATTAAATGTCTAACAAGATCGTTGTTAAACTGCAGTTGAAGCTCTTCACGCTATCAAAAGCAGTTTTAGGATAAAAGAGTGGATTTCGGATCCTTGCTTTTTGCTCCCGTGGAATGGAATTGGCTGTGATAATGGATCTCCAGACATAAGGATTTCCGAAATGCAAGTTTAATTTTTTGATTTGTTCACATAAAACACCACTAAATTTGAAAACTGAGGACATAAATTTGGAATCTTAGGTCAGCTTACAACAATCTTATTTTTGCCAGAAATTTGTCGAGAAAGAATTTGGAAGGATCGGTACCTCCAGATAGTGGACAATTGACCGCATTAATTAATCTGTAAGCAAAAACTCTTATCTGTTTATTCTCTTATAACTCTGTCTTCCAAATCCTAAAGTGATGTGTATGTGAAAGCCATGGTTAAAAGTATTAGCGGTTCATAATTCTCCTCTCTCACCTGCGATAATGAAAGATAGAGTTTAGTTGTGTGGCTTGTTATAGTTATTCTTCAAATATTACACTGATAGCGGAATTCATCCATTCGGAGCAGGGCACTAGACAACAATCATCTCATCGGAACCTTGCCAAATTTTTCCAAGCTCAGCATGTTAGAGAGAATGTAAGTAATTTTTTACAAACATAAACGCTCACTTTGTAGTTTAGTATACTTGAGAGAGTTTGATCGTCATTCAACAAAGATAACTCCAGCTATTTCCTTCGCTTGTTGTGCACACTGTAGACATCTACAAAATAACCAGTTGAGCGGCAACGTTCCAGATTGGCTATCTGAACTCAAAAACCTTAAAGAGTTGTATGTCTTTCTACCATCTTCAAATCGTTTTCTAAATTGCAATTTCGATTTTTTTATTACTATTAATCATTTTTATCATTATGACAGGTTTATAGAGAACAACAATTTCAGCGGTGTAATTCCTGCACAACTTCTTAACAAGCCTTCATTGAAATTCAAGTAATTTAATACCTTAATTGTTATTTCTGGTATTGACCGTAAATGTCTTTCTAATATGTTGAAGTTCATAAGTTAATTTTGTTTTTGGTGTATTGCAGATTCTCTGGCAACAACTACCTTTGTACACGTATGGACAACGGGAAATGTATCAAAGAAATTCAAGAATCCAGAAATAACCCAAGAAAAGGCAAAGTGAGTGTTATCATTGCAGCAACGATAAGTGTAGGTTTAACAATCGCTGTGACGTTGGTGGTGGCTATTGCTGTACATCGGAAGAAATTAAGGACAACAAAGCGTCTCAATGAAGGTTAGAAAGTAGTTTGAATTGTACCTGGAGTATCCTGATACTATAAAATCAAGACTTGTTTACCTAGTAGATTTGTCTGGATTGCAATTCGCAGGTAACCCGATTATGATGTGGGATCGAACGATATCCCGTGCCTTTACTCTGGAAGAGATGATTGAAGCCACGCAAAACTTTAGTGAGAAGATTGGGCAAGGTGGCTTTGGATCTGTCTATTTCGGTAAATTGCCAGATGGAAAGGATATAGCAGTTAAAGTGCTCTCATCGTTCTCCAGACAAGGGGTTTACCAATTTCAGAATGAGGTAAGTCTGATACTCTTAAACCATGCAATATAAATTGCCATTGACATGGACACTGCACCACTCATAAGCAACAATAAACAAAACGACCCGTGCTTCACTTGATTAATAGGTTGTTCTTCATTAAGTTCATATATCTTTACTTGGCTTGATAGTGTAATGAATCTTGATTAACAGGTTGATCTTGATTAATAGGTTGTTCTTCATTAAGTTCATATATCTTTACTTGGCTTTATAGTGTAATGAATCTTGATTAACAGGTTGATCTTCTTTCAATGGTGCATCATAAGAAGTTGGTATCGTTACTGGGCTACTGTAATGAATCAAGAGAACTTATGCTTATCTACGAACACATGTCTGGAGGGTCTTTAAATGACCGTCTTTATGGTAAATATCTCAATGAACCTGAAAAGTTCCTACTTAAATTATGAATCTGATTCTAAGTTTGTTGTTCAGGTATGAACCTGAAAAGTTCCTACCTAAATTGGAAATCACGGCTCAAAATAGCATTAAATGCAGCCCAAGGTAACTGTTTAAATATTATTTATGTATATGAATTTTATCACCACGAAATGATTCAATTCTATGACTAATCATGTGTAACCATATTTCTATTTGAAGGACTGGAATATTTGCACGTGGGTTGCACACCAAAGATAATTCACAGGGATGTCAAGAGCGCTAATATCCTTCTGGACAGCAAGTCAAATGGAAAACTTGCAGATTTCGGTCTCTCAAAGCTGACAATTGAGGGGGAGAAGGAGGTTACTCATGTCACCACTACGGTGAAAGGAACTCCAGGATATCTAGATCCAGAGTAAATTATCATACATATAACTTACTGTCTCTTTGCAATTTTGTTGATGCTGAATTATTAAAGTCAATGAAATTCGTTTTGCAGGTATTTTCGCACTCACCAGTTGACGGAAAAGAGTGATGTCTATAGTTTTGGAGTGGTTCTGTTAGAGATGGTATGCGGCAGACCACCCATAATTGCAAATTTATCTGACGAGGAACTTAACCTCACTCAATGGGTAAGAAATGGAATGGATTTTCATTAATTAATCATTTTGGATTTGTCAAGTGCATTTCTTGTGCTACAAACTAACGATAATTATATTTGGAGGAATTTAAAAGGTGACTTCTTGTATGGAGAGGAACGAAAATCCCGGCGAAATAGAAGAAATCGTAGATAAGAAGTTGGGTGGCAGCTACGACATGAAATCAATCTGCTGTATTGTCGAAGTTGCGCTTCAATGTGTGGAGCCGAAACCGGCGTCCAGGCCGACGACGAGTGAGGTCGTGAAAAAGATAAGAGAAGCCATCGTACATGAAAATGGGAACAGTTCTCCTCTTCCAAATTCAGAGCACATTAATGTCGAATATGGAGGTGTCTATTCACAGGTGGAAACGAGTGGACCCAAAGAAATGGAGTGGGCTGACAACAGCTCCAACTTTCCCCATGTAGGACGATGAGTTCAAACTTTAAGAGATTCCAAAGGGATTGGTCAATTTTCTGTCAGTCAGGAATCATAATCATATTTATCTTCTTACTGCCCTGGCCAGCGAGCGAAATTGTAATTATATATATATGACGTAATATTTCAATGAACTTATAGAAACAGGATGGACACCTATGGCGAAACTTATTAAGCCATGGGAGTTCTGGCTTCTCCAAAGGAGAATGCGGGAGGGCGCTTGGATGTTTTCATCGGCCAACAAAATATCTACCATAATGTCAACGTCAGCGAAATTGCAATTATATATGTGACCTAATATTTCGTTAAACAATCATATTTTCATAGAAAATAGACTTGCATTTGCAATTTTGCAACTGAACCTATTTCTGTAATTTGTTTTTTTGGTTTTGCGATTGTGAAAGGTTTTTTTATTTTTATTTTATATATGTTTGTGTTTTTCATGCACTAAAAGATGTTATAGCTACATGAGCACATTTTAAGCACCTTTCATTTAATTTATGCTTCAATTGTCCATAAAAGTGGCAGGCACCCTCTTGGGAATTTCTCAAAAGACATGAATAAAAAATTTTCAACTTGGGTTCACATGAATCAAAACCTTTCTACTTAAGGCCTAACATACAAAAACAACATGTTAGTGAGCTACTTTCTCAACAACTAGTTATGTAGTAAGGCCTCTACAACATTTAACACAATTGGTTCTCATAGACAATTATGATTTCTTTGGTTAGCATTATTATAATCTCCCACTTTGAATGCAATCCTTGCTTGCATGAAGTTACTCTATCAATAGCATAGATCCATCATAATAGACTTTAACCATGGATGTATGGATTAAAAAAACAGGTGTAAACCTCTTGAAGTTTAGAAGATCAATAATTAGGATGGATCTATGTTTTTTACTAAGACATCATGATTTTTGAAAAGACAGGATTTGGATACTGAAAGTACAAAAGAATAATAAATAAAAAGTGTCAAGAATGCATATTACTGTTACCCATTAATGTACATTATCTGAAAATTTGACAAGTTATAACCATGATCCATAATTGATAATTTTGAAGACCATTTCAGCATGCATGAAGCAAGCTTTTTTCTGAGCCACATCCACATGCCCATGATAACACTGAATAAAGTGGTTTTCTTGAAGGCTATGACAAGACTAAATAACAGTGAGGGTAAAGTAAGCAACAATGTATCATAGAAGGATGGATCAGGCCTTGACAACAGATCTAGACCATAAAGATGGATCAAACAAAAATCTTGAGAGCATATCTTGATAGATTAGAGTTCAAGAGAAGATCTTGACACAAGGATGGATCGGACCTAGACTAGTGTTCACTGTTTTGGAAATATTTTCATTAATTTTTTTTTAGGGGGGTCAGTGGGTAACAAAGCCTTCGAAGTTTCAAGATCCATTTGGGGATTTGTTTGATTTTCCACATGATCCATTTCCCTCTCCAGAGGATCCGTTGGGATCCGTTTCCACAACGAATCCTAGTCAAATCCAGATCAGATCCACATATCCTACACACTGGTGTGGTGGATCCAGTAACACAAATTTTATCCTTAAGGTGTTTAGGGATTTAAAAGTTTACTTATTAAAAAGTTGGTTTTGGGGGGGTTTGTTGGGTCACAACATTTCAAAATTTCAAGATATGTTTGATTCCATGGGATCCATTTCTTGGGCTAAGGATCTGTTTCCTTATCAAGGGGTTCCATTTCAATGATAGATCCAAGATGGATCCTGACACATCTAGATTTGCCTCAGATCCCATGGATCCATAGATCCTACAACCTAGGGTGGTGGATTTGGTAACACAGGTTTATTAATTTTTACATGATGGTAATTAGCAAATCTAACAAAAGGTGGATTTGGTAACACAAGTTTATTTACATGATGGTATTAACAAATCCAACAAAAGGTTGGCCTTTCCTTTTTTCAATTAGACTTCATACCTCAAGTTTACCCATATCCACCAAGGGACATGCCACAACCTGTACACCCGAGTTGTAGTGTGCACCTCACTTCTCTTGGTGCAATAAATCTCAGTCCCTAGAAACAAGTTCCAAATATATTTGTGGATAGTGCTTGTTGGCTTATACCATCTTGATCTACATAAACTTATATTTTACATAATAATCTTGCGGCGGGCCCTCTCAATTTGTAGATTCTCTGTTTGTTTACAATTGTGTGATGTTGTCTTTGTGCTTGGAATCAACCATACCACAATGTATGAATGGGCAAGCAATTTTATATGCATGTGATTTCCTATATGCAACGGAGTAGATTATCTCCGCTTTGTTGTTTAGTGTTTTTAAATAGATATTGAAAAAAGAGCTTCAATAATTAAACAAAAGATAAAAACTCAGCTTGCATCAAGAATGAGAAAATTTTCAAGGGTACAAATCT
The DNA here is from genome assembly GCA_001517045.1 of Pseudotsuga menziesii. NCBI lineage: Eukaryota > Viridiplantae > Streptophyta > Pinopsida > Pinales > Pinaceae > Pseudotsuga > Pseudotsuga menziesii. The sequence goes on from LPNX010123311.1 coordinate 98,350, forward strand.
CAAAAAACTATACTTAAACAATAAGTTTCTATCAATGCTAGAGTTAAATTTTCTTACTATTTTAAAGACTCCTTAAAACGCCTCTTCATTTGTCGTTGTGGCTTGAAATTGTTGTACCATGGAAGCTTAGAGATACCAGGCCAGTTAGATTCATCAAGAGATCCACAAAGCTCAAATATTTTAGTAATTTTCTCTGGCTACAAACATCACAAAAATAGATTAATTAAAGAGAGATCCACAAAAGTAATGTAAGTTACAAATATAACAAAGAGTCAAAGATAATATAGTGACTGTAGGGGTAGCATATTTTTTATTTTAACCTCATTCTTCCCTGGCAAAATTGGTTTTCCATATAAAGGCTCTACAAATATACATCCCATCGATCACATGTCAAGAGTTGGACCATACTTTGTTGAGCCTAGAAGCAACTTTGGGGCCTGCACACAGCATTATAATGCAAAATCAACACTCTAATAATGTTCTATCCAAAGTTTACCTTGCAAACATGCAAGCAACCATAATTAGACAAAACTGACTGGAATACCAGCATAGGATTGATTTCACTTACCTGTACCACAATGTGATTACTCTATTAGTAAGGTTTCCATTTTGATCATTGCAGAATGATCTTGCCAGACCAAAATCCGCAAGCTTTAGAATCCCATTATTATCAATCAGTGGATTAGATCATGTTTAAAGCATAAGATGTCATTTTCAAAGGTTTGTTTCAATAAGCACATCCCATAATGAAAGGAAGATAAGAAAGAACATATTGATAAAATATGGAACTTTACCTTTGATGTCCCGATGCAAAAATTGATTGATACGACAATAGTGAATCTTGATTAACAACTGCTTCATAGAACACTAACATATAGAAGCATTTGTTACATGAACATCCAAGGTCTCTATTTGTAGATTTTGAATTTCATTAAGAGGAAATGTAGCACAAATAAGAAAAATAAAAAAAGAGTCAACTAATATTTGCATTCAATCTCATACCTGTATCTGAGGAACGATAAAGCATGTTCCTAGTCTCTCAGCGAAACTAGTCAGATCATGATCCATGTATTCAAAGATGATGTAAATGCTTCCGTTGTACTTATTACCATGTGTGGTGCATGCAACAATGGGAGATACTCAAGAATAACATTTGACAACAAGAACATAAATAACTCACCCAAATCAAAACAACAAAGCAGAGAACTCATATATAACATACCTAATTTCCCTTGTTCATCTTTCTCAGGACCTGTATGGCAACAACAACATTTTTTATAAACATTGAGTTTACAAAAGATAATCCACAAAGGAATTGTAAAAGGAAGAGTAAAATCCACTCTCCTATAATTGCACGACAAATCGAAAGAATATAACCTGGAGATGTCAGTATCTCCTTTAACTTGATGACATTTTCATGCCGTAACTTCTTCAGAAGCTTGATTTCCTGAATTGCGGTTATAGGGAACTGTGTTAATATTACATTAAACATACCAATTAATCTAGAATGAAAACATTACACAGAACGCACAAGAAAATATCTGCTTCAAAGCATAACATATTAGAACACAATAGTGACACAACCATTGCGTACCCAAAAATTTAATCAAAGTCCAAACATGGACATTTCTTAACCCTAACCAGAAAACTCTCGCACATGCATATCAAAAAAAGATTTGAGATAACTCCAAATACATACTCCTTATCTTTCGTTATCAATACGATTTTTCTTCAAGGCAACAACTTCCCCTGTTTGGATCTTCTTGGCCATGTAAACTTGCCTGAAAATAAATAAAAACCCATCATTCTATCCCCATTTTTTCACTCGCCTATCAATCAAAATCATGCTATCATTATTTATGTACATTCAAACGGTTCCAATAAAAAATCTGGCATAAATAAGAGGGTTTGGGCCATGAAATGAAAAAGTCTTAATTACAGGGTTGCCTAAGTAAAGTATTTTGAGCCGCTTACACATATGTGCCGTCTCCAATCTGTTCAAGCTTTTCAAAGCAACTAATGTTGTGAGAACCCCATGAGAGCGCCTCTTGTAGATTCAGCTGACCAGGAGCTGCTAGTGCCATCCTCCTTCGCCAATCCCTTTCAAATCGAACTCAAACTCAATTGCGAAACCAAAAAAATCAAGCAAAGCAATGATCTATCCGCGCATTCATTAATATAATTATAATTATTATGTTTCCATAAATAACATAAATACGAAGATATTTTCCTCCAAATATTCTTTTCATTTTAAATAGCATTGAACTATAAAAATAACAATAACCTATAATAATTTGAAATGTTATAAACTTTTCTTTTAATCACCAAACTCCAATAGCTTTTATCAAAATTTCTACCAATAAATATTTTAATTACAAAACTTATATATCCTTTTAAGACATTCTCCATATATCTTAATATTTCACCTAAAATTTTACATTTATTTAAAGTGTACCACAATTAAACATCTTAATATGTTATCTCAAATTTAACATTTCTTTTCAATATATCCTAATATTTTATTTAGATATTTCACCTAAAATTTAACACTCATTTAAAGTGTACCACAATTAAACATCTTAAGATGTTATCTAAAATTTAACATTTCTTTTCAATATATCCTAATATTTTATTTAGCTCGGGGTAGTTTAACTGGTTGGTGCTTTCTAGTCCAAGACCAAAGTAGTGATTGGAGGTTTAATTATTTGGGTCCTTCACTGGTAGACTCCCAAACATGAAGCCGAAAAAGTGGGGCCCTTCGAGCAAGACCCCTGAAAATTATTACTATAGACATAAGGAGTTCTCTATCTTCAAAAATAGTAAACCACATCAAAAAAAAATCTTAATGTTTCACCTAAAATTTAACACTTCACTAATATAAAAAAGAAAAGATATATATATTCCTAATATATATATTTTCTTTCACTTTTCACTCTATTTTCTCTTTTTAATTTTTAAATACACTTTTATCCATAAATATAACCTTTTATGTTACTTGTTTATGGACTGGGTTTAATGTTCTACATTTTGGATTTTTCGATTATTCATTGTTAAATCTGAAAATGAAACATTTATAGAAATTGTCATTTTTAATAGTTCAAATTGCATTTAAAAAAATATAAATAGGCTCGACATCCTTAAATACCCCTAGACACCTAAATTATATAATCCGAACAATATATACAATTCATGCAATTTCAAAATTTTAACTAATTATTTCTTAAAAAAATGAACCAAAATATAAAACATTTAACTTACAAGGGGTTTCAACAAGTGGGAGTCAACTCGAATTTATTGTTTTTATTTTTTTCAGCCGTAGGATTAAGGCGTTTCAACAAGTGGAGTCAACTCGAATTTATTGTTTTTATTTTTTTCAGCCGTAGGATGATTTCATGGGACGATTGGGGTAAATTGCAGCGTTGATCCAGATCTGCCACGTTGACCCTGATCTGCTGCTGCTTGGCATTTCTATCAATTGATGACATTTCTCTGTCAATTGAAAGGATGGCCATTTAAAGTGGCATTGCCCCTGCCGACATTCTTAGGCTGTGATGCTGTCTCCATCTACCGCTGGGCTACGATGAAACGACGCCTCCATCTACCTCTGGGCTACGATGAAATGGCTAACGATGACGAAGCTGGTGAGCAAGGCAGGAGAAGCCCTGGAACTTCTCGATCTGGAAAGTCAAAGAGATCCTTGATTTCCAAATTGGTAGAGCTTTTCCAGAGCCACCCATGTCCATCACAGGAGGTTTCGAGTATCAGAAGATTCAGCATCGAGCTTCTGATCAGTATTATGCAAATCGACAGAACTACAATAAAAATGAAATCAGAATTGGAGGGGGTTTTGAAGGGAGTGATGCTGGGCCTTGGCTACGGTGACACCCTACTTGCCCACAACGGTGTCTCCTGCCAGGTGGTAGACGAGGCCATCCCTCTGGTTCATGTCGGTCATCGACTGCATCGTGCTCTCGAAGAAACGAAATTACATCCTCATTATATATTGCTACAGGGCAGGGCAGGGCAGGGCGGGCTGGTGATTGACAAGGTCCTCTTCTCAAATTTTGAGATTATGGAGAAAGAAGGGGTTGTACATAAACGTTATGATAACCAAATGGACAGACGACCAGTGTACGGACCTTTGCGAGGAAGGAGTGTTGGATTCCTGGTCGGACCTTCGCGAGGAAGGAGTGATGGATTTTGGCAAAGAAGATCTGAAGCTGAAGATCAAAGCTTCTGGGGGCTCTCATCTTCTTCTAGTGATGATCAGTCCTGGAAACGACCTATTGTGCGTCATAATGCTGAATCCGCCAATACACGAGCCCGTCCAGAAGAGCGCTCCAGGGTAACAGCATCAGGTTTGCAGTTGGGCAAGGTTTTAAATTTGGATTTGAAAAAAGGCTATGGCTTCCTTGCTCCCGTTCAAACTGTAGCTCCATCAAACAACGTCTATTTTAGATTCACAGACGCCTCCAATGTAGAGAGAGGCATGCTCCAGTTGGAAGCAGGAGATATTTTTGAATTTGTTTCCAATGAATCACCAGACAGGCCAAGGGCAATTTATGCCTGCCTAGTGCAATGCAATCCTAGAAGTTAGGAATCTTTAGCTTCTTACTTGGATACACTTTTGGAACAAAGCAAAGCTAGCATCGGAAGCAAAGTTTTGCGAGAGATTACAAAATGCCCAGCTGGATTTCAGCAGGTATTGAATTTTCAGAAGCCACCTTTTGATCTTGTACACTCGCTAGTAGAGATAGTTAACGTTATCTCTCATCATAACGAAACAAAATTATATACTGCGAGGGTCAAGTAGTTTTATAGGCTTTTCCGTGGTACTGCTCTCTTGCATTGGTCTTTGAAAGAGTGTGAAGTAGTTATATTCAACTCAGCTACAGTAGAAAAGCTGCTCAAGAAATTCTTGATTTCCTTGGCAGAACAATTGATATTGAATCACAGACACCTAGCCCAGGGACTGCCAAATGTTATGGATTTTTTCTTTCTTTCTATATAAGAAACGCCTAGCCCGACGAATGCCAAACAGGTGATGCGAGCTCAGTGCCGCTGCGCCATCTAAAACAAAAACAAAAAAACAAAAAAATTAAAACACGCAGCAAAGCAGAGAGTTGCTTTGAGCCACGCCAGAGGAAACCGAGCCACCCAGAGGAAACCTGCATAAACAAGTAAAAAGAAAAATAAATATAGCTCAATCATTTACCAAGAAAAATAAATATAGCTCAATCATTTACCAAGAGGGTATCGCTGATTATTGCTCCCAGAACTGAACTGGCATAGCACGCAATTGTGAAGAGATGAAACATTTATGTGGATCCGATTTGTGAGAGACCGAGGTCATTTGACAGGAATAAGACGAGGATTGTCTTGAGGCCAAAGTAAGAAAATCTCTCGCAGAACTCGGTCCAGACTATGAATTTGATGGCGGGTGGAAAGAGCCTCAAATCGTTAAAAGCCTAAGAAAAATGAGGACGTGCTTCCAAAATGCCCAGCAGAATTTCTGTGGCTCCTGCTCTTGCTTCTGCATCTTTATCTTCATCTCGATCTAGTTCCAGCTTTGCCACTGCATAAACTACGAGATCAACTAGATCAACAGTCCTGAACTATTATGTTGTGGTTTTGGGGTCACCCCTGGAACTAAGTTTGTTACTTCTCCTGTTGCCTCTGCTCGCTATGAATCTATACCTGTATCTGTATCTGCGCCAGTCGAGGTTACTAGCTCTGCTCTGGGCACCAGATAAACTGAAACGGAATCAACTGTAACAAAATCATAGAAGGGGCTTTCTTTTTCTTTTTCCTGATGGGTTTTTGCGCATCCGGGAGAGTGGTTGACACCATGGTTGTTGATTCAGAGGGAAATATTTTTGAATATCAACATGAAGTATGGTTTTTGTGCCATCCGGGGCGCATGGAGGTAGGATTGGACACGCGTTCGAAGGGAACTGCTAAAACCTGGGCGCATGCAAGTAGGATTGGACATGCGTTCGAAGGGAACTACTGAAAGCGGATCATTACATTTGTTGCAGAATAAAGTTTTGACACGATTGCACATGGATTGACTCAATTATCTCCAATCTTCTAGTGTTTTGCTAATTTTAGATGACATAAAGCATGTGGATCAGCGAGATGCGTTTTTACCAATACCAATCCAATCACGGTAGTAGCTTAATCTTAGTAAAAAAAACTATATTATAATTATATAAAAATTAAAAAAAAAAATAATTTTTTAAAACTTCACACCATTTTAATATATTAATGTAATATCTCTTAATTTCTTTTAAAAAAAATAAAGTGCTTTATAATATAAAAAGTTCTTGAAATTCAAATACAATAAAATATTAATGTAAATCTTCCAATTTAAAATAAAATAAAATAAAGTGCTTTATAATATAAAAAGTTTCTTAAAATTCAAATCCAATGGTATAGCTTTGGTTTACTTTAAATGAAATCCATTATAAGCATATCATATTCTTTTCATAATTTCTAAATAGTAACATGAATACTAAATGAAATCCATTATAAGACTATCATATTCTTTTCATAATTTCTAAAGAGTAATATGAATATATTGAATGAGTGCTTTATGATATAAAAAGTTCATGAAATTCAAATACAATGTTGAGTTAGTTTAAATGAATTCCATTATAAGCCTATCATATTCTTTCCATAATATATGAATATATTGAATGGTTACTTGTATAAAAGTTGAGAGTTTTGGGATATTCATTATGTATAATTTTCTAAAATTAAATCTTGGATATGGTCTAAATCAATTTTATTGATTATAAAATACCGATATTTTATAAATATATTTTATAAATATATGATATTATTAGTATAAATTAAAAAAAAGATTATTATATAAAATTTTATTTTTACTATTTTTATGATAGAAGTTAATTATTTATTTCAGTTAATATGTTTATTGTTATGAATATTTTATTTTTATATTTTTATTTGAGTTATATATTTTTTTAAATGGTGTATTTAAAATTTAGAGAAAATACAAAAATTACAATATTGAAATTGTCATATAAAAAGTTTTAAAAAATTACACTAATGATCAAGGGCATGAAAAATGCTAAATAGTTGTATAATGTTTATTTGATAGGGAGCATAGATGTAAAATTCCAAGCCTCGTATACCTTTTAATCTTCACTAAAATGTACATGAACTATGAGTTCTTTAGTCTTTGATCATAAGGGCGTGAAAAACGCTAAACCCTTATAGAATTTTTATTTGATAGGGAGCATATTACCTTTTTCATCTTCACTAAAATGTAACGTTCGGTTTTGACCCCGTTGTATTAAATGTACATGATGTATATATTGTAATGATCATGGCGTGGAACTAAAGGCCAAGGCCCAACCATTGATCGGTTATGCTATGTTTTGGATTTAAACTTGTCACCGATGCTATATTTGAGATTGACATTGCAAGTGCTTAGGGAGCATCAGTTGTATGCAAAACTAAGCAAGTGTGACTTCTATAGAGATAGGATTCAGTATTTGGGTCACATTATCTCAGAGGAGGGTATATCTGTGGACCCTGAAAAGATTGAAGCCATTATGAATTGGCCTACTCCAAGAAATGTGACAGATGTAAGGTCTTTTATGGGACTTGTAGGATACTACAGGAGATTCATTGAGGGATTCTCCAAAGTTGCACATGCTATCACTTCTTTGCAAAAGAAGGGGATGAAGTTCGAATGGACATTGAGGTGTGAAGAAAGCTTCCAGCAGTTGAAGAGTCTTCTCACCAGTGCACCAGTATTGAAAGTTGTAGATCCAGAGAAAGATTCTGTGGTGTGTACCGATGCATGCGGACAAGGGCTTGGAGGAGTTCTTATGCAGGACAACCACGTGATATGTTATGAGTCGAGAAAGTTGAAGGAGCATGAGAAAAACTATGCCACTCATGATCTAGAGCTTGCAGCCATAGTACATGCTCTCAAGATGTGGAGGCATTACTTGATGGGTAGAAGATTTGAGCTCAGAACGGACCATTGTGGTCTGAAGTATTTTTTTTATCAGCCTACTCTGAATGCTAGGCAAGCAAGATGGCTGGAATTTTTATGTGAGTTTGATTTTGAGATCAAGCACATAAAAGGAAAGGAGAATAAGGTAGTTGATGCACTCAGTAGGAAGATGCAAGAAATGCATGTGGCATCTCTTAGTATTTCCCAGTTAGATTTGAGGCAGCAGATTGTTAGTCATGTTGGTGGAGATGAATTGTATGGACAGGTAAAAGACAAATTGCAGCAGCAAAGTCTTGAGAAGAGGTATGAGGAATATAAATTGGAAGAAGATGTACTTCTCACTTATAAAGGTAGAATTTATATTCCAGATGTAGCATATTTGAGGAGAGTTGTTATGGATGAAATCTATCAAGCTCCGTATTCTGGTCACCCAGGATATCAGAAGATAATTGCTACAGCTAGAAAGCAGTACTTTTGGCCAGGTATGAAAAAGGACATGGCTGAGTACATTTTAAGGTGTATGAAATGTCAACAGGTAAAGGTTGAGCATCAACATCCAACAAGCTTGTTGCAGCCTTTGCCAGTTCCGGAATGGAAATGGGAAGTTATTTCCATGGATTTTATTACAAGATTGCCGATGACTTGGAGACAACATGATTCCATCATGGTTGTGGTAGACAAGTTGACAAAGGAAGCACATTTTGTCCCGGTTAAGTCTACACATCAGATGGATGACATTGCAAAGATCTTCATGAAGGAGATATTCAAATTGCATGGATTACCGAAGGCAATAGTATCTGACAGGGATGTCAAGTTCACTTCCAACTTTTGGAAGGGGTTGTTTACAGATTTGGGTACAAAGCTAAACTTTAGCACTGCATACCATCCTCAGACAGATGGTCAGACAGAGAGAGTTAATCAAGTGCTTGAAGACATGCTTCGCATGTATGTGATGGACAAACCAACCAAGTGGAAAGATTACTTGCATTTGGTAGAGTTCGCTTATAACAATGGACATCAAGCACCCTTGGGGATGAGTCCGTATGAAGCTTTGTATGGAAGAAGGTGTAGGACACTAGTGACTTGGGATAATCCAGTGAACAAGATTGTGCGTGGGCCAGAATTGCTCAAGAAAATGGAGCAAGAGGTTGTCAATATCAGGCAGAAGCTGAAAGCAGCACAGGACAGACAGAAAAGCTATGCAGATAAGCATAGGGTGAATAGGGAATTCAGTGTTGGGGATCATGTTTACCTCAGAGTGAGGGAAAGGAAGAATCCCTATAAGCTTGGAAGTTGTGCCAAGTTGTCACCGAGATACTGTGGGCTGTTTGAAGTGCTTGAAAGGATAGGGCCAGTTGCATATAGACTTGCATTGCCTGTTAGCACTAGGGCTCATAATGTTTTTCATGTTTCTTTGCTTAAGAGATATGTACATGATCCTAACCATGTGATAAATTGGGATGTGATTCAGGTGGAACCCGAGGAAGAGTTCCGAATCGAGCTAATGCGCATCCTCGACAGGAAGGTCACAATGCTCTGGAACCGAGCCATAGGGCAGGTAAAGGTGCAATGGGAGCACTACAGGTCTGAAGAGGCTACATGGGAGCTGGAGGATGCCATGCGATTGACACATCCATTTTTGTTCAATTCTGTGGAACACTGAGGCGATACCAGTGTAGCATTTTGTTCAATTTTGTAAGCACTAAGGACAGTGCTATTGAAGGGGGAGGGGAATGTAACGTCCCGATTTTGACCCCGTTGTATTAGATGTACATGATGTATAAATTGTAATGATTATGGTGTGGAGCTAAAGGCCAAGGCCCAACCATTGATCAGTTATGCTATGTTTTGGATTTAAACTTGTCACCGATTGTATATCAGGGCATGTGGCATATATTATGTTTGGCATCATGTAAATATGCATCTACAATTAATTAATTGAACGAACCTGACTAGCTACGTTCGCGGCAACTAAATTGAAAGGGGCATGATTTTCCCAAGGACAAGGGTGGGGGAATTGTCAACCTTGGCCAATGAGGGAAAACCCCATGTGTCTTCTTCCCTTCTCTTATTCCAACCACTTTCATTAAGAAAGGATGCTGGTGGTTGAGGCAGTTATGATCTTTGGGAGTGGGGTGGCAGGACTGTCAGTCCTCACCCACACGCACACTCCACCCATTGTTGATTTTCACTAGGGCAGGAAAAACCTTCACGGACTCTCCAATTGGCGACCTCACGATTTTTGCTGTTCACCTCCACGCACAGGATTCACCTGGTTTTTACTTCCAGAGACCCATTATCCTCCCCACGCCTGTTCTGAACACTCACGCACGTTCAAATCACATCCTCCCTGTAGGTTGCTCATCTTCACGCAGGGAATTGCTGTTCATCTCCGCGCAGGAACTATTGCCGGTTCATTGTCCTCATGCATAGGTTGGAATCTGTATTTTCTCTTCCCTAGTGGGGTTTATGAATGTTTACTGGTGACTTCGTTACCCAAGGGCGAGCTGTTGTTTTTCCTTGTTGAGAGTTGTGATCACTGATAAGCTTCGGGACTGTAGTTTTTCCCATGCTGTGAACCGTGTTGGTCTTTATGCCTTGAGTTTGCTGTAGACTGTTTGAAGTCGTTTTCCCCTGTATAAGCTGTAATAGCTGAATAATTGCATGCGTGCAATGGTTGGTCTTCGGACTGTGTTGGGAGTAGGGATGTTGGCTTGGTTTTCTTGATAAACCTGGTGTGTAGGAAACCACATAGATAGAGCTAGAGGGCTGGCCTTCTTCCCCATCACCCCTGAATAGCACTGGAAGGGAATGCAGGGCCTGCGGGACTGTGTAGCAGAGAAGGGATTGTTTCCTTGTGTTGGGTGTGTTTGGGTGTCTTAGAGGTCAGGCTAGTTCTGGTGTAGGTGTTCTTGGCTCTGTAATGAGCTCACCAGCTTAGCAATTTGCCTTCTCTAGCTCCTTAATGGCCTGAGAAACCCAACTGTGTTGGCTTGGCTGTGTTTTGTAAATCCTTGGCTATGTATAAGCTTGTTAGTTCCTTTATTCCTTGGAGAATCATGCCCAGCTCGGGGGTGGCAGCGCTGCTGAGAGATTAAGGAGCATGCTGGCCTATGGTTGGGTGGAACGTTGCAGCGACGTAGCTAGTTGTGGAACGAGTTCCTCATAAGATAAGTGACCCTGTCCATTTTTACTTCTGCAACTGTATTTACTGTTAATGATATGATGAACATGTTGAATGAATGCTTGTGTGAATGCATGTAGATTCCGCTGTGCAAGATAATTAATTATAGCTGTGTATGATAGACAATTGCATTTGTGCATGTTATACGGCAATGCATTCGCTTCCAGCATTCTGTTTTAGGAATTTTATGTCTGTATATGTTCATGGGGCTCTTAGCCCGCTGTGATTTAAGTTTGGGTCACGTCCTCTACGCTGGTCGGAGGCATGGGGACGTGACAATATGGTATCAGAGCCTGGGTTGCAGCAATGGGCCTCTATGGGCCAAAAAGGAGCCACTGATAGAGGGAAGAATTACCTTCTATGTCCAGCAAAACAACAGTCGACAAAAGAATTCAAGAATTTGGCTAAGTGTTGGAGCAGTTGGAAGAGTTGGCGAAGTGAACTTCCGATGTAGCAGAAGAGTTAGCGATTCCCCGTCTGCCGTTGTGGAAGCCAAATTCATTTGGCTTCCGATGTAAAAAGACTGCCGATGCGGGTCAAGTCAGTCACTGATTGGAAGAAGTTATTGTTTGGAGTGCCGCTGTTGCCGAAGCCAAAGTCATTTGGATTTCGATGTAAAAAGACTGTCGATGCCGGTCAAGTCAGTCACCGATTGAAAGAAGTTATTGTTTGGAGTGCCGCCGTTGCGGAAGCCAAAGTCATTTGGCTTCCGATGTAAAAAGGTTGCCGACGCTGCGGGAGAAAGTTCGAAATTTTTCTAAGGAACGAATGGCCTTCGGAAGAAAAAGTGAATGAGCGTCCGCCGTTGCGGAAGCCAAAGGCATTAGCCGGCCGATGAGAAAGACAGCCGACGCCGCAAGAAAAAGAGTGCCGATCGGAAGAAAAAGCGATTGAGCATCCGCCGTTGCGGAAGAGTTAGAAATCTCCCATCCGCTGTTGCGGAAGAAAGAATGCTTCTGAGAGCCGTCGTTGCAGAAGAAAGAATGCTTCTTAGATCCGCCGTTGCGGAAGAAAGAATGCTTCTGAGAGCCGCTGTTGCGGAAGAAAGAATGCTTCCGAGAGCCGCCGTTGCGGAAGAGAAAGTGGTCCGAGAGCCGATTCTGCGGAAGAATAATTGGGGAAGAGACCCGATTGAACAAAGGAAAATTCAGCTGTTTTTCAGAGTAATTTTCAGCGGTTTTTCTATGGATTTTCAGGGCTGAAAATGAGAAAAGAGGCAGCGATCTTATGCGTCGGATTGCGTGAAAATACATAATTTACAAAAAAAAAAAAAAAACGAGGGCGCTGCCCTCGACCCGCCCTGCAGTGGCGGAAGCCACAAGGGGGCAAGCCCCCTTGACCCTCGTCATGCCCCTCAGATAGACGTTCTTTGATGAAGAAAATATTTTGGTTGGGAAAACTTGTAATTTTATAATTATTCCGGGAGAAGGTAAGTAATGCTGGTTTATATTAATGATTATGTATCTAACAGTTGTGTTATTAACACGTTTGCAGAATCATAGTCACCCTCTAGGGAAGTATTCCAGGTAGTGTAGTTGATAAGCCAGAGGTGGTTCAGCTATGAGAACCCATGATGGGTATGATGCTCGGGACTCTCATGAGCAAGCAGAAGGTGCCATGGGAGAAAATGTCCGTAATAGAAATGATGACATTGAGTCTAATGGAAGAAGATTCCAAGAGACACCATCAGATGTTGCAGCCACTATGAGAAGCTTAATTAAAGCCCAGGAAGAGCAGTATCAGTTGAATGCTGCAATGTTGCAGAGTTTGACAGACTTGCAAAGAAAGATAGATTCGGGACGAGGTACAGCAAGACCAGAAGGCAGTAAGAGCAGTACTAGGAGAAGGAGAAGGAATCCTAGTGGATCATCTAATTCTGAAGAATCCAGTGGGGATTCAAGTTCTTCTTCCCATAGAAGAAAAAGAAAGAGACACCTTAGGGATCGCTCTTGAGATGAGTTTAAGAAAGATAAACCTCCTACATTTGATGGTGAGGTAAAGACTGGACAAGAGGCTAAAGCTTGGCTTCTTGGGATAAAGAAGTACTGTCAAGTGCATGATTATTTAGGAAACATGAAGGCAAGAGTTGCCATATTCAATCTGAATGGAAGAGCATCCATTTGGTGGGAACACTTCAAGCAAGTAAATAGGATCAGTGAAAGGAGACTTAAATGGAAATAGTTCAAGAAGTATTTCAAGTAGAAATACCTATCTGACAGGTATTATGATGACAAGATTAAGGAGTTCCATGAGTTGAGATTGGGACAGCAAACCATGGAAGAGTATGCAAATAATTTTTTGGAGCTGTTGAGGTATGTCCGATACATTAGAGATGAAAAATTGAAGGTCCAGCGTTTTCTGAGTGGATTACCTCAGTCTTACAAAGATAGAATTGAGTTTTATGAACCTAGAACTCTTGAAGAAGCAATAAGAAAAGCTAAGTATTGCTATGAGCAAAGCAAAGGTAAGCCAGACTACCATAAGGCATGGAAGGACAAGAAGAATGAGAAGTTTGACCAAAGGAAGAAAGGTTTCAAACCTTCTAATTTCAGGAATCAGCAGAAGCAGCCATCCCACGCTGTGAGTAAGCCAGTCGGAGTGACATGAGAAAATCCTAAGGATCCACAACATAATAGAGGACCACTTCAATGCTGGAAATGTGGAGGACCCCACATGCGCAGAAATTGTCCACTCGAGAATGAGAGTGCAAGGCCAGCCTATAAAATTCAAGAAGCAGAAACAGTGGGTCAAGTAGCAAGGGCAGTGCCTAGGATTTATGCAGCACTGGAGGACCGCCAGGAAGATCACCAGTCAACTGTAGTTGAAGTAGCAGGTAAGATTGTTGAGCAATCTGTTTCTATTTTGATTGACCCTGGTTCTACGCACAGTTACATTACTCCTAGAGTAGTAGAGATTTGTGCTTTTAAGAAAGTAAAGCATAGGAAGTCTTGGTTAGTGCAACTAGCCACTGGAACTAAGAGAAAGGTCAGTGAAGTGGTAGAGAAGTGTCCATTGGTCATGAATGGATTGGTCACTTGTGTAGATCTAAATGTTCTACCGCTTGGTTCCTATGATGTTCTCATTGGAATGGATTGGTTAGAAGCTCATAAGGTGAAGCTTGATTGTTACAATAAGACTTTTGAATGCATGAATGAAGAAGGGAACCTAGTAGTTGTGAAGGGTATTCCAAAGGTGATTTCAGTACGGCAGGTTTCAGCAATGCAGTTAAAGAAATTCTGTAGGAAGGGTTGCCAGTTGTATGCAGCTCAGATTTTGGAGGAAATGAGAGATGAAACTCCTAGGTTAGAGGACTATCAGGTGTTACAGGAATTCAGGGATGTGTTTCCTGATGAGATTCTAGGGCTTCCTCCAAAGCGGGACATTGATTTCAAAATTGAACTTGTGTCAGGAGCAGCACTAGTGTCCAAGGCACCCTACAGGATGAGCATAGCGGAGATGCTAGAGTTAAAGATGCAATTGCAAGAGTTGTTGGAAAAGAAGTATATCCGATCGAGTGTGTCTCCTTGGGGAGCACCGGTTCTGTTTGTAAAGAAGAAAGATGGTATGCTCAGGTTATGTATTGATTACAGACAATTGAACAAGGTTACCGTGAAGAATAAATATCCTTTGCCTAGGATTGATGACCTCTTTGATCAGATGAGAGGAGCAAATGTATTTTCCAAGATTGACTTGAGGTCTGGTTACCATCAGGTGAGAATCAAAGATGAAGACATTCATAAGATAGCATTCAGAACAAGGTATGGGCACTATGAGTTTGTAGTGGTACCATTTGGTCACACAAATGCACCAGCTACATTTATGTGCCTTATGAATAGTGTCTTTAGCAGTTATTTGGACAAGTTTGTTCTTGTTTTCCTTGATGACATTCTTGTTTATTCTAAGAATGAGAAAGAGCATGAAGAGCATTTGAGATTGACATTGCAAGTGCTTAGGGAGCATCAGTTGTATGTAAAACTAAGCAAGTGTGACTTCTATAGAGATAGGATTCAGTATTTGGGTCACATTATCTCAGAGGAGGGTATATCTGTGGACCCTGAAAATATTGAAGCCATTATGAATTGGCCTACTTCAAGAAATGTGACAGATGTAAGGTCTTTTATGGGACTTGCAGGATACTACATGAGATTCATTGAGGGATTCTCCAAAGTAGCACATGCTATCACTTCTTTGCAAAAGAAGGGGATGAAGTTCGAATGGACATTGAGGTGTGAAGAAAGCTTCCAGAAGTTGAAGAGTCTTCTCACCAGTGCACCAGTATTGAAAGTTGCAGATCCAAAGAAATATTCTGTGGTGTGTACCGATGCATGTGGACAAGGGCTTGGAGGAGTTCTTCTGCAGGACAACCACGTGATATATTATGAGTCGAGAAAGTTGAAGGAGCATGAGAAGAACTATGCCTCTCATGATCTAGAGCTTGCAGCCATAGTACATGCTCTCAAGATGTGGAGGCATTACTTGATGGGTAGAAGATTTGAGCTCAGAACAGACCATTGCGGTCTGAAGTATTTGTTTGATCAGCCTACTCTGAATGCTAGGCAAGCAAGATGGCTGGAATTTTTATGTGAGTTTGATTTTGAGATCAAGCACATAAAAGGAAAGGAGAATAAGGTAGCTGATGCACTCAGTAGGAAGATGCAAGAAATGCATGTGGCATCTCTTAGTATTTGCTAGTCAGATTTGAGGCAGCAGATTGTTAATCATGCTGCTAGAGATGAATTGTATGGACAGGTAAAAGACAAATTGCAGCAGCAAAGTCTTGTGAAGAGGTATGAGGAATATAAATTGGAAGAAGATGGAATTCTTACTTATAAAGGTAGAATTTATATTCCAGATGTAGCATATTTGAGGAGAGTTGTTATGGATGAAATCCATCTAGCTCCGTATTCTAGTCACCCAGGATATCAGAAGACAATTGCTACAGCTAGAAAGTAGTACTTTTAGCCAGGTATGAAAAAGGACATGGCTGAGTACATTTCAAGGTGTATGAAATGTCAATAGGTAAAGGTTGAGCATCAACATCCAGTAGGCTTGTTGCAGCCTTTGCCAGTTCTGGAATAGAAATGGGAAGTTATTTCCATGGCTTTTATTACAAGATTGCCGATGACTTGGAGACAACATGATTCTATCATGGTTGTGGTAGACAAGTTGACAAAGGCAACACATTTTATCCTGGTTAAGTCTACGCATCAGACGGATGACATTGCAAAGATCTTCATGAAGGAGATATTCAAATTGCATGGATTATCGAAGGCAATAGTATCTGACAGGGATGTCAAGTTCACTTCCAACTTTTGGAAGGGGTTGTTTACAGATTTGGGTACAAAGCTAAACTTCAGCACTGCATACCATCCTCAGACAGATGGTAAGATAGAGAGAGTTAATCAGGTGCTTGAAGACATGCTTCGCATGTATGTGATGGACAAACCAACCAAGTGGGAAGATTACTTGCACTTGGTAGAGTTCGCTTATAACAATGGACATCAGGCACCATTGGGGATGAGTCCGTATGAAGCTTTGTATGGAAGAAGGTGTAGGACACCAGTGACTTGGGATAATCTAGTGAACAAGATTGTGCTTGGGCTAGAATTGCTCAAGGAAATGGAGCAAGAGGTTGTCAATATCAGGCAGAAGCTGAAAGCAGCACAGGACAGATAGAAAAGCTATGCAGATAAGCATAGGGTGAACAGGGAATTTAGTGTTGGGGATCATGTTTACCTCAGAGTGAGGGAAAGGAAGAGTTCCTTGAATCTTGGAAGTTGTGCCAAGTTGTCACCGAGATACTGTGGGCCGTTTGAAGTGCTTGAAAGGATAGGGCCAGTTGCATATAGACTTGCATGCCTGCTAGCACTAGGGATCATAATGTTTTTCATGTTTCTTTGCTTAAGAGATATGTACATGATCCTAACCATGTGATAAATTGGGATGGGATTCAAGTGGAACCCGAGGGAGAGTTCCGAATTGAGCCAATGCGCATCCTTGACAGGAAGGTCACAATGCTCCGGAACCGAGCCATAGGGCAGGTAAAGGTGCAATGGGAGCACTACGGGCCTGAAGAGGCTACATGGGAGCTGGAGGATGCCATGCGATTGGCACATCCATTTTTGTTGAATTCTGTGGAACACTGAGGTGATACCAGTGTAGCATTTTGTTCAATTTTGTAAGCACTGAGGACAGTGCTATTGAAGGGGGAGGGGAATGTAACGTCCCAGTTTTGACCCCGTTGTATTAGATGTACATGATGTATATATTGTAATGATCATGGTGTGGAGCTAAAGGCCAAGGCCCAACCATTGATCGGTTATGCTATGTTTTGGATTTAAACTTATCACCGATTATATATCGGGGCATGCGGCATATATTATGTTTGGCATCATGTAAATATGCATCTACAATTAATTAATTGAACGAACCTGACTAGCTACGTTCGCGGAAACTAAATCAAAAGGGGCATGATTTTCCCAAGGATAAGGGTGGGGGAATTGTCAACCTTGGCCAATGAGGGAAAAACCCATGTGTCTTCTTCCCTTGTCTTATTCCAACCACTTTCATTAAGAAAGGCTGCTGGTGGTTGAGGCAGTTATGATCTTTGGGAGTGGGGTGGCAGTACTGTCAGTCCTCACCCACACGCACACTCCACCCATTGTTGATTTTCACTAGGGCAGGAAAAACCTTCACGGACTGTCCAATTGGTGACCTCACGATTTTTGTTGTTCACCTCCATGCACAGGATTCACCTGGTTTTTACTCCCACGGACCCCTTATCCTCTCCACGCCTGTGCTGAACACTCACGCACGTTCAAATCACGTCCTCCTTGTAGGTTGCTCATCTTCACGCAGGGAATTGCTGTTAATCTCCGCGCAGGAACTATTGCCGGTTCGTTGTCCTCATGCACAGGTTGGAATCTGTATTTTCTCTTCCCCATTGGGGTTTATGAATGTTTACTGGTGACTTCGTTTCCCAAGGGTAAGCTATTGTTTTTCCCTGTTGAGAGTTGTGCTCACTGATAAGCTTCGGGACTGTAGTTTTTCCCATGCTATGAACCGTGTTGGTGTTTATGCCTTGAGTTTGTTGTAGACTGTTTGAAGTCTTTTTCCCCTGTATAAGCTGTAATAGCTGAATAATTGCATGCGTGCAATGGTTGGTCTTCGGACTGTGTTGGGAGAAGGGATGTTGGCTTGGTTTGCTTGATAAACCTGGTGTGTAGGAAACCATACAGACAGTGCTAGAGGGCTGGCCTTCTTCCCCATCACCCCTGAATAGTACTGGAAGGGAATGCAGGGCCTGAGGGACTGTGTAGCAGAGAAGGGACTGTTTCCTTATGTTGGGTGTGTTTGGGTGTCTTAGAGGTCAGGCTAGTTCTGGTGTAGGTGTTCTTGGCTCTGTAATGAGCTCACCAGCTTAGAAATTTGCCTTCTTCAGCTCCTTAATGGCCTGAGAAACCCAACTGTGTTGGCTTGGCTGTGTTTTGTAAATCCTTGGCTATGTATAAGCCTGCTAGTTCCCTTATTCCTTGGAGAATCATGCCCAGCTCGGGGGTGGCAGTGTTGCTGAGAGATTAAGGAGCACGCTGGCCTATGGTTGGGTGGAACGTTGCAGCGACGTAGCTGGTTGCGGAAAGAGTTCCTCATAAGATAAGTGACCCTGTCCATTTTTACTTCTGCAACTGTATTTACTGTTAATGATATGATGAAGATGTTGAATGAATGCTTGTGTGAATGCATGTAGATTCCGCTGTGCAAGATAATTAATTATAGCTGTGTATGATAGACAATTGCATTTGTGCATGTTATACAGCAATGCATTCGCTTCCAGCATTCTGTTTTAGGAATTTTATGTCTGTATATGTTCATGGGGCTCTTAGCCCGCTGTGATTGAAGTTTGGGTCACGTCCTCTACGACGGTCAGAGGCGTGGGGACGTGACATAAAATGTACACTAACTATGAGTTATTTAGTCTTTAATATAATACATTTAGGTTAAAAAATATAATATGTATGTTTTGGATTAATTATCCAAAATAGTTTAAGTAGCATGAAAATTCAAAACAATATGATTATATGTTAGTCCTATTATATAATCTATTTTCTATCATTTATTTTCCAATCTAAAGCAATATGATTTAGTTTAATCAAATAGATCGTGGTTGCATAGATTTATATGATTCCTCTATTTAATTTAGGGTTTTTGTTATAGTGTATTTTAGCATTTGTTGTATTGATTTATGTGATTCCTAACTTTGATAACTTGTTTTAGGGCGCTCGCATGAAGTTGGTTCAACTTTTGGTGCCACTTAAAAAATCAGAAACGCACTTCCGAAGTGCAAATCAAGAATGCATATGCATTATTGATGGTACGTTCGAAATAACCCAAGCCCAAACACAAGGCTAAGGTTTGTGAAAACGTATCGCGTATGCAATATATCGCATGTGTGTTTTGTAAATGTTGAATATCGCATGTGTGATATATCGCTATATAGGATAGAAAGTTATTGTTGTAAGGATTGTCAAATGATCACAATGGATGTGGAAGACACGGTTCAAGTTTTAAAACTAGTAGACTACATTGATAAAGTTAATGGAGTTCACACATGAAATAACAAACAACTTGGAAATCACTGGGTTTCTTCTTGTTTGGAAAGGTTCCTAATATTTGAATTATCAATGATCCATGGCTTGACTATGGAAGCCTCTATTCACCATGTGTAGGCTTTAATCATTGTCTAGCTAACTTCAAGATTGACTTGGGATAGATGAATAAAAATAGACCATTTCTATTTGAGAATTTTTTTCTTGATCATATAGGAATCAAAATCAATATATTTAAATGGTGGCAAGAAGAATACATAACGAGGGGGGTCTTAAGTATTATTTTCAACAAAGACTAAAAAATCTCAAAATAGACTGAAAATATATAACCAGGAAATATTTGGGAACATATTTGTATCTAAAAGAGAGCTAGAAGATAAAATGGAATGGCTTTAACAATATATGATCATGGAGGTAAGTTTAGGACAAATTAAGAAGGAATAAATGGATCTATGGACCCAATTAGCAATTAGAGAATGGAAAGAAGACACCTCGTGGAGGTAGAAATATAGAGTCAGGTTGCTAAAAAAAGGGCCAAAAACTATAGATTCTTTCACAACTCTATTATACAACATCATAAACACGATAAAATAGCCTCCTTCCAAAGAATTCAAGAAAAAAACCTCACTAAATGGAAATACATTGAACATGAGCTAAGTAATTTCTAATCCACCTTGATTACCGATCTAGAAGGAGAGAACATGCAACACATTATTTAGATTACTTAGCACATAACCAATTTGGTTAGTGAGGAGCATAATGACTAAATAATAAGGAAAATAACAATGGATGAGGTGGAGCAAGAGGTCATGGAAATGCCTACAGGAAAATATTCATGACTTGTTCACCACATATTTTTTTCATCACTGTTAGAAGATACTCAAGAATGAAGTTCAAGAAGTGGTATAAGAACTTAAGAGATTAGTAGGGGTCCTATCCACCTTTAATCCAACATTTCTTATATTTATTTCCCAAAGAGGATCATGCCAACACTCCCGCTAATTTATGACCAATATTGCTTTGCAATTTCATTTACAATATCATCAGAAAGTTATTTCCAATAGACTTAACCCTCCCATGACTCAGCTAAATTCAATGGAACAAATGGGATATGTAGAAGGTCAGAATATATTGGATGGAATCATAATGAAACATGAATTCATCCACTCCCTCATGACAACAAAAAGACCAAGTATTCTTCTTAAACTCAACATGTAAAAGGCTTTTGATAGATTATACTAGCAATATACTAGACTAATTCTTATTTCCTTTAGATTCTCTATGAATTAGACAAACTATATTTTGTCCCTAACCTCATGAAACTTTTTTTCAATCATGGTGAATGGATCTCCCTCCTGTACCTTTCTCCTTATAGAGGAAATAATCAACGAGACCTTCTATCATCCTTCCTTTTCAGCCTAATGGATGAGGGATTAGAAAAAAGAATTTGGTATCAATTAATGAAAAGAAACTCTAAGTCCTCAAGATCCATGAAGAGCCAACTCCCACCCCTCACCTATAATATGTAGATGAAACAATGCTCATTGTAATTCCTTATATTTGTGAAATTGAAGATATCAAGATAATTCTCGGCTTCCTATGGAACTACTATTAACCATGAAAAACTTAATATTTTTTCTTCAACACTTCCCCTACCTTCGAAGTCATTATTTCACATTTACAATATCACATATGTGATATATATTGCAAGTGCGATATTGAAAAGTAAAAATAAAAATAAAACAGAGGCCGCAGGCCCCCCAAATATCATTTGCACAGGATCGGGACAGTGAAAAAATGCAAGGGCGAAATAACACATAAGCAATTTGCATTTTAGCTTTTCAAGGTCAAGTTGGAGGTGGGTTGGCTCCAATGGCAGGTAAATGCTCTTATCCTTTTCACTTAGTCTTCAATTCTTTAATTTTTTCCATAATTTCATTGTTTTTATAATTATTTTAAACAAATTTAAAAAAAAATTGAATGTTCAATCAAAGAATGATTAAAAGTAAAATAAATTGTATTTTTTTGTTTAAATCTTAACAAACAACACAATGTGGAAAACCCACCCTCTAATAACCCACAACAACCTAACCCACAACCTAACCCAAACCCAAACCTGGAGGGGGAACAAGATCGAAACTCACAGATTATTGCGTGTTTGGCATCACTGAGGCGCCTTAGCTCATCTATTAGAGGGGGGGATTGATTGAGAGAGTCTTTAGCCAATGCATTGGACACAATAGCAAACAAAATTGTTGAAGCCCAAGGAGCTCTGTACAACATTACCTCATACAGAGAATCCAGGAGGCAATACTACTCCGATGGATTGAGTTATAAAGACATCAAAGCCCTTAAAATTAAAAAAGAACAGTTATTTTCATTATTCCGGGACCCTAGCATTGGATTGGTTCCACCCACCAATCGACCACACATTTCCATAGACTAGTGCATTGACCCAAATATAAAGGCCAATTGAATGGATCATTGGTATATGGTCTTTGATGAAGACCCCCATGAGAATAGGGACATCCCATTTTATTTCCTTAGGAAGTTGTATGCAGAATTCATCCTAGGGAAACATGTAAACTACTTTGATCTCTTAGGAAACTAGGGTGTTGGTCACTGGATGCCCCAAGATAGGGAAGGTGCAAGGACGGATCCTAACTGTGTGCCACGCCCTCCACACACACCAAAACCCCCTCGGCTATATCCTCCTACAGGTCCTATGATTGGGAATACACATGAGGCATTATTTGACATGGAAGATACATTGCTTCAACATGGGGCTGATGTCCAAGGCAATGTAGATGAAGGGGATGGCACTTCTAAGGTGGGCCCATCTATAGATCACATAGGAGATGCAGAGCCATCAAAGTGTTGTGTTACTCCACACCCTTGCACATCATGTGGAGGCATATGCTATGGCCCTGCTTCAGACTTCTGGGGTGATGGATTACTTCACTTTGTAAGTAAAACTCATTATTTTCATATTACATTTTGTTTCATGTCAAAATTTTCAATTGTTTCTCAATTTATTTCTATTTAATTATCTAACAAATTATGTGAACAAATATACAGCTGGTGTCCCATGGCACACCATAGTTGCATAGTCCACTGATCAACGTTGAGAACATTGATGCAGCTGCCAATATTGCATATGGGTCTGGTTCTTCATCAATAGGGGTAAGAACTATACTTGTTAATTTGTCAACTTTATTTACATATTTATAGTATAGATTGTAACATTCAATATGTATCCTAATTTTGATACAACATGTTTTATGCAGGTTGACCAGGATGAGTATATTGTATCACAGCCTATTCCCTCTCATGCAGAGGTAGATTCCTAGACACAGGTATTATTTGAAATATGCTTTTAATTATGTTTCTCTTTCTTTGGAAAAATCATTTTACATGTATCGCTTTGACATATGTTACTTTATGCAGGAACCTATTGTGACAGTGGTGCTTGAAGAGCACCAAAGCGAGGTTGTTGTCAACCCACCTCTTCCCCCCTGCCAGGTATGTATGTTTCACTTTCTTTGGTAACATCATTTTTCGTTCAGGTAGTATATATGTCTTTGATTCACTATTTTATATGAAATTGACATATATGTTACTTTATATACAGGCCCCTAGTGAGGCACCGGTGCATGAAGAGAACCAAACCGGTGGCACACCTTTGACGAGCCAGCAGGTATGTTTATGTAGATCGCTTTCTTTGTACGTTTGTGTATATCTTTCTCTGATTTGGTGCTTGAAGAGACCCAAATTGGTGACC
>LPNX010123324.1:0-93506 GCA_001517045.1 Pseudotsuga menziesii
TCTCAAAAAATCCAAGTAAGTTGAGGGATGCCTGATTTTTCAGGTTTCTATTGCATCTAACGTGCACAAAAAGGTCCCTCAACTTCTTGCACACACCCAAGAATGTTGTCGGGAGCTACGTTGGTTGGTGAGGTGACTTGTTGTTGTAGTATTCCTGGAATGTTGAGTCTTAATCATGATTAATGCAAACTTTTGAGCACGATTGATAAGATTCTTTGTTTGCTTGGTGGATATCATAGCAACCGTTAATGTGGGTTGTCACTCTGCAATGCCATACCATTGGTTTCAAATTTTGGCAATCATCGTCTGAGACCATGATTGATATTTACCATGTCAATCCCATAGGTAGGGTTTACCAAATAGAGCATCAACTATAGAAAGTGGTTCCACATCACAACGTATTTCATCTTCAAAAGGCTTAATGAAGTAGGTGAGTCGACATTGTCGAGTGATCCTTAGGTCTTGCCCATCCTTCATCTAATTAATATTGTAAGGATGAGGATGTGGAGTGGTGATAAGACCTAATTTCTTCACAAGATCTTCATAAACGAATATCTTCTAGCTACCATTATCCACAATCATATGTAATGTATTTTTCTGAACCCATATCTGTGTATGGAATAGGTGCTCTCGTTCCTCCTCATTGATGATGGTTCAGGCTAAGAGAGTTGATGCATCTCGATCATATTCTACTAGGGTTCTGTCAGACAAGTTGGATGTTAACAATTTTTCCAAAAATGTTTTCCAAGCTTTGCATTCTGACGTATCATGCCATGACGAACTATGATGATCACACCATTTCCCGGTAGGGTTCGGCTTGTGGTGATCACTCTTTTGGTTTTGAAAGTTCTTCTTTTGATGATTAGGCTTTGGCGGAGTCTACCGAGAAGGATTCTTGAACTTGTCGAAGTTGGATGGCGACTTCTTGTCGAATGTTTAACCTGTTGGCTTTTTCGTGAAATGTATTTTTCCCTTTTTGTTTAGCTTCAATCTTTCTCGCATAATGAAATGCATCCACAAGTGTACTGATAGTCAGAAACTCCATCTCTTGTTGAATGTACAGTGACAAACCACTGACATACTTTATGACAAGCAATTTCTCTTCTTCTTGGATGCCAATTCTAGCCATGAGTCGGTAGAACTTGTCAGTGTAACTCTGTACAAACTAGTCTTTCCACTGCCTTAGTTGCTGCCACTTCTTGTACTATTTTTCAAGATACTTGGGCAAATCGAACTCCTTCCAGACATATTCGACAAATTTTGCTTATGTGTCTATGGGGTCTTCTTCTTTTTCCATCTATGTCGATAAATTCTCCCACCAGAAGTGTATGGAGGTTGACATCTTCAACGATGCAATGGTAATATTTTTATCTTCGGAGAGCTAATTTATTGTGTAGTAAGATTCCAATTGTTGTGACCCAATTTTCAACGGACTCCACGTCAAACTTTCCTTCAAGGTTCGATATGTCCAGACTGATTTGCACTTTGAAGGGGTTGATTTTATCGGAATGAGGATGCATCAAGGATTCCCCAGAGTTCACAGTGACCTTAGGAGAATCTCGCTGAATTGGGTGAACATTTTTGTTCGCTGGCGAGCCAGTGATTTTTCTATGAGCTTCTATGTCTCGTCAGTTGCATGTCTATTGTCTGCTTCTTCGGCTATCTTTTGTGAATTCAAAGGAAGTGTCTTCTTGTTTTGTTGAGTTTGTGAGCATGTTTGAACAAGCATAAGTTAAATAACTTCGACGCAAGTGCTTATGTAACTTAAGCTCTGAACGAAATCTTTCTCTCATACCGATCCAGGTCATTCCTAGGTGCATGCTAGGGACAAAAGTCAATTGAACAAGTCGAGTATTGTTATGGAGGAAGCATATAAGAAGTAAAAACAAAGGAAGCATATAAGAAGTAAAAACAAAGAAGGAAATACACTCGATCGACAAGATATATACACACAGAGAATATGTATGAATTCAAACCAATTTATTACTTCTGATCCATGAATGGAGGAATCAGATGATGATCAGAAAGATGTCTATATTACATAATGTACATGGTTATATAGAGGATGCTGAGATGTTTGTGTGACTACCCACATTAGAGAGAATTTGAGGTCAAAAATGGGCCTCCTAAGAGATGTACTACAAAAATATAAGATATATTAAAATATTATGAGTTAGGGGTTTCATGGGGTAGGTATATATGACAACTCACCTCCTACACTACTTTTTATGCACAATATAAATAACCATGGTTGAGTTACTTTTCTAAATTGACTATAAATAAAATTAATAAAATAACTCTATAATGATGTGACTAAGATTCCTTGTAAATTCCCAAAAATTTATTGTCCTTTAACATTTATTTGTCTTGAACTTGTAAATAAAATTAAACAAAAATGAATTTAATTTATATGCATAACTAACATATTTTTTTTCATATAAATATCATTCATGACTTTAATTTATTTTAAAAGGACAAGATTATATATATATATTAATTTGACATTATGATATTAAATACAATTGAGTGAATATATAATTTAAAATTAAAAAACATGAAAATGACAATATATTATTTTATAAAAAAATGTGAAAAGACATTTTTATGAATTATGAGTACTTTACTTGAAAATGACAATAATATTATTTTATGAAAAAGTGAATTGTGAGTACTTTACTTGAAAATAAAAATAATATTATTTTATGAGAAAGTGTGAAATGACTTTTATTGTGAGTACTTCACTTTATGACTTAGAAGTACTTGTACCACTACCTTGGTTAACTATAGATTTTCATCCACCATAGAAAATGTGACAAATAAGCATTCTTAACTCATGCAATGCCACCTCAACCATGGGGGATGATGTCATCTACTAGAATGTAATTGGTTGATTTTTATAGTACATTTTGGTCCTTTTGAGGCCCATTTTTGACCTCAAATTCTCTCTAATGCTATGTTTACTAAGTTAGAATAAGTTATAATGGTCATAAGTTCAATCGTTGGAACGAACTTGTCTGTTGAACATGTCGAGAGAAACGTGTCAAAGGAGAACCTGTCGACTGTCAAGGAAATCCTTTAGAAGGCAAACCTATCGGCTGTTGGTTAGATCATATTTTGTTACATAGAGATCTCTTTGAATTTTTGGTTTACCACAAATAAATCGTCGACAAATGATTTCAAGTAATTTTTATTTGAGTTTAGAATTATAATCATTGATATTAATCATTAGTTTTCATCATAGCAATATAATTTGAATATTGATTCAATACTATTAGATACTGAAAAAATAAAAAGGGAACAAATCTAGTTCTAATAATATACTACTATGTTGTTTAAATAAATTTAAATTTTTTTTTTTGTCAAATTTTAGAAGATTTTAAAATATACATAAAACATTCAATATTTATATGTATTATTGGAATTTGAATGGAAAAATGGCTTTTTCCCATTAAATAGAGCCTATATTTTATTTTATAAATGTGATTACAATTCTTTTTTTAAAAGTGTTTATAATTAGAAAATATTTTTCATGGGCCATTTTTCCCATCAAATACAATCTATATTTTATTTTATAAATGTGACTACAATTTTTTTTTAAAGTCTCTATATAACCTCCAATTTAGGGGAGAATTTTTCCAAATCTCTACCTTGTTTACATGTAGCAATTATTTTGTATTAAAAACAATTTGAAATATAAAGTTTCAAACACTCAAATCTAATATTGTAGTTATAAATTTAATTATTAAATATTAAATAATTAAAATACCAAAAATAAATTATAGAACAATAAGATCAATTTCTAGTAATATATTCCAAAAATTATTATACTAACTAAAATCTAATATTATAAATAGTTACTAAACTTTATATTATAGAATAAACCTATTATAAAAACTAATCTAATATTTGATATTTAGAACTAAAATATAAAATAAAACAATATATTATACTATTTGATATTTAAAACTATAATATAAATAAAATATATATTATAAATTTTTAACTAACCATCTAATTGCATTATAGATAAAATTAAAAATAAAACAATAAAATTTAAATAATTATTATATTGTGAAGCAAAATTAAAAATAAAATAATAAAATTTAAATAATTCTTATGTTAAAAAAAATCAATCTCATTATATTATACCATTCCACAATTTTCTAACACTCTAAATTTTTATTAAAAAAAAATCCAAAACTAAGGAATTAAGCTACTATGATTTTCATTATGTCAAGGTTATGGGAATTTTCACAAAAGTTTAAAAGTTACCTTATTATAAAGTGGACACTACACTTTTCATATTGATTGTTTTTTTTGTTCTATGTAATAGATTGTTACATTTTTCGAGGTACCAGATTGAAGTTACTATTGAGAATTTTCACTCCCAATTATTTAAAAATATTTAATTTTAGTATGAACATTCCACTTATTTATTTTCATAATTTTTGTATATATGGGTGATTTTTAATTATTTAAAAGTATTTAGTTTTAATGTGAGCACTTCACTTATCTATTTTTTGATAATTTATATATATGTGAGTGACTTCACTTATCTATTTTTTGATAATTTATATATATGTGAGTGACTTTTGTTATATTTGATAGATTACTTCATTTTATTGATCTACATTTTAATTTTGAAAATTATTTTAAAATAAATATAATTTCCAAATTGGGTTTGATTAAAGTTACCAATGATGGTGATTTTAGTTAGATTTAATAACAATGTTACATTTTATGGTTAAATTTTGTGATTTTAATTTTTGAGTTGATATTTGTTTGAAATAGTGATTAGAGGTGCTACTTTATATTAAGAGATTATATATAAGTGTTAATGTTGATCCTAATCAATTTAATGGATTTTGTTTGTATATGTATTTGTGTGTTTGTGTAAATTGGGTGTATATTGTGTTTTTGAAAGGAATGGTTGTTATCTTCTCTACCAGTGATAAATTCCCATAAAGCGGCTAAAATTCCGAAACACAACTGTAACTTGTTTTTTTTTTTTAAATCATACCGGAATAGTGCCCCAAAACTCATACCACTGTGACCCAAATCATAGAATGTTTAGGTTATATTTAGGAAAAAAATATGGCACAAATCACTTGATTTGATTTGAAATATTATTCCTATAGTGAAAAAGCTTAAAGAAGAACTTTCTAAGCTTATCATAGTTTTGAGGAATTAGAAGATTAGAGAGATAGATGTTGAAGCAAAGATTATGAAACTAAGATATAATATGGGTTTAGGCAAGGTGATATACATAATGATATTAAGCATATAATATAATTATATGCATAATTTATTTAGTATATAGTTATACCACCATCAAATATAGTTTTATTAAATATTTTAAAATTTTTCATTTTATTTTTTAACAAATATTTTCAATTTAAAAAATAATTGAAAATGTTTTTATATTTACAATATCATGATCAATACTTTTTATCCTTGAGATTGTAATACTAATAAGGTAAGGCTATAATCCTAATAAGATAAGGAGGTAATCATAATATATATCATAATACCTTCGGAAGAATGATTATAACTTAATTTATTTAGTATATGATGATGATTAACATTTAATGATGACTTTTGGTTTATGGAACCTTAAGAAAGAAAGGTATTAATATTTTTAGTATAAACATAATAAATATATATAAATGTATTAATTGATAATTAAACAATTTGTAATTTGTATATTGATTCTTTTAAATAACAAATATTAACATATTTCTTACTCATAATAATTCAACAATACAATTAATTTATATATTATTATATTTTATTTTTATTTTTTTAATAGACTATTTTTATTTTTTAAATAAAAAATATTAACATATTTTTTACTCATAATAATTCAACAATATAATTAATTAATTTATTGTTTATATTTAATACTTTATTTAAGATACAAAATAATTTTAAAGTACAAAAATTAAGTCAACATCTCACAATAATCTATTAATAAACTTTTTCCATGTACATGTATTTTTTTATTAATAAAATTATTTTAAATTTAGACCACCTTAATTTAATATTAGATATAAAAATATTGAAAAAATCATACAATGACAAATAATTATTTTTGAAAACTTTTTTAATACTTTAATTCTATATTCACAACTAACATTGTGAGTTAAATAGCTATTTATATTAAAGTTTTGTAAATGTGGAATGAAAATTCATCGGAACGGCCATTATTTTATTTTAATTTTTAAGCTATCTCATTATACATAATATTATTTTAATTTTTAAAATATCTTATTTTATATATATATATCTTATTCAGATCAAGGTGAATATTGATATAACACTAAAGTATTAAAAGCTTTATTTTATTATTATTATTTTTTAAATATATCTTATTTATTTAATAATTTAATATAAAAATATATTTATCTTAATCATATTAAACGGAAATAAAAAAACAAAAGTTGTGAATATGAAAATAAGAGTCATGTGGTAAGGTTCTTATATTATAGAGTATTTTGTGCACTGAAATATGAAGAAATGACATAGATGAAAGGAGTTTCAATGGTGGGAAAGGTAAAATATATTTGCAAATAAAGTGAGATATTAATTTATCAATTTGTATAAGTGTTTGATAAGGTTTTTAGTTAAACTCTTGAAATAGAGTATATAATTTTTATAATTTTTTTATAGGAATAAAGTGTTTGATAGGGTATTTAGTTAAACTCTTCAAATAGAGTATATAATTTTTATAGAAATAAAGTGTTTGATAGTAATTTTTAGAGAAACTTTTAAAATGGGGCATGTGCTGAAGGGATTTAGGGAAAACACATATTTGTATAAATGGTCATATTCATGGTAATGCTTGCATCTAAAGGGGATGTGTTCATAGTTCAAGGGTTGAACTCGTTCTTCATCTTGGAAGCTAAGGCAAGTTGTTTTGAGGAGAGGCTTGGCCACATTTATATGGATATAGATTCTAGCATAAGATGTGTATTGACCCTTTTTAGTTAATTTTTAGTTCTTAATGAATTTTCCCAGAGTGTTGCTTATCCCCATTAGGGTTTCCTCATCCTAATATACCCGGGGTAGCGAGTACATCCTTACTCACGCTAGAACTTCTGTGAAATATTCTTTTTCCAGGAAATAGTTTTATTTCTAATGCCTCATGAATTTGGAGTTATTGAATAAGTAAGGCCCTTGCTCTATGATTTGTTTTCGGTCCTCAGCATTGAAGAATATGGTCGTGAAGAATCCTTTTGACCCTAACTTTGGATCACGTCTCCATTTGGCTTCCATTTGTGTGTGATCCATCCTTGGAGGGATTTTTCACTGGGCCAAAATACCATGCATTTACCGATGAGGGCATGATCCCTCATGTATTTCATGTATTCACCAATTTTGGTCAAGGATATTTCAAGACTTGAGATAGAGGTATTTTTGGGTAGGAAGTCGAAACGATCAACCATAGCACCACTTTAGTTCATAATCAGGTTGTGTGAGGGTTCCTTCATCGATACCGAATTCATAGTAGCATCGTCTTCCAATAAGTTCCTAGAAGAGCCTTCAATGACATGATCTAGATTCTACGTTGTGTGTTTTCTGCCTGTTAACTTGGGATTCATTGAATGTTGTTGTATTGGGTCTATAAACCATTTCCCCAACAAGGTATTACCATTTCTTGGAAAAGGTGTTTTGATATCACCATTGTTGGGGGTTTCCCACTTTTCTATTTGGGTTTTAGAAATGCATTTCAGAAGGAGGGAGGTCCCCTCCCCCCTTGCCCATCCATGGGCCAAAACGAATTTAGGGTTTATTGAATCATGGATGCAAATCTGAACAAGAGCTCAAATCATTCTAACCAATAAAAAAATTGAGCCTCACTCAAACTATCACTTAATCTTCCATTAAAACAAAATTCACCCCCTCAAAGAGGTTTGCTATTCATCTCTTTTCTTCATTATTAAGGCATGGATTACACTTTATTGGTTAATTTATAGATTTGGATAATATGGTACATAATATTAGTGTAACACCCCGGTTTTGACCTCGACTACATTAAATGTATATGATATATGTATAAGGAAAAAGCACCACCATTGATTTATCATTTTATGTTTCAACAATTAAAATCGACGTTGATGGTATTTTGTGCTATCCAGGCACATTATAATTATGGACACCATGTACATATGCAATTTAATTAAAATACCTACAACTAGCTATGTCAATGCAACAATAATGAGATGGGGGCATGATTCCTAAGGATAAGGTGGGGGGGTATTCAGACCTTTGGGGCCAATGGGGAAAGGCCAAATGTCAGCAAAAGAACCCAAGAGAGTGGGAAACGACTTTCCTTTTCTTATTCACCAACCAATTTAAGTCCTATGGGTTAGTTTGGAATTTATTTCCTTGGGGAAATGTATGCATGGGAAACTGTCAGTTATGGAAAATCTGCCAGTCCTTGACCTCATGCATGCCTAAACAATAGGGGGAGGTTGCATTTCAGTCCCTCACATGGGAAAAAAATGATTCCACATTCACGTAGGGGAGTTGGTCAGAGGTAGTTGCAGAGGGAGTCGCAGCTCACTACTCACGCATGAGAAATTCCTTATGTGCTCACACACAGGAAGACAATCACCAAATGCACTGACGTGGTTGAAATTACTCCGCTTTGTGGTTGTTGTGTGTTTCCCCTCACGAGGGCAGTCGTTCTCTGCAATTTATTCAAGCAGGAACTCATTTTTGGTAAATTGAATGAGTGGGAGGAGAGACCCATGATTTTTTGAGTGTTATTGAGTATGTTTTGGCCATGTTAGGGCCAAAACGTCCCTATGAATTGAATTTGTTGTTAGGGGTTGTTCTTACCCTTCATGGAATTTTTTTTTGTTGTTAAAACTATTTTCCCCAACCCAGAGTTGTGTATTTTTCTTTGTATGCCTCGCTTGTTTGATTTGAACTATTTTTAGAGTGGAAATTAGGTCTGGGCTAGCTTGATAAACCTAGTGGAAGGAGGAACCCTACAAACAGAGCTAGAGGGATGGATTTCTTCTTTGCACACCTAGAATAGAACTGGAAGGAAAGGCATAGATCAAGGGACTATGTAGCAGAGAAGGAGATGCTTCCTTGTGTTGGGTGTGTAGATGTTTTAGAATTTAGGCTAGGTTTGGTGCAGGTGTCCATAGGTCTTTAGTTGAGATCACTAGCTTAGAAGCTAGCCTTTTCAGCTCCTTTTTATCCTGATAAACCCAACTGTGTTGGCTTGTCTGAGTTTTGTGTATCCTTGGCTACGTGTGGGCCTACTAGTGTTCCCCTATTCCTTGTAGAAATCATGCCCATATCAGGGGTGGAAATGCTGCTGAGAGATTGATGTGCGCACTGGCCTATGGTTGGGTGAAACGTTGCAGCGACATAGCTGGTTTCTAGAGAAGCTTCTGTTAAGTTAAGTATTCTTGTATATATCATCCTTGCAATTTGTGTTTGTTTTATAAATCAATATGAACATGTTAAATGTTGTGAATGAATGAATTTGCTTCTGATGTTTAATGAGTTAGCTATCTACATATGTATTTTGTTTTCATTTCATTTTATATATGTTCATGGGGCTTAGCCTTCCTGGATTAGATAGCTAGCAGCTATGTTAGTTGTGTCCTCTCAGTCGAGTAGAGGAGTGGGGACATGACAATTAGCTGTTAAAAAGGGGTATGCTTGAGCTATATCAATCAACCCAAGAGAAACCTCAACCATAATTAAGATGGCATAAGATGCAACATCCTCAAAAAACTTGAACAACTAGGAATTTTATCACCATAATGGCAATGGCCACCTTCAAAAATCAAACGACAACGTCATTTTCATAAGCATACATTCATAAATGTATCATGGATTTCAAGAAAAATTAACAAATTCTATTCAGTCTGATATATGCAATTTCTTTGGCATCAGTTGCACCCTTAACTCTATGCATCGACTATAGTGTACCACTGGTTTCACCAATAAATCAATATCTAGATTATCATGTTATTAAATCTCCATTGAATTGTTGTTACAAGTTCGATGGGGTTTGTAATTTTCAACATGGAATTTTGTTCTTGGTGTTATTTTGGGTTTTCTCTGTTAAATACAAAGTAGGCCACTAGATGGGGTAATCCATAATCTAAATTCCCAAGTAGTTTATCATTCAACAAATTTCCTTCTTTTTTCATGTGGTTCACGGAATCGGATATTAGTGTTTGCTAAACCACTGGAAACCTCTATTTTTTCCCACAAGGGATGTAGGGAAGCTAGAATATGTCAGATCAAAGGTGGCTCAATTAATCGCCTAACATGTCTCTAGTGGGAATTGAACCTACATAGGTAGGTTAATACTATTATGATCAAACGTGTTAGGATAAACCTAATTGAACATTTTAAAAAATTCACATACTTGATTTTAAATAGAATTACCTCAAACTAGTTTGAGTTTTGAAACAAAGAAAAAATGTTTTCTAAGTTTCCATAAGCATACCATAAAACCTTATGCATCTTCTAGAATTAATATCTGGAAATTAAACTTTTAGATTGGAATATCAACACTGTCTTGGTATTTTCTAATATCATTGCTATCCATTCAAAAATACCATATTAGTTCTAGAAATTGGTTTTACAAAAAAACTAAAAGACTTTATAAAAATAATGCATAACCTATGTTAGCAAGGATAATTATATCTTTTTTGCAAAACAAAGTTCAACAAAATGATAGTAATAATGACAATTACCTCCACAACAAACCACCAAGAAACCCAAATTCTTATAAGGGAAAATCTAATCCACCACAACAAAAGTCCAATCCCCAACAAAACAAGAAGAACACAAATCCATAATAAAATTCAAAATCCCACCAGAGAACAAAGAATATGATAACACATTGAAATTTGAAAGGCCAAACCATAATACACTATTGTAAAGAATACAATTGTACCATGGTAAAGATTACTCTAGTTAGTCCCATAATCATGATACACCAATATACAATGCCAAGGGTTAACGCTACTCCTCATACAACAACTCATCTTCCAAATAACATTACCACATCACAATAGTCTAGTATATGAATCTCATCATGAATGTTAGTAGTTGACATAGAAAAAAAAACTAAAATAATTTAAAACACCTAGAAATTTCCACTAATTAACTACAACAAAATTGAACCATGGTGGAAGGATAATCTACATCACATAATAAAAAATACACCATTAATTAATTCATGAAGTTAGGACTGCACCAAAACCATACTAACACAAACATAAATCCCTACCAAGCCATTATCACCAAGACCAATAACAAAAACAAAATCAAACCCATTGCCAAGAACATACATAACAATGTCTAAAAGGGGAAACTACACTAGAACACCAAGCCAATGAAAAACACTAAACCCCACCAAATCAGTAACAACAATACGCTTCAACCTTAACAAAAACTAGAAATGATTTTAGGGCGATTTATAGCCCATGGGAAATTTTAGGGGGGTCACACAAAATGTCGGGGAATTGGTAATATTAAAAATTATTTTGAATTATAATAAATGCGTCCATTATTTATTAATCGTACAATAGTTAAACATGGGATAGCCAACCTTGTGTGCAAAGGAGAAAATTGAAAAATTAATTTTAGCCCAATGAAATATGTTTAAAATGGTGATTTTTCCCCTGAAATTCCAATAATGGAGGCTAAGGTAAGTGGTTTCGCCCAGTTTTTTTCATTCTTGGAGGCATGAGTAGTTCCTTCGCTTAAAATTTGCATCCATGGAGGTGATTACCAGATTGCTCGCCCCTGATTTATGGACCATAGGGTAGCGAATGATTACCTCACCCTGGAGCCTAGATTCAAGGTTGTGGGTTGAATTCGCCCCCAATTATACTTGATATACACTTTCCTTAGACAAACTATCCAACGAATTTCATTAAAGGAGGTTTGGATGGTGTTTTTGACCTCCGCATTTCATGTGGTAAGAAATTCGAGCGTTTTAGCTCCAAATTTATTAGGTGAATAATTTTTAAATTAAAAGATGATCCATATTGAGGAAAAATAAAAAATCATTCAACAATCTAGTCAAATGGGGACATTTTTTTCCTATATCATGTTGCAAAAGTGAGTTATTCATCCCATAGAAAACCACATGAACAATCATCAAATCCTTGCATGAAGCTTTATTTCTGTTACAGTTTGATAGTGGATGAGTGAAAATAATTTGATAGTAGCTAAGTGAAAAATATATGCATTTGTTCAAATTTCCCTGGGGTTTTCAATCTTTACAGAGGTTAGTTTTCATATACTATTTTGTAACATATTGAAACTCCTGTAGGTGACTATTTTGTTTAGGTGGTTGTTTTTCTGAAACTCCTGTAGGTGATTATTTTGTTGAAACTACTGTAGGTGACTCTTTCATGTAGGTGTATGTTTTGTTGAAACTCCTTTAAGTGACTCTTTCGTATAGGCAGTGATTGTTTTGTTGAAATTCCTCTAGGTGAATATTTTGTTGAAAATCCTATAGAACTTATTTTTACTCATCCTAATGGTGTTGATTTGGTGTTTTAGTGATTGGTAAGTGTTGTTGGTACTCACTGCAATACTCCCCTGCCTTTTGAAATTTCCTTTGTGGGTTATTGTTTGTTGATTTAGGAACCTGTTTTCGACACCTTTCATGATTGAAACCTACAATACTGAGTTTAATTAGTGTGAATATATTAAAATTTTATCCCATGTTTCATTGTGGTTATTCTAGGCTAGAATTTAATGTCTTAATTGGAGGATTTTCCATGCATGTTACTTGATACCCTGAACTCAAAACTTAGGATGTGTGCCCTTATTGAGGGGTTTATCTGTTTATTTTTGTATACTTTGATGTACTTACAGAAATTCTTTTTTGATAAATATAATGCACATTTATGGAGACATGTATATTATTCTTTGGGTTGTGTTATTCTTAGTCTAGCCAAGACATTTTCTTGAAACATGTTCGTGTAATATTTTAGGTAGGTTATGTTCTTGTATAATTGTAATGGAGCATTATATATTAATATTTTGGTGGGTCTTATATTAATCTTATCACTTTGGATATATTGCTATCCATTTGGATTCTGAAGTGCCGAGATTCTTATTATCTACCATGGGTGTTTTTTTCTAATTTATTTTTAACATTCGTTTAGGTTTGGATGAGGTGACCCACTGACCCTGCATGGCACATTTGTTTATCTATGATTAAATTTGGAAATATGTTATGTGACTATGCCTAGTTCATTGGCTATTCTGAGTCACATTATAATTTCTTGTAATTATAAGTACTTCATTTATATTGGTGGCAATGCTTGTTATGAGAGTGGTGTAAGTTATTTCTATTATTTTTATCCTTTAAAACAAATATAAATCTCTTGGTTTATTTACATGGCTAGAACAAATTAAATAAAAACCATCAAATGAAGAGCATTTTACAGTAGATGCAAATAGATATTGAAAAATAATATTGAATTAGATATTGTAATAAAACTAGATGTAGCTTAATGACAATCGGCTCAACCTCATTTTTCAGTTATACAACCATTGTTCCCTTGCAACACATATCTATAGTGTTGAAGAACTTTGGATTTTGCTAATATTATTGCTAGTTGTACATGTCATGTGAACTATTTAGCAGGGTTAATACAGTGGCTTCAGAATTTGTAGTGGCCGAAGAAAGTTTCTTTAATGTTACAGTAGTACAAACATTATTTCCATGATTCTAGGTTTCTTATGAAGAGATTCATTTTGTGCATATAAAATTTGGAAAGCTTGGAGGTTCTTTGCCCAGAACTTATGTTCATTGTTAACTTCTGCTTGAAGATCAAACATTGGTTAAGAAATTCCCATATCTAAAATTTATGTTGATTCAAGGTCTTTTATCATTGCTTGTTACCCACATGACCATTTGATTTGTAGGAATGTCACATGTGGCAGCAACTACTAATTTAGGTCTAAAATGTGCCTAAATTACTCATTCATTGTTTTTTTATTAGGACTTGTCATTCTCAAACATCAATATGGATAGGTTTTAAATGTTTTTGTGAGGCACAAACAACCTAGCTCCCAAAATTATCCTAAAACCACAAATTTTGCGTTTTATCTTGGTGTATTTTTTAAAAATAAGTTAACCTTTATTTTTTTCAAGAAAAAGGTGTATTTTTCATTAATTATAAACAAAAATACATTCTTTAATTCCAAAAAGGTAAGGGAATAAAAAAGAAGCAACTCATAGTATCCTTTCAAATATTTCTAATTATGCCAATGTTTTCATCCAAAAAATTAGAACAATTCTAAACCAAACTAGAACTCAACCCACCATAACTATAATAAGTAAACCTTTATATTAACATAATAAATGAAATACGGTATTGTTTGTCCATATGTATATTACTCAGTATGAAACCATGAACCTTACAGGTCTAAAATTTATACAATATTTGAGTCCTAGTGCTCCTCCCCTAAAATTGAAAACATAGATTACAATCATGCATCCCTATCTAAAAAAAAGCAGAGAACAAGAATAAGATATATAGCCACGGTTAATAATTATATGTTAATAGTCGGTGCATGAGACCCATTGAATAATGATATTCCATAATACCAAACATGAAAAAACAAAAAAACTAAGGTACTCACCATGAACAAAATCTAAATTCTACACTAAGTAGTAGTTACTGACTGACTAGCAATGGTACTCCCAAAATGCCTTGCGCTTTGCCATGCTTATCAGTATCCTCCACGTTCTCAACCTAACAATGATTGAAATAACCCATCATGGAGAGATAAGGGATCCCCATATCCTTCCCATTAGCATACATTTTCATGTGCACAAGGTGAGTGCGAGCATAGAGTTCCTTATAGAATTCCAAAGGGATTTTATCTCCTCTTTCTTTCTCTTGTTTCTCAAACAACACTTTACTCATTAATGCCTTTATAACCCAGTAAAGAGTAAACATGTTTTCATATATTCCATTCCCAACTCTTGTCAAACAAGGTTTATGGGTCCATCTCTCTAATATTGAATCGTCCAATGAAGGTACATTCTTGTGAATCTCCCTCCTCACTCCATTCTCTAACATTTCTAATTCGGACCATATGGACGAGGGGATGGTCTCCCTTATTTCCAAGCTACCTAGGGAAGCACGAATCTTCTCTCGACTATCCCATCGCTTCTAGTGATTTTACCCTTCGCCAAAAATCTCAGCCCGTTCCATGACAGGGATGGAAAATACCTAATAGAAACTTTCCTGAAAAATATATTGTCAAGATTATCCACTCTCCTTAGTCTTGCACTCATGTTCAAAAATTCATAAAACACACCAATATTATCCTTCATCACTGAATATAACCTGCATACCAAATTTAACATGGTGGTGGAAGGACTTAGCATAAAATGCGACATGGCTTTCCCATCATGACACTCCATCCACCGCGAATTGCCTTCCTTTCAATAATTGTCTGCATCAAATTCCATCCTATCACCATACCAACACCAAATTCCATTACAACCTTCACCAACTCGCTAGTACTATTCCGGATGCATAAAATCATCCACACACTCGCACCCATCTATATAATTTCTAGTCATTTGGCTTCATTAAAACACCCCCCACGAGATACATGTTTTGCGGGTTGCATGCGTGAGGGAAGCCATGTGTTATTCCCATCTGAGAACACCTGGGTGATGGGTCCCACATTTGGGGATGTTTAATAGTTTATCTTATAGCATGTTTTCTAGGTTTATATTTGGTTGTGGAAGTGTTAAAATTAATCTTATTACTGAAACAAAGTATTGAAATAAATTTTTGAATGTAGGGGAAATCAAAATTTTGGTCAAGACTCGAGTCACTTTCTTGAGCTCCTATAGGTGATTGTAGTTTGTTTTGTTGAAACTCTTGTAGGTGATTATAGCTTGTTTTTCTAAAACTCATGTAGGTGACTATTTTGTTGAAACTCTTGTAGATGACTATTTTTACTGAAACTCCTGTAGGTGATCATTTTGTTGAAACTCATGTAGGTGAATGTTTTTCTAAAACTCCTACAAATTTTTAGAAGCTCCTAAATAACTTGATGTTACTCATCCTATTGGTGTTTATTTTTGTTTTTTAGTGATTGTTAAGTGTTGTTGGTAAGTGTTTATTTGGTGTCTCGTTAAATTTTACTATTTTCTTGAAACATAATGTGCTATTATATTAATTTTATGTGTTTTTCTCATGTAGGATTATCTTCTAGTTTATATATCATTTTGGAATTTCAATTGTGGAATATTAAGTAAAATTTCGAACATGGAATGTGGAAAAAAAATAAGACATCAAGACAAAAGGATATAATATCATATTTTCAAAACCCTCAATCCCATAATCCACATCCTATTCATGCTTCAAGCTCTTTTGAAAAAGGTATCAGTGAGAGAGATGTCAACAATTTTGAGAATGCATCTACAACCATTACAATTGATGGTAGAATGCACTACTCTAGTGATAAAAATGAGACAAATACATTTTGATCCGAAATTGGTAGTTCAGATGTTGAATAATTTTCCTTTCAAGATGACACTATGCATTCACAAAAAAGGAAAAAAGGGATCGTATTATCCCAAACTAATATTTTGTGCTTTTCACTGATGTGGCTGACTTTTTTTGTGGTTTAGTTCAAAGTGATTTTTATTTAACCTTTCAAACTTCAATTGCATACAAATAATAAATAGTGCACTAATCCCACAAATGATAAAAATTCAATTTTATTATACAGATGCTTCAAATAATTATAAGGACACACCAATAATTTATATCTTGGATGTTTGATCAGCATAGGAAACACGTTCATTCCATGCATTCACTAAAAGTCTCAAAATGTGTTTCCTGCTCTAGTGATTCGCCCATGCAAGGAGAAACGTCCTTTGATGATAATCCATTCGCAACTTCTTCAATGTTTGGACACTGATGTCAAAACTATCAAGATGGGGTGGTATGGACCTCCTAATGATTTTTATGGACACATGAAGCTTCTGAGACCTCTTGGAGCCCTAGTGAATTGATCTTCCCTAAATAGTGGTGTCCTCTCTCCCACACAACTTTTCCTATAACATTTATGAATGTGTCAAGAATTCTCTAATAATCACCCAGTAAGGTAATATGGTCCCTCCGATGAGAAGGGGAGAGACATGCAAGGGAAATGAACACTTTCAGTGATGTAAAAATTTATTTCCCAGTGAATGCATCCTCTTCATGTTGTTGGAGTTCATAGATATAGATTCTTATTTTTGGATATGTTTTTGCTCTGATGATAGAGAATAACTGTGAATTGCAAGGATAGACCTAGATGATCTATCTCCCAAAATGATTAGGGCAATAAAGTTTCACTATCGAAAACACTTGTTGGATGGGGACTCACGCCCTCAACCCAACTCACTGCTACTGCTTC
This sequence comes from Pseudotsuga menziesii, assembly GCA_001517045.1. Classification (NCBI taxonomy): domain Eukaryota; kingdom Viridiplantae; phylum Streptophyta; class Pinopsida; order Pinales; family Pinaceae; genus Pseudotsuga; species Pseudotsuga menziesii. The sequence continues at coordinate 17,440 of LPNX010123324.1, forward strand.
CGAACTCTTGAAACCAATGTAAAAAATGAATCATAAACGTGGATACCTTTTTTTCGACTTATCTTCTTACATAGATGTTAGGGTTTACAGGAATTTCACTTTTTCATGCATGCAAACCTAATTTCTCATTAATGCATGCAAGGTGAAATAAGGCCCGCATCCTCTACATGCTTGTTGTTATCGCATCCAATGGCCTTCTATAATATACTCATGATCTAATAAAACTAAAGTGATGTTCCTTTCTACTCCTGGTGATATTAGTCCTCATTTATTCCCTTTTATTTAGTACCTACTTGAACCTATGGGAATAAAATAGGTTAACAGGTGTCTCTGGACGATTTAATTAAAAGAGGACATTACATTCCTCCCTACCTGAAATTGCTTGTCCAACTAACATACTAAACCATCTGTCGTTGTTTCTTCTTGTCCATTTTCATCAACTAGTTTATTTCATTACGAGGTGGCTCTTATTTTTCTTTGAATTTATGTTTCTTCTCCCCATGCTATGTATTACTTCCTTGTGTCTTCTTGCATACCTTGAGGATCGAACATTTTCTATTTGGGTCGTCATCCAAATTCCTTGGTGTGAATCATACTTTTATCTAGAGGTCTACCTGAAAATCACTTCTCATACAACTGACCCTTGTTGGAATTCTTTTGTATTGGATTTGTCCAATTTCTCGTGCGAGTCTTGTCCTCATGCATGAATATGTTGGTCATCCCTTATACTATGTCTGACCCTAAGGATTCATTGGGAATTCACCTTAGGACCACCATTTTACCACCTAGTGTTAGGAAATCCATCTCTAATGTTTTGTAATTTGTTGAGTATTCCCCAATTGAGTAAAAAAACTATACTCCCAAAACAATGCTCATTCCTAGCACATATAACACAAAACATTTGTCAACCAATGTAGAATTCCAAAGTTGTACATGTAACTAAAGTATCCTCTATGTGTATTTCATTCTGTGATTTCCAGCCATGAGAATGGTAAAGACATAAAATCCCTTGATGGGAAGACTTTTCCTCTCTAACCAAGACACCTTTATAAAGTTGTGAGTGGCTCCGCCATCAATCAAAGCAATGGCATGTTGTCCTTCGACACTTCCCCTGGTCTTAATAGTATGGAAGGTGGGGACTCTTGTGAGGGTAGTAATAGTTTCTCTCTATGGAAAATTTTCCAATTCTATACTATGTAGTTTTCCATCCCATTTCTTCTCCAATTCATATTCCTCATTGCTATCTGAAAGTACTTCGATGAGATGTACATTCCCTTTACCCATACATCTATGGACTGGTACCCAAGGCTCTTTATAGTTGACACCTAAGTTCTTCCTTCTCAAATCTCGTCGGGTCTCCTCGCCCACTCATTCCTTCTAGGGAACTTCCTTTTCCTTGTTTTTTGGTGGGTTGGTATGTTTTTATGGAGGCTTGATCTTAGGCACACAATCTTGTAAGTCCTGATTCCTACAAACCTTCACCCATCCACATAGTGTCTCTACTAGTTCCTCCATAAATAGCATAATTAGTTGACACTCTGATATGTGAGATACCATAACTACAACACTCACGAACTCATATATCAAGGACTCTACACCACCTGTCTGCTTTATTTGGGCTAGTTCATTGAAATGAATCTATGTGTCCTTCTTGTCAAAGAGATCCATGAGCCTTTGCGTGAAGTCACTGTATGAGATGATAGTGTTGTGACCTAGTGTCACTAGTATGTGGTACCACCACTCATGGGATTCCTCGTCTAAGTGTAAATTATCCAACTTGATTTCATTTGTCTTCATCATGGGGTTAAGTTGGAAGTAGGTTCTACCCAAATTCTAGTTGAACAAATGGATGTCCCATCAAAGTTGAGGATAATTAGTTTCCCCATTGTGCATTGCATCTCAAAGTTCTAATTAAATATTTTGTTGTGTTGAGAATATAGTTGTCATTTAATTCAAAGGAGTTCAGGAATGATAAAGGAATAACCAATATACATGGTAGCAAGATAAACTCAGTAAAATTCAAAGGATCCATTGCCTGGATTGTCAACTGATGTCAAAGGAGATCAACAATGAAAAAGGAATAAGTGATGTAAGGGAAAGCAATGGCATATGCGATCAATATGGAAAGAAAAATGAGAAGATCTAGTAAGGGGATCAAGTCAAGAAAAGTATGATTGAGTTGATTGATAAATCAACACATATCTAAGATAGACTTAGATCTAAATGCTGTCAGCAATTTCCCTACATGAAAATACGCTTATGATAATAGTTAGGGTAGGCAGCGGAATTGGAATGTAATCGTCCCTCCATCGACGAATGAGCACGACCTCCAAGGAAGATAAACGATCGAAAATTATTTCACGGGGTGAAGCTGCATAGTGTTAATTAATCTATGTGGACGCATAATTTTCATGAAGATTAGTTAATACTGGTTCAATTCCACCGTTGATCTGGGTTGATAAAAATATGACGGTCTTAAATCATTCCACTAGGTGAAATCACACGATGGTTAAAACTACTCTTGGGCGTGGAATATTTATGAAGATTATATCTGATGGTTAGAAGATAGCCCACAATAGATCTACGATTGAAGAGCGATCCACAAAGTTATACCTATATCTGCATTTGTTCATGGATCGATGGTCAGGAGTGAACCCACAAAGAAATCGATGACCAGTCGAGAGAAATTACGGAAGCCGATTTTGAGAATATCAACGATGGTGAATGATTTCCACATAAAAAAATGAAGATTCCCAAATCCGCATTTGATTTTAGATCAGCAGTTAGGAGTGAACCCTCAAGGAAATCGACGATACATAAGAAATGCGGAAAGAAAGTTGCGGAAGAAAATTGTGGAGGTCCAAAATATGAAAGTGTGATTCTGCATTCTGAAGATCAACGTTCAAGAAAACATCTGCAAGAGATCAATGATGTAGAAGAAAATTTTTAGAAAGGAAATTGCAGAAATAAGGTTTGATAATTTATGAACCCACAATCAGGAAGATCGACGACTAGGAAAGAATCCGCAAGAGATCGGCGGTGCAAAAGAAAGATTGCAGAAAGGAAAATGCGAAAGCATTTTCAAGAAATTTGGAAATCCCGCAATCTACGATTTCCATGTGATATAAAATCAACTATTAGGAAAGAGTCTGCATGAGATAGATTGTGCAGAATAAATATTGTGGAAAGGGAATTGCAGAATCATTTTCAATAAATTTGGAAAACCCTCAATCCGTAATTCGCATCTAATATAAGATCGATGATCAGGAAGGAGTCCGCGTGAGATCGATGGCACGAAATAAATATTGTGGAAATAAAACCGTGGAAGCACTTTCAAGAAATTTGGAAAAGTCGCAATCTGCAATATGCATCTAATCTAAATATCAATGGCTAGGGAAGGGTCTACAAGAAATCAACGGTGTGAAAAGTATATTGCGGAAAGGAAATTTCGGAAGAACCTTTTGAGAAAATTGAAACACGCATATGCAATCCACAATCCAAATTTGATCTCAAATCAACGGTCAGAAAAGAGTCCGCAAGAAATCAACGATGCGAAAAGTACCTTACGGAAAGATAGTTGCAGAAAGGAAATTGTTGAAGGACTTGTTGAGAAAAGTCAAAACATGTGTCCTTAATCTGCAATATAATGTTAGATCAAAGGATAGGAAATAGCATGCAATGGATCAACAGCTTAGGATGGTTACGGAAAGGATCCATTGCAAAAAGGCAATTGCAGAAGGATACTTGTTGCATAAATATAATCGCGAAAAAGGAAAAATCAGAAGAATTTCTAGTGAATAATTATCATTGCAGAGAGGAAGTTTTGGTAATATTTTGTTGTATAAAGGTATGAATGATAAACTGAAATAGAGTTAAACATTCATTAAAGTGAATAATTGATTTTTCATGAAGAGGCACGAACTAAGAATGAAAATGCGCAACACTAAAGCGATGCATTACAGAAAACGTGTTAGAGGGTATTTATAGATAGAATGTTGAGGGAAATAAGTCATCTCTGTAATCCATATTGTATAAATATCTAGAAGAAGAAGAGACTAGTGACGTGAAGAAGTATTTGTGACAGATATTGAAGGAGAAAGAGATTTGGAAGATTGAAAAAATGTATTATGGTAGTAGGGTGGTGCAAGGGCAGGCTATAGACCTGCAAAGGGGTCGCAGCTTCCTTCCAATGGTTGCTGGTAAATAGGGTGTATTAGCATCATTTGATTAGCAACTGATTAAACAAGGGGGCCATACCTTCCTTCCATTGGTTGCTGATAAATAGGGTGTAGTGCCATCCTTGTCTATAGAAGCAAGCAAAAACTATTTGTAAATATAATTTTTGTAGTAATATAAAGTATTGGTGGTTTACCCAATCGGGATACCATGGTAAATCTTTGTTCTATGTATTCTTATTGAACATGTTTGTTAATGAATAAATTAAAGTGGTTTAAATTGTTAAAAGTTATAAATACTGATTTCCCCCCCTCTAATCATTTTCCAATAATTCAACAATTGGTATCAGAGCAGGTTCCTTCACCATAGTTTAACCACTAGAAGGAACATCATACTTAAAAACCACTATGGATCAACAAGAAGGGTTAGCCACCAACAGACCACCATTATTCATAGGAAAAAATTATGGATACTAGAGTGTGAGAATGAAGTGCCATATGATATCTCTTGGATGGAAGGTTTAAGAAGAAACGAAAAAAGAAGTATAAAATAGTAGAAAACCTACCTACAGATATATTGGAACTAGACCAATATGAGGGTAATGCAAAATCCCTAAATTCCATCTTGAGTGGATTGACAAACTATGTGTTTGTAAAAGTCATGCGATGTAAGACTTCCAAACAAGATTGGGATCATTTAAATATTATCTATGAAGAGGCATCCAAATTCAAAGAATCCAAGCTTCAGACATATAAAGGATAGTTTGAAAGACTAAAAATGAAAGAAGAAGAAAATATTGGAGAATACCTTCTAAGAGTAGATGAAGTTGTAAGCCCTATTAGAGGCCTTGGAGGATAATTAAAATAAAGAGATGCAATCAACAAGGTACTAAGAACATTTCCAATGAAGTATGACTCAAAGGTGTCCACTCTAGAAGAATGAGATGACCTTGATTCCTTAACACTAGATTAACTACATGGGATCTTCACTGCTAATGAGATGAGAATGAGACAGGATGATTCTTCAAGAAAAGAGGAAGCATTCAAATCCATAAATGAATCAAAGAGGTATGAATCCCCATAAAAAAACCATTCAAGGATTACAGATGACGAAGAAGCTCTTTTCATCAGAAAACTTGAGAAAGGTACTAGGAAATACAAAGGAAATCTACCCTTGAAATTTTGTAATTGTGGATGAATTGGACATTTTTCCAATAAGTGTCTTTACCCAAAACAAGAGGATAGTGATCATGAATAAACTTGCTGTCATAAGTGTAAAACCATGGATACGAGTAAGTTTAAGAAAAATAAGAAGAACTTCTATTCCAAAGAATATAGGGACGATGAAGACTCAAGTGAAGATTAAGAAACTGAAATTCTATTCATGGGAGTAGATACTCACGCTCAAGATGGTGAATCAGATGAGGAAGATATAGTAGACTTAAATATTGAACTCATTAGTTCTCTTGAAGAACTTAAAAAATGTAGAAGAAAGAACAAACAGTCAAACCATGTCATTAGGGAGTTAGAAACTCAACTTCGTGAGGAAAAAAGGATAGAAAAGGACCTAAATTTGTAGCTCAAAACAAGTATAAAAGAATCTGAAAGGATTGAAGAAGAGATCATGCAACTTAGGAAAAATATTGATGAAGAAGCCTTGAAATCAAATTTTGAGGGTAGCTCAAAGATCTTAGATGATATCCTAAATAGCCAAAGATAATCAAGTGATAAATCAGGATTAGGATATGGGCCAAAATATTCCTCTTTCAAAAACCAAGGTGGAAATAGGAAAATCTATGTTGCTGCACTAAAGAGTCCAGTTAAGAAGGAAGAAATAAATAAATCTATTCCAACCTCTCATGAAAAAAACATTACTAATATGATGCCTAAGATATCATTGACAAATAGATAACAGTAGATCTTCCTTGGTCATTATTACTCTTGTAATAATTTTTCCCATAAAGCCCTAAATTACAGATCATATGAAAAGTCCAGTTGCTACAAGAAGAATGCATATAGTAAGAAACCAAAAGTAAGTAACCATAACTTTTATGCACATTTTGAAAAATATGACATAGAATGTTACAAGTTCAAAAAATATGGACATATGGCTAGAGAATGTAAGCCGAGAAAGAGTGATTCGGTAGAGGCTAAAAGAAAATGGAAGAAGCGGGAAGATCAAAGATTTCCTATATATAAAGGAAATTTCTATGGATATTTTCATCGTTGTCACAAGTTTGGTCACAAGGCTGCTAATTGCAGAACCAAGGGAGAAGATCAAAGTCTGAGAAGGAAACGAGACATAAACACATCAAATGATAGAATATCAGTAAGCGAGGCACCTCATGGAAAGATGTGGATGAAAATTTTAGACTACAAATACTCAGAAGAAACACAAATTTCAAACATTAGTGAGGTCTCCAAAGATGATGATCAACATAATAGTGTCATAGATAAAATTGACATCCATTATGAGGAAAATCAAGATGGATATGTGAAAGAATACACCGATGAAGATGAAGATGAAGGTGATGAATAATGATATAGTGATGATTGTGAAATTCTATTCTAATATCTCTCATGATATAAAGATAACCCTTAAAATAACATTAGGAGGGATCATATACTTAGGAGGAGTTAAATTCAGAAAATTCCAATCGGTATCTATATTTTTTTTTTGGTATCTAATGTTGAAGTATGATGAAAATTTATCTTCATCAAAGGAAAGAGATGACATAGAGAAAAGGTGCATAAAATTAGCTTGAAGTAAAATAAGAGAGGCTCAATAATAGAGCAAAAGGAGGCATAGTGATAGGGGGAATCTATGAATTTATCATCCAGGTTCTCATTCAAAGAGTATCTACATGAAGATATATGAAGATGTTACCAAGTCTAGTTAACGAGAGGAAAGAAGAAAATAGATAAACGAAGAGATATGTTGGTAAGGGATGTTGTCAGAAAGAAGAAAGACATGACATCCTATATCAAAATGGGTACAACAATGGCATAACATGTTATCCTTTTTCATTGTTGTCAAAGGGGGAGAATTTTTACATGTTTCCATCAATGAAAAAGGAAGAGATTTTTGATCATATATTTATCATTGATGTCAAAGGAGTTCTGGGATGAAAAAGGAATAACCAATCAACATGGTAGAAAGATGAACTCATTAAAAGATAATGGATACATTATGTGGATTGTTAATTGATGTCAAAGGAGTTCAGCAATGACAAAGGAATAAATGATGGAAGGACAAGCAATGGCATATGTGATAAAGATGGAAAGACAAATGAGAATATCCATCAAAGGTACCAAGTCAAGAAAATTCTGATTGATTTTGATTGATCAATCAACACAAATATAAGATGGACTTAGATCTAATGGATGTCAGCAATTCTGCTACATGAAAATACACATAAGATAATAGTCAGGACAGGAAGCAGAATTGGAATGTAATTGTCCCTCCATCAACAGATGAGCATGATTGCCAAGGAATATCAACAGCTAAAAATTATTCCGCATGGTGAAGTTGTGCGGTTTTAATTAAGCTCTGCGCGAGCAAAATTTTCATGAAGATAAGTTAATACTAGTTCAAGTCCACCATTGATGTGGGTTGATAAAAATCTCAAGGTCTTAAAGAATTCTGCTAGGTGAAATTGCATGATGATTAGAAATACTCTTGAGGCACATAATTTTTATGAAGTTCAGATTCGACGGTTAGAATATAGCCCACAGAATATCTATGGTTGAAGAGAGATCTACAAAGTTATACAGAGATCCACATTTGATCACAGATCGATGCTCAGGACTGAACCCGCAAATAAATCGACAACCCAGTCAAGAGAAATTGTAGAAGCCTATTTTGAGAAGATCGATGATGGTGAGTGATTTCCGCACAAAAAATGAAGATTCATAAATCCACATTTGAATATATATCAATGGTCAGGAGTGAACCTGCAAGGAAATTGGCAGTTCAAAAGATATGCGGAAACAAATTTGCGGAAGAAAATTGTGGAGGTCCAAAATATGAAAGTGTGATTCTGCATTCCGTAATCTACAATCTGAAGATTGACCGTCAATAAAGCATCCGCAAGAGATCGACGATCCAGAAGAAAAATTGCGTAAAGGGAATTGTGGAAGTAATGTTGGATATTTTATGAATCGAAACCTACAATATGCAATATTGATGTTAAGGATAGACTTTGCAATAGATCAACAATGTGAAAGAAAGATTATGGAAAGGAAATTGTGGAACCATTTTCAAGAAATTTGGAAAACCCGCAATCCACAATCCACATGTGATCTAAGATCAAAAATCAAGAAAGAGTCTGCATGAGATCGATAGTGTGGAAGAAAGATTGTGGAAAGGAAATTATGGAAGCATTTTCAAGAAATTTGGAATACCCACAATCCACAATCTGCATCTGATCTAAGATCGACAATCGAGAGAGAGTTCGCATGACATCGATGGTGCAGAATAAATATTATGGAAATAAAATTGCGGAATCATTTTCAAGAAATTTGGAAATCCCACAATCTGCATTTCGCATTTGATCTAAAGATAAACGACTAGGGAAAAGTCCACAAGAAATCAATGGTGTGGAAAGTATCTTGCAAAAAGGTAGTTGCAGAAAGGAAATTACAGAGGGAACTTTTGAGAAAAATAAGAACATGTGTCCAGAATCCATAATCCAAATCTGATCTCGGATCACCGGTCAGATAAGAGTCCGCAAGAAATCAACAGTGTGGAAAGTACCTTGCAGAAAGGTGTTTGTAGAAAGGGAATTGTGAAAGGACTTTTTGAAAAGTCAAAACATGCATCTGCAATCCTTAATCTAATCTCAAATCGATGGACATGAAAGATTTCACAATGGATCATCGACTCAAGATGGTTGCAGAAAGGAAATTCTAGAAGGATTTGTTTTGCGAAAATATGATTGTGGAACTATCATTGCGGAGAATAATTATCATTGTAGAGAGGTAATTTTGGGAATATTTTGTTGCAAAAAGGTATGAATGATAAACCTAAATAGAGTTTAAGAATTTTTAAAGTGAATAATTGAGTATTCATGAAGAGGAATGATCTAAGAATGAAAAGGTGCAATGGTGAAAGATGCATTCACAGAAAATGTGTTAGAGGGTAATTATAGACAAAATGATGAGTGAAAGAAGTTGCCTCTGTAATACAGATTGTAGAAATATCTAGAAGAAGCAGAGAATAGTGTAGTGAAGAAGTATTTGTGACAGAGATTGTAGGAAAGATAGATCTGGAAGATTGACAAAAATATATTAAGGTGGCAGGGTGGTGCGAGGGAAGACTACCTTCGTGCAAGGGAATCGTATCCTCCTTTTATTGGTTGCTAGCAAATAGGGTGTAGTAGCATCCTTTCAGTAGAAGTTGATAAACTAGGGGTTCATAGCCTTCTTCCAGTAGTTGTTGGTAAATAGGGTGTAGTAGCATCCTTGTCTGTAGAAGTGGGAAAAAGCTATTTGTGAATATAATTTTGTAGTAATAGGAAGTATTGGTGGTTTACCCAATTCAGATTCCATGATAAATTTATATTATGTGTGTTCTTGTTGATCATTTGTGTTAATTAATAAATTAAAATTCATTTAAATTGTTAAATGTTATCAATATCGATTCACCCCCCCTCTAAGTATTGTCCAATATTTCAACATGTTGAACCCTCTTAGCATATTCCTTATTTTCATATTGCAAACATCTAAGATGGTCATGACCGAGTGAAAGTCATATCCAAGTGCTTCTCTTTTCTAGATAGGCCGAAAATTTCTCCTCCAGCTCTACTTGCATAATTGGTTATGCAGTGGGATTCTCTAAAAAGTGAGGCATAGTATGTTTGGAAGGCTTATTGTATATGTGAGGAGTATTCTTAATAGTGGTATATTCATGTCTTCCACTGATATCAGTGGATACCCTATATTCTTATGGGACCTGTAGCTTGTTCTAATATTTCCCTAGTTTATCAACCAACCTATTTATTGCCTGTAACATTTATTTTTGTCCTTTTCCCAAGTCATTTAAAGCACAAACAAGGCTATGGAATTCCATCCTTTACTCCTCTTATGAAGTGCATTTTCCCTTATCATCCTGTGAATACTCTAGGTTGATTTATTCTATATCTGGATCTTCTTTGTACCTTCCTCTTCTTCTTATGTATGTCACAAAGGTAGTGTCTTCTGGATTCGTTTACTATTCATGCACAAGCCCATAGTTGGCGACGAACATGCTCTGATACCATTGTAATATCCCAAACTGATAGTTTGTGCTTTTCACTGATGTTGTTGAGGGTTTTTGTGGTTTGGTTTAGAGTTATTTTCATTTAAGTTTTAAAACTTCAATTGCATACAAATCCCAGATACTGCACTAATTGTATAGATGATAAAAATTCAATTATATTATAAAGATGCTTCAAATAATTATAATGACATGCCAATAATTAATAGTCTAGATGCTTTATTAATATAGGAAACAAATGCATGCCATGCATGCACTACAAGTCTCAAAACATGTTGTCTACTCTAATTATTCACCCATGTAAGGAGAGACATCCTTCTTTAATGATAATCCCTTTGCAAATTCTTCAATACTTGGAGACTAATGTCAAAAGTCTAGATAGGGTAGTATGGGTCACTTGATGATTTTGATGGACACATGCAAACCTTCTGAGACTTCTTGTATCACTAGCAAATTAATCCTCCCTGAATATGGGCATCCTCTCTCCGACATAACTTTTCCTATAAATTTCTTGAATGTGCGAAGGATTCGTTGACAATCACCTGGTATGGTAATATGGTCCCTTCGATGAGAATGGGAGATACGTGCAAGATAAACGAACACTTTCAATGATGTAGTGAATTGTTTCCGAGTGAAAGCATCCTCGTCATCATTAGGGGAGATTTGAGGTAAAAAATGGGCCTCAAAACAAAAATTGTACCATTAACATTCACTTTATAAGAACCAATAGGATTCAAAATGATGACGTCAACCATAAGGGTAAAATTTGTAAAAATAATGGAGAAAAAAAGAAAAACTACTTTTCTTATCGTATTTTTGACATATCTCCTTATCGGTTCACCCAAATTTCATGTTTGGGGACTCATTGGATGCTAAAATAAATTTTGTATCCAACAAGTTCCCAATTTTGAAATTTGGGTGAACCCATAAGGAGATATGCCAAAAAATACGATAATAAAAAGTAGTTTTTCTTTTTCCCCTCCAAAATTTAGAACTTTTATTTTATCATTATAAACCTTGTTTTATCATTTCCCTTATGAGGCCCATTTTATACCTAAAAACTCCCATAATGGTTGCTAGAGTTCAGAGATATAGATTCTTATGCCTGGATTTGTTGTTGCTATGATGATAGAGAATCACTATGAATTGAAAGGATAGACCTGATGATCTATCTCCCAAAGTGATTAGGGAAAATAACTTTCACTACCAAAAACACTTGTTGGTTGGGGACTCATGCCCTCAACCCAACTCGTTGCTGCTATTTCTGAAATCTCGAAACCAATCTCAAAAGTGAATGATAAAATTCGATACCATTTTGGTTCGACTTATATTCTTATATATATTTTAGGGTTTCAATGACTTTAAATTTTTCATGCATGCAAACATAATTGCTCATTGACGCATGCAAGGTGAAATAAGGCCTGCATGCTTTTCATGTTTGTTGATATCTTCTCCAATGGATTTTATAATCTACTGATGTTATAATAATAAGTGATGTTCCGTTTTGCTCTTGGTGATATTATTCATTGGTTATTCTCTTTTCTTTAGTATCCGCTCGAAGCTATGGGGATAAAATAGGTTAATTAGTGTCTCTAGGTGATTTAATTAAAAGAGGACATTACAAGACCAATGGGACATAGGGAGAAATTCGAATTTGATTAGGTCTCAAGTTTCCCATTTATTGAACCAATACCTCCAACAAATGAAAATGATATTTCACAAGAAGTTAAATGCATTTCTTATAATTGGAAATTTAGCAAGGTAGTGAAATTGCAGATGAAGTTAGAGACAATAGAGAATCATGCTGGAAAGGTGTAGGATAAGAAATTTACAGATTATAATGATGTGAAGAAATATATTGATAGATGGAAATATCCTATCCAATGTCGACATATCCAATCTTAAGAGGAATATAATAAATTCTTAATAAATAAGAGAAAACTCAAGGAAAGTGGAGGAACCATCACATCTCGATTTGGAAAGATGATGGAAACTAATTTGTTATCGAAGATGATACAATTAAAAATTATATTTCACATCATATCCAATGGTCATATTATGAAATATTATCCAAAAATGAATAAATATCTATCTTTTATTCAAGTGCCAAAATTTCCATCTTCTCATTGGTCTTTATCAAGTGATTGGGAAGGGGGGAAATATATAGCTCAAGTAGAAAAGGACTATCTGAAAGAGAAGATTGCAAATTATTTTTGTCACTATATTTGGATGAGGTTACAAATATTAACAATGCTTCATGTATTTGCATGAGAATTTATATGGCCAATGGCCATATCAGGCATTCATATCTACTTGGAATTCATAAAATGAGCAAAAGTTATACAATAGAAATTATTTATGAACTTGTTATGAAAAGTTTCAAGGAAATTTTTGGTATGGATCAGTCAATGATTGCAAAAACATTTGTATGTGTTGGAGCATATGGAGAATCAGTAATGCAAGGACAAATGAATGACCTTTATCTAGACTACAACTCTTAGCTTCACCATATATGCTTAGTTTCATGGTATGGATGATGAGATGAATCTCGCATTTAAAAAAGTGATAAATTTTTCAATGATGTCAAAAGTTGAATATCTTGTATGTGGGTTCATGCATACTTTTGTCGAAGTCCCAAACAATTTTTAGAGTTTAAAATATTTTCTGATGGTGTTACAAATGGAAAACAAACTATTAAAAGATGTTGATACAAGATGGATCTCACTAAAGGGACAAGCTCAAAAACTATTTGATGAATATGCAACCTTGGTAGGGGTGATGTATGAGCATCGCTTAAGTGTAGAAAAAGCTCAAACTCTTTTCTTTCTACTAAATGATATAGAGACAATATTAACATTGGTTGGAATTCTTCCTATGCTTCACGAAATGAATAAACTCATGAATATGGATCATAGTTGCACGCTGTATATTTTTTAATACACAAGCGAAAGATAAATTAACATTCCTTGGATTGGATAATTTGTATATTATGGCAGATTCTTTTACAGGCCTAGCATTTACAAATTGGACTAAGATAATCAACATAGACAATGATGATTTTTTTTTCAAGTTTTATGAAAAAGGGATGCTATGTATGGAAGTTCATGGCCATATGGTTCCATTTTATTATAATTATAAGATAGGAATATCCACCAAAGAGTGCACCATATCAAGAGAACAATTTGACAATGTTGTGATTCAGTGAGGCACAACTTGATAGAAATTGTAAAATCACTATCAAAATAGATAAGAGAACAATTTACTCAAGATGAGTTGTTAAGGTCCATGTCTATGGTATACCCTCAATATTTTAACCATCGTCAATATTCGAAATTTTAACAGTTGACTTTATAGAGAAATGTAGAATTTTGCAGATCCTTTTTTGTTGATAGGTCGAGATACAAGGGGAACATATTCAAGGTAATTTAGATAAAAAAAAGCTTGTCAGATCAAGATCAATGCTTTTCTACAACAATGTGGGAGAAATTTTATAAGTTGGATAACCCTCTAGAATATGGTGAAATTACAACAGTATGGACTAAATTAAGTGGTAGTGAAATCCTATGGCAAAAATTGTCAGAATATTTCAAATTAGTGGATTTATGCCAAACCATGATTTTGGGATCAATGGAGGATGAAACTTATGTTTAGTGCACTTTCATTCTTGAAGTCAAAGTTGAGTAACAAGCTTGATGAAAATGCGGATGCATGATTAATATTATATGTAACAAAGTATGAGGTTAACAATTTTCGATATGAAAGAGCACTAGCTCTATGCCCACCACATCGTGAAAGAAGGGGAGAACACAATATATCAAATTTCCCTAATGAACTTGACATGGAATACAATGTTTTTGAGGATCTTGACTATTGTTCATATGGATAATATCTACATCATGTTCAAAATGTTGAAAATAAGGACCAAGGTAAGAATGTGAATCGGGAAATTAATTTAACCCATGATTTTTTATCTAATATACACGAGGGGCTTGAGTATTATTTAAGTCTAGGTGTTCCATGGACTCTTCCTTGTTGGTGATCACTATACATAAATTTGAGGTTGTGTTTTAGGTAAAAATAAATTTTATAGACTAAATTGTACCTTTTGTTGTAATATTGATTATTTGAGATACATTTTTTATTTTAAGATTGATGTTTTCATGTTTATCTCTTACATTGTCCCTTTCTTGTACATGACAGGAAATGACGTTGGAATTTGAAGTAGGTTGGAAGTCTTTATGGTAGCAATATCCTGGTATGTCAATTTTAGGTTGCATTTCAGGTAAAAATAGATTCTATATATTTTGTTTTTCATTGTAACATTGATTATTGGGACTACATTTCCTTCATGTAAGTTCTATAACATTGATGATTTAATATATAACTATTACATTGTATTTCTTGTTTGTGACAGGAAATGAGAGTTGGAATTTGATGAAGTTGGGGACTATCTCTTCACAAATAGTGCCCTAGTATTAAAGGATAAATAAATAATTTAATAATATTTCAACTAAGCAAAAATGGGCTCATTCGAGTACATGAAATCGTGTTAATGTCTAGCTTTGAAGTTTTTACCTTGGAAAATTTATATGGTGATACATATTTATACGTGAACAAGATGAAAGAATAGATACAAAATCATAATCACAGACATTTTGCAAAGATAACAGAGATACAGTAAACACATATTCTATTAAATGATGAAAATAGAACTGACTGTAATACAATAACTAGAATGTTGGTGGCTATCTCTGAGAAGAGATGTGACTACTACACTCATCCTTGCAAAGATGAATACAAAATGAGGCCAAAGGGGCCTATTTATAGTAAGGACGAGGGAGAGAACCCCAAAAGTCCAAAACATAACCCTCATTAGAGGAAATTTCAACTCAAAATGGGCCTTTTAAATCTAATTCAAATTCGATGTCATCATGTTCTAGCCAATGAAATTGCTTACAATCCAAATACTATATATGCCTTAACACTTTCTTATTATAAATTTTGGGATAGGTATCGTAAAAAAACTACTTTTTTGTTTGTATTTTCGACATATCTCCCCGTGTTTTTACTCAAATTTACATTGAGAGAGCTTGTTGGATGCAGAATTAAATTTTGCATCCAATGAGTACCTACACGACATATTTTTGACATACCCCCTACCCCAAACACAAAATATACCTGAAAACGTGATGATGATGTCATCATCACATTTTTCAGGTATTTCTTATTTTTGGGGTAGCGGGATCCATCAAAAGTATGCTAAGTGGGTACTCGTTGGATTCAGAATTTAGTTCCACATCCAATGATCTCTCTTGATAAAAATTTGAGTAAAAACATGGGGAGCTATGTCAAAAATACAAACAAAAAAGTAGTTTTTTTCTTTTCTTCCTCCAAAATTAATAAATATTATTTTATTATTTTAACGATTATTTTATTAATATTTTTTAGGAGGTCCATTTTGAGTTGAAATTTCCTCTAATAAGAAGATGAACCTTCATAAAGTTTGTGGCCTCAAAGTGGTAAGTTGAACGGTCAACTTCCCGGGGTCACTACGTTTTCATACAATCTATGATTTGGGTGCCTGATAGCTTGTTGGAAAGATCTATCTGAGGAATACATCTATTGACTATTCATTGAATGTTTGATGCCAAAAAAATGTTGTTTAGGGACTCAAAATGGCTCCAGAAGTTTGTGACCCGAAAAATTGTAGAAAAATAACTAGGAAACTGCCACAATGGACAATTGTTTTGAGCCAATGGAATGCGTGGGTGGCCATCGGTCTCCATCTGGATCAATTCTCCCTCCTTAGGAAGAAATGGTATCCATTTCCTTGAGTCCTATATCATATATCAAACTATGTGTTGAGTCAATGTCCTAGTGTGACATTTGCTGAAGTGAAGAGGCTATTTTTCTTTTGCATCCCGAGAGGATTGTAATTGTTCTATAGATAATTTGTTTTTGGAGGAGCACCTTGATTGTGTGTCCTTTCATCATAGAGGTACTCAGATGTATGAGGAAACAATGACTCTATTTTCTTCTTGTTCCTAATGAGCATATATACCCTGTTCTTAGGGTGTGGAGGTGATATGATGTTCTCCTTAATACACAATTGTGAAGATGAATAATTTCCTGATGTGGGATCTTATCTTCCTACCTTGAAAAACTGCATTAGGTGCAACTATCTCTAGTATCCAATAGAGTTTTCCTCCCAAAGTAAGAATGAAACTAGACAGTCGTGACTCATATATATGGATGTCCTAAAAGAACATCACAGACTTCAAGTGGGGCCACATCACACAGTACCTCATCTTTGAAAGGCTTGATTCCATATGGTAGGAGGCATTATTGAGTTAGCTAACCGATGTGGTAGGTTTACTGGTGTGGTGTTGTCAGAAGCCCCAATCTCTTAATGAATTCTGTTGAGATTGGTTTCTTTTGGCTGTTGTTGTCAACAACAAAATGTAGAGGCATTCCCTTCACCCACATCTATGAGTGGAATAAGAACTCATCTTCCTATGAGTCTTCAGGATCATCTGTTTGAATATGTGCGGTAGAAATAGTGGAAGTGGGGTCTGCATTAATGATCTTCTTGCCATGGTCTGCAGTTGTGGAATTGGGTTTTGAATCGGAATTGATATCTAATTCTGAATATTTAATCTCGACAACCAATGAATGCTTTGAGTGACATTCATCGGTGTTCTTCCAAGGGATTCTATGAAATTCACACCACTTCCCAGTGCCCTTCTTTTTCGTTCCATTTCTATTATTTTCTTGTTGAGAGGATTGGTTGTCCTTTTTGTAACCTATTTTTTGTGGGCCAGGATTTCCCTTGCCATGCTTCTGTGGTGGGTTTGCATGTCCAGAGTCTTGCTTGTTCTTTTGTCAAAATTTCTCGTCAATTTTGATAGCATACTAATAGGCATATCCAAATGAATAGATGTCGAGGAAGTCCATCTCATTTTGGATGTACCGATGTAGACCACTGCAATATTTCAGTATCAAGTGCCTCTCAGAGTCCTTGATACCCAACTTTGTGTGCAAGGTATGAAAGTTGTTGGTGTACTATGACACCTTCTGGTCCCTCTCTTATTATAGGATGGTACATTTCATGTACTGGTCATCATAGTTTCCCACAGGGTAACATTGTTCCTTGACGAAATCTACAAAACAGCCCCAAGTGGGATTTTTCTCAAGCATTCCATACTCATATAATGATTTTTTCTCCCAATAAGTACCCCACAAATTTTGGACATGGGGGACTTCCTTAAGGAGAGAAAAGGTGATATTTTCCCTATTCAAGATATTGTTGACAAAGAAATACCATTCTAGAACATTCAACAAATTATCTAGGGCATCTGCATCAATCTGGCCTTCAGATAATGGAATATAAAAGTTAACTTGTACCTTGAAGGGAGTTGCATCCTTGAAATGGATTCTTGTTGAATATGCACTTGCCCCCATCGACATTCATAGAAGGATTTGGGTGAAACTATCCATCATCTCGTTCCTCTTTCACTCGACGGCCTCCTCGAGCAGCGACTTGATATGATCTCCTTCTCCATCGTCTCTCTTTTCTTCTGCCATGGGAGGTCATTTGGGATGGTAAGAGTGATCAAGTGAAGCTAGTTTGAGACCAAACTCTCTATACCCAAAACTCGTCGGGGACATGCACCGAGAAAAAATCAAAGAGGATATTGTTCTGATCCCTCTGATTTGGATTTATGTGTGAATGAAATGAAAGAATATATATAGAATCAAAATCACAAACATTTTTCAAATATAATAGAGATATAGTAAATGCATATTCTATTAAATGGTGGAAATAGGACAGACTGTAATACAATAGCTGGAATGGTGGTGGGTATCTCTGAGAAGAGATGTGACTGTTACACTCATTCATGCAAAGATGAATACAAAATGAGTCCAAAGGGTCTATTTATAGTAAGGACAAGCGAAAGAACCCAAAAATTCCAAAACATAACCCTAGAATATGAATCGTCATATATTGTGTGGCCCCAAGGTGGTAAGTTGAACAGTCAACTTCCCAGGGTCATAACTTTTGCATACGATCTCCGATTTGGGCGCTTGATAGATCGTTGGAAATATCTATCTGAGAAATACATATTCTAAAATGAAATATCAAGCCTAAATCAAAATCATATTCCTGAAATTTTTGATTCCAATAATACTTCGTTTAGGGCCTCAAAATGGCTCTGAAAGTTTGCGACCCGAAAAACCGTAGAAAAATAACTAGGAAACTACCACAATGGACAATTGTTTTAGCCAATGGAATAGGTGGGTGGCCACTGATTTCCATATATATCATATGGTATGTTTGTTGCTTATGTTTGTAGTATTATGTCTATTGTAGATGTTTGGGTTTATTTTGGTTAAAGATTGTATTAGTCCCTTAAATGACTCTAGTCACTTATTTGATGCTTGATTGAACCCTTTGTTGTAGCTTCATTGGTTTCATTTGATTTCCTTTGATTCAATTGTTGGAGCATTGAGGAAAGATGTTTTTATTTCATTTCACTTCCATGAGTTGAGCAGATTCACTTTTTAGAATGAATTTTCTTATTTCATATTTTCTTTTGAAATACTTATCACTGATTCAAAAATAATGTTAAAGAAAGGAAAATGATATCTAGATAGCTAAGAAAAGAGAAAAATGGTTTATGTTCTAGGTTCCTATGCAACCATTGTAGGAGACCTATTGGCATGAGACTATCATTCCTCTAATGTAACATGTTGACATTGTTCCTAGTAACTTGGGATATATTGTAATTACATAAGCTCATAAAGTGTGTCCTAAGGATTCCAATTGGACTCGTTGATTTGTGTTCATGTTATTCTTTAATTATTTTTACTTGTAGTTATAAGAATTATGAGAAAGTGAGAATTGCATTAGCTTACGTTGTGGTTTATAGGCCCTTTAATAGATGCACCTTTAGTTATTATTCTGTGTTACTAGCTTACTATAAGCACTTGGATGTAGTTTCCATACATTATAAGAAATCCATGCAAATATTTTTTAAGGTTCTTTTCTTGCAGTCTAACTAAATATGAGAGTGTATTATGTAATCTAACTCCTAATTGACCATATCAAGATCCACAGTTTTCATGTAAGAAGACGATGATGGGAACTTGTAACAAATTGGGTGTTTATATTTGTATTGTTGAAACTCTATGTTCTTATGTATGATTGTGTTCATGCTGGTGGAATTGGAGATGATCAATTACTATTGGTTTTCTAGCTCAGAAAAAAAAATCTAGTTTGTATCCTATTTTCCTAGTAAGTGGTTGAAACCCTCTCTCTCTCCTCCTAAGTCTGCATGATAAGTTAAATCCCAATTATTGACTATTTACACAATACTAAGTATATAATATATACTATGTAAATTGTCAATACTATATATGATGTTTTAGGGCCACATGTTTTCCATTTCCATAGAGTGGACCTTCCTATTGGTATTTCCTAATTGCAATTGAAGGTATACTAGTTAATTTCTGCTAAGTTTGTAGTTTATAAGTTGTTGTTTTTTAGTTCTCTCTGAGATCTCTTTTTTTTTAAAGATATGTTGTCACTATAGACACAATAAGACATTGATAGGACACTTTTTCTATATCAAGGTAGTAATGGCATCTTATTAACATAATTCCTCATTCCACACCCAAACTTTTATGTTTGTTCATTACTTGTATTTTTTATGTTTTTATTGCATGCATGAAAATGAAACATTTCCTATGCCTTGGAATTTTTTCTAAATTGGGATTTGGGAAATGTCTTCTAAGTTGAGAATCCCCATTTTCAAAACTAGATATGACACAAAATATAAGCTCCATAATTCTCAATTCTACTTGACCATGAACTACAACCACACATTCATATAGATTTCGCAGACAGAACTTTCTTGCAGATGTTGAAGCCACTTTCACAGACATAAGCTGCAAATTGTTATTCGGTTAACATGCGACAATTGAGATCGATGAAATGATTTCTGTTTTATCCTATAATCTTGCATATTGGTACAATAGACTACAAAAATTATATAGTCCAACATCGGATTATACTTTATTCCTTAATGAAATCACTTCCATAAGCCACTCGAATCCTAGTTACTAATTTTTATTTGTTTGTTGGACACTTGTAACATTTCTCCTAGTTTCTCAAACGCCGTTCATTTTCCTGCCAAATTGTCAATCTTTTTTTAGTAGTTACTACCATCTAATAGTGTACCAATTTCTCCACCAACAACTGAAACACTGCTAAATACCACTAGAAAAAAAACTGGATTTAGCATCGAATTTAGCACCGGATTTTAGTGTAATTTTGTCTCAATTGTGGTGAACAATCTGGCGCTAAACCTGGCGCTATTGTACATTTTCATAAAATGCCATCTATTGCATCTTTTTTTCCATCATTTTTAACATCCATTTTTGTGTCCATTTTTTAGCCCAATTTTTTTGATCTTTTGTTACGCCTTTATTTCCACCCAATTTTGCAACTTCTATTGCATCTTTTTTTGCGTCCTTTGTTACATCCTTGTTTGCACCCAGTTTCACGCTTAGTTTTGCATCCAATTTTGCGTCTTATTTTCCTCCTATTTTTTCATCGAGTATTGCACCCAATTTTGCACCATGTTTTGCATAAAATAATGTGTCCAATTCTGCATCTAACGTTGCATCTAGGTTTGCATCTAATTTTTGGCCCAATGTTGCATCTAGTTTTGCCTCCAATTTTACTTATAATGTTGCATCCCCATTTGCATATAATTTTGTATCTTGTTTTATGTATTTTTTGTATCCATGTTTGTGCCTAATGTTTCATCTTGTTTTACGTCGTATTTTGCATCTAGGTTTGCACCTAGTTTTGCATCCCAATTGATGTCTTATTTTGCATCTATGTTGAGCCCAATGTTGGACCCAGTGTTGCACCTAGTGTTGTGCCTAGTTTTGCACCCATGCTTGTATCTAATATTGCATCTATTTTTGTGTCCAATGTTGCATCCCATCTTGCATTCAATATTACATCTATTTTTACATCCAATGGTTTCCCCCATCTTGCATCCAATATTGTCTCTCATTTTAAGTTTTTTTTTGCGTGAAGTGTTCCTTCCATTTTTGCTCCTGGTGTTACTAGTTTTATGTCCATCAATACACCATATTTTGTGCTCAATTTAATGTCCAATTTTACATCTAGTTAGGAGTCCACTTTTGCATCTACTGTTGCATCTAGTTTTGGACCTAGTATTGCATCTAGTTTTGAGTCTCTTTTTGCATCCAATTTTTCATTTAGTATGACATCCACTTTTGTGTCCATATTTGCATCTGAAATAAGGTTGAATTTTGCATCCACTTTTGTGTTTAGTGTGACGTCCACTTTTACATCTTGTTTTGCATTTAGTGTTGCATCTAATATTGCATCCATCTTGCACTACTAATTTTTTTACCTTTATAAATACATTCCAATATCATTAGGGCATGGAGGAATCGAACCACCAACCTCATGCTTGTAAAGCAGGTGCTCTTCCATTGAGCTAGCACCCTTTAAGAGTTGGGAAGAGGAGAAATATTAACACATAGATTTCATCATTTGTAATTCTAATAAAAGACAATAAGATCCAAAGGAATTCATGCTTAAAATCCAATTTATTTTTTCAACCACACTAATAAGCACAAAAATCTACCATGCTCAGGCAACAAAATATCCTAAAGAGTTACGCAATCAGTTAAAGTGGTAGGAAAAAGAGTCTTAGTGAAAAACATAATGTATTCATGCATACCTAATAACCAAAACTTGATATGGACAAAGAATTAGGGATGTGTTTAAGAAATAGTTGTAGAAACCAATTGAGGATGTGTGTTGCTACATACATGTTGTTATTCATTGATGAGGTGATTTTGTTCAGCAATGGGATGGTAAGAGAAGAACTCATGAATGGTTACTAAAAGAAGATGTCTACTATATGTAGCATATATGATATAATGAATATTTTAACAATTAACACCAACAAAGTTGATTTATATTATGTGCATTATTTATAATCTAAAAATTAGTAAGATGTCAATAGGAAAAAGGATCATATCAGTTTCCACAATTGATAAGGCCACAAGGAGGTAGATGAAGTTCATGGGTTTCTCATATTACTAATGATTGTTCCATCAAATATTCTAAAGGGGCATTCCATCACTTCATCAGCATAGCTTCATGAATCTTGCAAATTTCAGGAGCAAGGGCAGAGAGGGGGGCACCTCCACTCAACATAGCTTCATGAATCCATTTAATAATAGATAACGAAGAGATAGGACCACAATGTGCATCATGTACAAATAACAAAAGAGATAGGCTATAATTGATACCAGCCCTACACTATTTTCTATACTCCTTTAAATAGTTCCCTAGTTGTCTTAAGGTTGTGAAATAATTCAAGGTGATAAACCACTCAATTCAATATAATGATGTGTGATATTGATACATGATTGTACAATGCGAACTAGAATTCAACCATTGACATTGTTGTTTCCCTTTCCAATTGCTTGAACCTACAATTGGGTTAAGGATAGACTCCCACACAAATAAAATAGTGTAATAGCTCTAGAAATTGTTTAATTCAATGTATGCAATGATAAAGTGTTTCAAAAAAAAATTCATGAGAAGTCTGATAAACTGTTACATGGATGGAATAAATCAATATTAAAAATATGTTCTTTTTTGAACAAACAACTCTAAAATTTTGATGATTTAGTTCAATAAATGTTCAGGCTTATGTTAATCATACTTGTCAAACAAACTAAGACATATCAAAGCCATCTGAAATGATAAAGAGAGAAGGAATAATCATAGCATGAAATAAATACAAGATGTTTGAAAAGCTACACAAAATTGAGAAACATGCCAAAAAATATCAAGGCAACATGTAAATAGTAGGAAGAATGGTTAAAGACATGAAAAAACTCTTGCATGATTCTACAACCTCTATGTGTGGGAGGGTTCTTTGTTTCCTCCACTAGCCTCTATTTGATTTGGAAGCAATCCCACAATGCCTCCCCTTATGAAATGGACTAATAAGAGGAAGAAATGGTTATCATGACCACTTATGTAAGCACAAATGAAATATTGGAGCAATAGACTTTTCAATATTGGTTAATGTAGCATAAACATAGCTAAACCCCCATTATGCAATGAACACTTCGAGAGGAAAATTGGGAATCATGATGACAAGGAAACTCAAGAATGGTGAATGGAAGCAAGAGGCTTCTCAAAATTTGGCATAGCGTTATCCTCTTCATGTAATCATTTTGTAAATTCATTCCTCCCAACGATTTTCGGCTTTTGTTAATCTTTCTTTGTTACTTGTTCATATTTTATGTTCCTCTCTTATACGCAGAAAGCAACGAATTCTTTCTAAGTTTCCAAATATTAATGAACCTATTTATATATAAAGAAACACAAAAAATATAACGTAATAATAGTAGAACGTATCCTCTTCATGCAATCGTTTTGTAAATTCATAAATATTAATGTTATATATATAAAAACTAGTTAACGTATCCTCTTTAGGTAATCGTTTTGTAAATTAAGAAATATTAATGTTATATATATAAAAACTAGTTAACGTATCCTCTTTAGGTAATCGTTTTGTAAATTAAGAAATATTAATGTTATATATATATATATATATATATATATATATATATATATATATAAACCATTTAAGTAAGAATATATGTTGATTGAACTATGGTCATATCTATAAAAATCAATATTAATTTTAACCCCATGAATGGAGAAAACAATCCTGCTGCTCAAGTTGAGAAGACTTGGAAATTGTTAAAAGTACATTTATTAGGCCAAACTCCTTAAGATTTAAGAGAAAATACAAGACCAAAAACCTTAGGGAGAGAAGTAGGCATTCACCAAGATGTATACAAGAAAGGATATTTATGCATGCATAGGAGGACAGGACGTTGTCCAATATGCAGAGAAGGAAAATAGTTGTCGTGGGAGCAGTTGTAAAGTGTTAAGTAATTTTTCAAAGGGAAAGAATCCATTGCTTGAGAAAAGCAGTATTGTTTGTGCAATTGAATAGTGTGGAGGTACTGTCTTAGAAACTGCTGCAGTGTAGAGAGCATGGTGTCTGTCTCTATGGTGTTGGTTCATTTTTTAGGATGATTGTTAAGAAAGTAATATCGCTGCTTAAAGATCTATATTTGAATGGAACCTAGTCATTCCAATTATTTTTTGGAAACGTGGTTAGTACAACTATATTTGTTGAAGCTTTGTAATACAGGTATGTGTTACTCTTTTTGAATTAAGTCCATATTCATTATATTTGCTATTTGCTAATGATGGAAAAACACAAGTCCTAGATAGTATTTCACTAGTTCTCAAAACTATCTTATCAATAAATTAGTTAACTAGTCAACATGAAATTTGTTGGGAGATATTAGCATTTCATTTTATATAATGTTTAAGAATGGGATTGTTCAAATGCATAAGTTTTCATGCGTCTTATTTACTCATATTTATCTACTTTTACTTTCAGATTTGACTAGAATGTCTTCGATACTCTCTGTATTCATCTATTTTCGAATAAGGATATATCTATCTATATATATATATATATATATAAACCAATTAAGTAAGAATAGATGCCGATTGAAATATGGTCATATATATAAAAGTTAGTAAATCTCGATTGGAAGACCCCCCACTGCTCCAGATTAACTCTAGGACTTCTTGATTCTATATGGGAAATGGAATCCTTTGTATTCTTAGTTGCCTCACCATCTAAGTGAAGCTAGAGTTGTGAACTGTGATCTGAAACACTCCCTCGGATTAGGGAAGGGCTGAAATAAGCAAAATAGAATTCTTAGTTTCTTCAATTGAAATAGGAAGTGGCAGAGCCGCAGAACATGCTTGTTCCCCTTATCTTATGCAACTTCTATAAAATATTTCATATATGTAGATGGGGTAACAATGTTAGAATCATTTCACATAGTTCTGAATTTTAAAACTTGCATCCTGGCTAGCATGAATAATAGAATCTGTCTGGCTCGTCTATCGGGCGTTTCCTTCCTTACCAAAAGTGCTGCTACTGCTCCAATAGCAACACAAGTACCATTTGAGAATCTATCTAGCCCATCTATCAAGCGTATCCTTCCTTACCAAAAGTGTCGCTGCCTCTCCAGTAGAAACACAAGTGCCATTTTAGGTCATAACTACGCTTAGCTATTTTTCTGAGTAAGATGTGGTTGTTGCTAAGGTAAACATGAAAATAAGCAACATACGTACCAAGGCATAGAATTGAGAAATGAATACATAAATATGTTCTAAGTATTCCACCGAGATACGACAAGGTTATACCTTTACTATTCCTACCAAAGGAATTAGGGGAGGCCCTCACTTATTGTATTGAGACTTGCTCCTATGACTTTAGGGAAAGACATCTACTTGGTTGGATGACTTACTATCAAATCAGGCAAGTCAATCATTATCTGGTTGGCATCTTTGTAAGGCTGGTCGGGTTCGAATCGGTTGGATGTTTTAATTTTCCCTGAGGTTTTTCCTAAGCGACTTATGGTAAGTATGGAAAACCTGATAAAGAAAGGAGAAAGAGAGTCTGATGCCTTTGAAGTGAAGAAATATAGGTGTAATTGAGGGAAATAACTGAAAGGTCAATCTGAAGCTAGTCTATGCAGCCTTCTTAAGATAGTTAGTTAAAAAAAGTATCATTTCAATTATTGCACTTTACCAGAAGGAAGTCCTCGTCCTATAGGAAGTGTACAAGTCCTGGTCCTATAGGAAGTTGTTGCAGCTGTAACATTTTCCCAAAATTCCAAAAACATTTCAGGACCCTCCTTTGTTTTGGATTAGTTGATTTTCTTCTTTTGTTTTCTCAGAATGACTGAATTAATTTACCACTTGTTTTGATTCTGCCTCTGATGCTTGAAGTAATCCACTGTATGATCAAACTTTCTCACTGCCTTTGAATGCATTTGAAGCATGCCTGAATCGGAAGTATTTGGTTTGGTTTTCCACCGTTGCGGACGGATCTGTGGTTTGGTTTTCCACCGTTGCGGATGGATAATTGTTTTTGTCTTTGATTTTCCTTCCAATCCATTGGTTTTCTCATCGGTCGATATTTTGGTTTTCGTCGGAATATTTTGTCCTTTCTTTCTCCACCGTTGCGGACCGCAAACCACTTTCACTCCTGATCCTTGCTTAAACATTTTGCTTCCCGCTCGGCTGACTTTTGGGTTTGACGTCGAAACTTTATATTTTCTTTCTTCGTTGTTGCGGAAGGTATTTGCATTTAGCTTCCGCCATTGCAGATGAATATGTGGTTTAGTTTTCGACTTTCTTTTCGATTCATTTGTTTACTTCAGCTGAACTTTGGTTTTGCATCGGAGCTTTTTATCGTTTCAGTCATCCGTCGTTGCAGAAGGAAAACTGCTTCCCATTCTGATCAGCCTTTTAATGTTCTTTGAGTCATGGGTGTTCACCGTTACGAAAAGAGATGCGTTTCCACTTCTGATCCAAAAGTGTTCCACTGTCGGCTTAAGTCCCGACGTTTCGGGTGGCTGGGCGCTTTGGTCGTCCGCCGTTGCGGAAGAATGCACGCTTTAACCTTCCGATTAGTTTTGTCTCTGACATCCGATCCTTTGGTTTTTCCTGCCATGCATGTTTCCATGGATGGATTAACGCTCTAGTCGTCTGCCATTGCGGAAGGAATTTTGCTTTCAACTTCCGACCCAAAAGCGGCCCGCCAGCCGATCTTTTACCCGCCGCGGGAATTTGACCATAGGTATATATATACGGGGTTTGAGGGGTATTTTCTATTGTTATTTTCAACCGTCGATCACTGTCATTGTCTTGCGTGTCATTCTCATGAGCTGTGAAGGATCCCGTTGCTGGTACCCACATCCAGGTGGCTCAATTTGTGGATGTTTGACCTCTCATCTACCCAATTGGTCACATTGCATTGCCAGGTAGGATCATTGGCCTTTTCCCCGTTTCGGTTTAGGTATTTGATTGATTGTTTGTTGCGGTTAGGGTGTTAAGTGCAGCCGTTTCCTTCGTCCCATTAATTTATATGCCTATTTAATTGGGGTTTTTTATCGTAACTTCCTTGGGAAGGGGGTATTTTGAGCCACAAAATAGTTTGCACACCGCTGTTGTCTTGCAACCTCACGTGTAGTGGATCGGGGTTTGGTGCAGGCGGCCGTTACGCCGTCTGCACCAAGCTTCCCTGTGTGTGATGATGGGTTTGCAGAGGGAAAGTTTGTGGTTTTTTTTTCTATAGCAGTTGGTGGGTTCCCCTTTTGTTGAGATTTCCATTCTCCCCGTATCCTCGAACCCTAGCCATTTTTTCCTACGCAGTCCCATGCAACCAAATTCTTGCTCAGTTTCGAACCCGGGCCAGGGAAGGGGGTGTACCGCGATGCATAGTTCTTCACCATAGTTTGCACGGGGGGTTTTTCTTTGACCAAACGCGCCCTAGAAACCCGCATCCTTGAATAGCGAGCATTTCACCACACTGTTCTGCACGTTGTTATTTTTAAACCCTAACCTGTGGAGGGGATATGTCACGGCGTTCAGTTTGTTAACCAGAAATCGCTAGGGTAGTGGTGATGTTAAAAGCTTCATTTGAGGGCTTGCGTATTTTTCCCCTATATGTCCCGCGCAGTGAGTTGATAATGACACCCACAGAGAGTGGAGGCTTTGGGCATGTTAATGTAGATGTTTTTCACCCGATTTAATTGGAAAAATTTTCAGTGGTAGATTGCATAATCTTACTGCATATAACTATTTTCAATCATGCTAGACATAGACTAGGTCACTAAACACTACACAGTATGTCTAATACTCCTCTTAGTTAGGCCATTTCAAGCTATGCATGCCTATATTGCTTCATTGACTGATGGCTTTAAATACAGAAGAAGTAAGACGCTGCACATTGTCATATAAATGCCTGCAAATTGAATTGCTTAATGTTACAATGTTATATATGGCAGGAAGAATTCGAGTCGACCATGTCAAAGAGGCAAAAGAAGAAGGCCCCTGTGGTCGAAGAAGAGCCAGAAGTAGAGCTTGTCACCAAGACAGAATACGTATATGAGGACACTAAATGTACTTCTGGTGTTGAACTGGAGTACCAGTGGGGGGAAATATATAGACTGATTACCCGAAGAGAAGTTCCTGACATGGGCTTAGAAGAAGAGTCCATTTATGCCAACATAGAAAAATCTTATCTTATGAAGGTTGCCACCCGACCAGAGCTGTTCCCATGCTCCGAAGTAATTGGCTGGATTCTTCCCCGGGCAGATGTAACAACCATGATTTTGGAAAATGTTGAAAGACAGGGCTATGATGCATTTAGCCCTGGATATGTGGCATTGGCTTATCACCTACCAGAAGCCCAAGTATTCTTATCTGATGACTGGATGAATAGCATTAGAATGGACCTGGTAGAGACTCTTAAGAGAATGTTGTTGCAGGGAAAACATTATGGATACAGATCGACGGGTGAGTATGATACAGCGAGCTTGAGGGCTCCCTACAGATTTAAAGCTCTGATGCTTAATAGGGTCTTTGGGAGAGATCATGGCAGAATCTTCAAGCTAGAGTGGATACCCATCATTTTTCATGTGGAAACCCAAGGGACAATCTTCAACTGGGCCAGCCTTGTATCAAGCAGTCTTTCTTCTTGCTTGGCCTCAGCCTTGGGAGGAGAGTCCCAGAAAAGATCTAAATTCTATATGAGTTCAATACTGATAGACTGTATATTGTGAAACCATCCTTTCCCTGGTCTCCGGTGCATCTGGGACCGGGAAAGAATGCCTGTCTATGCTGCTTATAGACCACTGTGGGCCCACTAGTACCACAGCCATTACAGAGAAGTCTGTGAGCACTTCATTATGCCACTATACACACTCATTTTCCAGAAAGAGTGTGATTGTATGTCGGAGGAGGCCATGCAAGTAATAGTGGATTACGCAGACTACTATTTGACCGAACATGGCATGTACTTCAGAATGTTTGGAGGCTCGAGAGCGCCTTCCCTACTGCCAAAATATGCAACTGATTACATTGTCCATAAGGAGGTGGTCAGAGAAGTGTTCCTGGATGGAATAGGAAGCTTCCTGTTCGAACATAAGAAGACTACTTATCCACCCCTGCCCTTCATACTAGGAAGCTACAGGTTCACTAAGGTGAAACAAGCTAGTGAATTTGTAGAGAAGCTGGAGAGGTTCCATTTTGGTGAGATGCCCTATCACAGAAATGATTCCCACGGTAAATTTGTTGAACATTGTAAAGAAAACAAGGTGCATTTCGAGTATACTCACCATTTTGATAGGGAAGAATCTGTCTTCCGAAATGCCCCGAACATGATAGCACTAAAGAGAATATTCACGAAGAAAATCACCACAAAAGGTGGAAAGGGGGATGAACAGGATAAGGCTAAGGAAGAAGCCAAAAGGAGAAATGAAGAAGCCCAGAGGTTGGCAAAAGAAGCTGTAGAATGGCTGCATACGGAAGAAGAAGAGAAAAGAAGAGCTGCTCAAGAAGCAGCTGAGAAAGCAAAGGAAGTAGCCAAAGAAGCAGAGGAGGCAGCTAGAAAAGAAGCAGAGGAAGCAAAGAGAAAGCTCGATGAGGAGCTACAAAAGCAGGAAGCAGAACGGCTGAAACTGACACAAACAGAGATAGAACAGTCAGCCACTGGTACAGCTGCAGGGCAGACCTAGGATGTTGAGAACCCCAAGGTGCAGGACCCACAAGTACCTGCTTCCAGCACACCCACGGTCCCCACTCTCAAGCTGGTTCCTTTTGTACAGAAAAAGGGAGAAGAAATCCCTAATTTCAACACTGTTTATTATGATAGGGAAATGAAGATAATAATGAAGAGAACAGAGAGGAAATTAGAAGCAGGAAATATGCCTGGCAAAATGATAACGGATACGGCTGTTATGTTAGGAACAAACCAAGATCCAAGGCTCACCCTGAGAGCTGGGACTGCACTTCTCCACGCCTCAGAAGATAACATGGACAAGGTAATAACTGACTTGGAGTAGTCCAAGAAATCCTCTACCCAGTTGAAAGATACATTGAGGAAAGATAGGGAAGAAAGCAACAGGCTCAAGAGGAAATATGAAGATATGCAAAGGGAAATGAAATCCTCAAGAGCTAAAGTACATGCCCTCCAAGGAGAAATACAAGTTTTGGAAACAAATCAGGAATCTCTAGAGAGAGTACAGAAAGAATATCAAGAGTTAAGAACTAAAAAGGAACAGCTATTGGCAAAGGTGGAGGAACTAGAAGAGCAGCAAAAGATCCTTTTGGAAGCCAATATGTTGCACACCCAAGAATTGAGAAAGGAACATCAAGAACAGGTTTCTTCCTTGACAACTACTCTGGAGGAAGCAAGAGAACAACAGGTTAACCTCCAGCCATTCAAAGAGCACGTCTTGGCCCAAAAAACCAAGATGCTGTAGCTACAGACTGCTGCTGAAGAAGAGAGATGTAGAGTGCTGCAGATCGATGGCCGATTGGAAGAGATCTTGGAAACTGCATCTTACTTTGTGGATAGATATCAGGATATCCTCGAGGTCCTGACTGCAAGAATTGCGAGGCTGGAAGACACTGAAGAAACTCTAGTAGAACTGCCATCAAAAGATAAACAATCCCTCAAGCAGGATTATAACTTAATAGAATTTTCTATTAACACCACAGAGGATTTCAAGAAAGCAGTCAAGAAAACGAAGGGAGCCTGCACGGAATTTTTTAGAAGAGTCCTCATCACATACAACCGGTTCCAGGTAGAGGCCGAGCAGAGGCTGGATGATTTCCCAGATCACGATTCATTTATGGATATGTTGCAGAGAAGATATCGGGATGAAGAAGCAAGAATGCAACGCATTAAGGCCATTGATGACCAGATTCTGAGAAGCAAAGTAGGCCATTCAGCAGTTAGCGTGCAGCTTTTGGAAGACCAGCTTCGGTTGAGCGCTGCTAGAGTGGAGGCTATAAAGAACCAAGCTGAAAATTTTGAAATCAACATTCAGGTTTTAGAACCCTGTGCATTTGAGGGCATTGCTTCGGAAGCTGCGAAATGGAAAAAGTTTCTAGATGACCAAGTGGGACCCTCCTCATGAAGGATCGGTCATTATTGTAATTTGTAACTATTTTGTAAAACATTTAAGAAAGTAGAACGTTGGGAAACGAGGGGTTGGGAAGCCCAAAAGTCACTTTGGGTAGCCCAACAGTCTCACCCTTTTGTATAAATGTAAAAGACTTAGAGGGAAAAAGGGCTTTTTCCCAGTTAGACTAGAAAGCAATGTTGTAAGAAGAACTATTTCTCTTTGCAATAAAGAAATATGGTTTTCCTGCTGGAGAAAGATTGGTGGAATCTCCAAATGTTATGCTGTGGATGACTAAAAGATGAAATATTTTGTTTTTCCAGTTTTGTCCATTAACCATGAGATCGTTCTAACTCTCTGAACCTATGTTCTTGTTTAAATGATTTCTGGTTCATTTTTTGGGAAATGTCACCATGGGTAATGTATGCTAATTATGAAACAGTCAGCTATCTGATTGTTGAAATATCTTTAATATTTCATGTGTTGTAGATAAGAATATCAGCTACCTATAATTTCTGTTTATAATGCATGAATAATCCACATTACTCATAAATAAATCATATTCTGGCTCCCTGGGGATAGGTAGATAGATAGATAGTTAGTTCATTTCATTGTTGCATATGTGATATAGATGCATGTGAGCCTTAAGACAAGAGGTAAGAACATGCGCATCACATTGTGACTGCTCCCTGCATCCTCATCACCCTGCATGGTTAATTAGGCATATGCATCTCATACATTAAGTCAAAAATACACAAAACTCGGTGGACCGGGCCGCAACTGGTAAAACCTTTGTTTTGTTACTTGACCTATGGTAGTCGGATCACAAACAGAATGGATTCCCTATACCAAACAGTCAACGGGATAGTTGGGAACGTTGATTGGGGAGAATCCCTTTCTGTTGTTGCCTGCAAATTTCCAGGCCTCAACAAAAGTGTACACTAGTTCTTACCCGTACTGCATCAGCTAGGGAACCACTTGGTGAATTTGCTAAATGCATCGCTTGAGTTTAATCACTAATATCTGATATAGGGTTTGATTTCTTGTGTAGGGTTTCAGAAAATACCCCTGCAGCAACCAAGTTTTGCAATTCTAGGATCAAGGAAAAAATATCCGCACATATTAGGCAATCGAAAAATATGCCAATAGCCATTGCAATAGGCGTAATTGAAATGAAAACCTACGAAAATCTATAAACATTCACACAAACTCTTGGACAACAATCGGGTATTAAAACATGACACAAGAAGTATATAGTTTGATGGGGCAAATGCAAATAACAAAAACATCTTACATCAAACAAGGGCAAACAAATGGGGATGAAAATAGACTGGCGTACCTTAACAGGCCATGCCGGAAATCCCTTGACATGGCGAGCACAAGATATGTGAGCCTCCAGTGTCTGTAGCAACTGTTTTACTCCCTCGTCTTTTAGCCAGTGCCATGTCTTAAAACCCTTATTATTATTCTTGTCTAGCATAGCCAAGCAATTCTCAAACTTGGTTCCAAAGGTTCAATTCCCTCACTTGAGTTACAAAGCCCAAAGACACTAGAAATTACCCCATCCCTAAAGCCAAATTCCCTGTCTACCCTGGCTGGTTGATTCTCCCAGCAAGTTTATTGTCCTAGATGGCAAGCAACAGTAATATAATTAGCAAGTAACTAATTCAATAATAGTTAAATGAAATATAGGATCATACCTGCCAAATATAGCCGATCCTTCCAATAAGTTTGTGGAAACCCGCATCAACCTGCCTTTTCCCCCAATGAGACCGAAGGCTGAGTCAATGCTATGGCCCTCAATTGATGGGTGAGCTTCGTGGTAGTAATAACTAGGAAATGGGGCAATAAAAGGCGGGAGAAAAATTGAATATATAAATTAAATTGAAGAAAAGTTGCAATAAAAGGTCGAAGGAAAATATAATATATAAATTGAATTAAAGAGTAATTTTTCATCTTAGAATAAGTGTACAATAGATAAACTAATTTTAAGAAAACATTTTTTTCTTTAAACTACAAACTAACCTAAAACATTTATTGTTTGAAAAACAATATTTAACTAAACTACAAACTAACTTAGAAGTGTTTTTACAATGCTTTTTTATGTTTGAATATAAATGATTATCATACTCAAAGTCATAAATATTGTAAATTTATATTTACAATAATATTTGTACACAATGTTCTCTTAGTTTGTAAGAATATAGAGAAAAAAACCAAACATAACAAAATGAATAGATAAATGTTCATATATATTTATATTGAAAAGTTAGAGAAATAAAAATAAATGTTAAATTTCAACATGTTCACACTTCACATTGTAAGGTAATTTATGTGATGTGCAAATGAAGTTGTTATCTATGCTACTTAGTATTAGAATTTTTTCTCATTGAGTAATATATGAGTTTTGACCACTATTTTTGTATGTAGTTAGTGTTTTTTTCAAGTTTTGACTAATTAAATGATGAAAAATCATTCTTTTTATTTAGGTTGTACGAGAGGTCATCTACGTATGGGTATAGGTGTTTTCGTTCACGCTATTGTAATTTATAAAACACTTTTCACGGTTTATTTGGAGTTCCATAATATATATATCAGGTTTAGCTCCTTGTTAATCTATGCAAATTAAGTCCAAACCTCTCTAGGTGTAGAGCCTTTGTTTGTGAGGAAATGCATTTAAGATTTTTAAGTTAGTTTGATAATTTGATAACTTAACACATATTAGACAAGTAAATGTTTTATTGATATGTATATTAATAGGATACTTTATCTTTTAGTAAAATATCTAGTATTTCTTGCATTTTCCATTCTAATTAGAACTTAAATAGGAAATATTTCATTTTATTCCCTAATATCAAAATAACTTCAAAATTTCGCTCACTTTTAGATTCTTTAGCACAATCTAAAACTCATCACACAAAGTGAAAATTTTATAAAAAATTAAACTTCTAAATTTCAAGATTTTAAATAAATACCTCCTTCAAAGCATTCAAATCATTTCACACATTGGACATTCTACTTCTAAATGGTATTCTAGGGCACATAACAAAATATCTTCTTTGCTTTGCTTGTCAGGTTAGAATGAGATTCTTCCCTATAGTAGAGGATTGAAATCTTCTATGTTCGCTAGGATTTCTACTATTAATTGCTCTTTCTTTTTCCAGTATTCTTCTGTACTTGGGATGGCTCTTATTTTCCATTTCTCTGCATGTGGCTCTTCTTTTTCATTTCTCTTCCCGTGTCCTTCTATTAGTGTCTACGTGTGCTCTCTCGTTCGGGATTTTGCTTCTCTTTTTCCCTAGTTTGGGATCATCGAATTATTATAAAAACTCCTTATGTTTCTCCTGTGGGATTCACCCAAACATCACTTCTTCAGATCCCTTATCACCCCAACGAAGTATTCACACACACGCCTACTAAGAATATAGCTCTGTACTTTCTCTCTTTTTTAGTATTGTGTTTATTAACTAAAACCTCGATAAGAGTCTTCTCCGATAAATTATAATGGAAATTTCTCTCGTCCCTATGGTAAATTCCCATAGCATGGAAATTAATACAAAGTAATGAAGGAGAGGTCAAGAAGATCGAAATCTAACTCACCAGAACGGATTCCGCAAGAAAAATGTTGCCAAAAGAAAATCAAATGCGAGCTATCAAAGTCTATCAAAGTCCATCTCTTGGCTTCGCAGTAGGTAAAATGAAAAATAACACTCAAATATGTTAATTAAAGGGAATTTAACATAACAAACTAAATTGCTTTAAACTTTAATATAAATTTGACAAACCTCAAAAAAAATCATTGAAAATTGAACCAGTTATTCTGAATCTATAACAAAAAATCCACCAATGCCATAAAACTTGAGTAGCTAACTATTTTTTTCCTTGAGAGATGTCTGTGTAAAAGGACAAATATGTAAAAACTTTGATCCACTTCTTCAAAGTAACACTATGGGAATTATTGAAATGCTTGTTGCTTCATTTCATTTTAAACCAAGACCAAAATATCCTTAAGAGTACAAAGAAAGTTAGTTGTTGTGTTAAGATTGATATCCACTTCTTGTGCCTTGGATGTTCTTGGTAAAAATAAGGGTATGGATGGGGGTGTTGTCCAAAACAACCTTGTAGGTTGACATTTTGGTAACACCATGATAGATGGTATTGTACTACCTTTCTACAAGGGGGGTATAGGGGGAGTGGGGGAACTACTAAAACCAATGGACATATCAGTCAATGTAAAACCCAATGGCTAACAATATTTTTATGGTTAACACCTCACAACCTCTATTACTTGTTATTAACTCCAATATCTCGAGTTTTGCAGTATCTAGAAGTATTATGACATGTATCATCATTGTGTACATCGACATTGTCCATCATCATAATCAATTCCATATGGTACATAAACATCATCTTGATCACCATCCTCATTATCATCATCATCATCAACATTAAGTACATCATCAACAAAATAATCATCATCATTGTCATTATGGTCACACATATGCCATTAGTGTTCTTAATCACTCATCAACATTAAGATTCAAGTCATGCAATTGTTAAGGTCATTTATATGTCATTACATCCACTTCGATGATAATAGGGTTGTTTATATGTCGTTACAGACATTTAGGTGCTATTAGAATCAATTAGGATCCAAAAGTGATACCACATGCATACTCATCATTGACATCCACATCCACATCCATGTCGTCATCATCATCATCCAATAAATCAACATCATTGTCATCATCATAGTCATCATCAATGTCATCATCAGTATAATTGCGATAATAATGAACAAGTAGCCATACTACCTCAGAAGAATGGATGATATAATATTATACTTATCAAATCATATCCATACACTCCATCATAATTATCGCAATGCATCATCGTCATGTTGTTATGGCCAATCATATGCCATTAGGGTCTATGAAATGTTGTTAGGGACACTCAAATGCCATTAGAGCAATTTAGGTGACATTAAGATAATTTACCGCTCATTAGGATTAATCAAAATCCAAAAGTTCCACGATTACGATCATTTAGATGTCACTATGATAAATAAAGATCCAAAAGTACTATCACATGAATCATGATCATTGATATATCTGACGTTATGTTGGGAATTTTTCGAACACAATTCCTAGCTTTAAACCTAGTGCAATTCCTATCGAGGTTCTTTCTAAATTTCTGGCATTATTCCAGGCACTATACCTGGATCTATACCTAGTGCTATGTTG
The DNA here is from genome assembly GCA_001517045.1 of Pseudotsuga menziesii. Lineage (NCBI taxonomy): Eukaryota > Viridiplantae > Streptophyta > Pinopsida > Pinales > Pinaceae > Pseudotsuga > Pseudotsuga menziesii. The sequence continues at coordinate 54,258 of LPNX010123324.1, forward strand.
GATGTTTTCTAGGTGCAATTCTTGGCTCTATACTTGACGCTATGTTGAATGTTTTTCCTCCCAAAATTCAGGGCGCAATTTCTGTCGCTAACACTGGATTAATATATAGTGATATACTATTCACGACGTTTTTTTGGAGGCTATTCTTGACATTATATGGGATTATTTTTTGGATGCTAATTGGGACATTAATTGGGATTCTAATTGGAACGATAATTGTGATGCTAATTGGGATGCTAATTGAGGCGTTAATTAAGATGCTAATTATCGCCCAAAATAGTGCCAACTTTTAAAAAGGGACAATAATTGGGATGGTAATTGGGATGCTAATTGAAACACTAATTGGGATTCTAATTGGGAAACTAATTGGTATGTTAATTGGGACGCTAATTAAAGTCCAAAATAGCGTCAACTTTTAAAAAGGGATGCTAATTGGGATGCTAATTGGGATGTTGATTGGGATGCTAATTGGGACGCTAATTGGGACGCTAATAAGGACGCTAATTGGGAAGATAACCGGGATGCTAATGAGCATCCAAAATAGTGCCAACTTTTAAAAAGAGACACAAATAACACCATTAAAAGTGCCATCCCATGGAAAAACGTCCAATTTGTCCAAAAAATGATGAAAAATACACTAAAAGTGATAGTGGACGCTAAAAAGGAAGCTAAAAGAGACGCTCATCACAGGGTTTTGTTGTAGTGTACTCTGTTATTGGATAAAACTCTGCCAACTTATTTATTATCAGTTGAAACTCTACCAATTTCTCAACCATTTTTCCTTTTCATTAATTCTTCATACTTTCTCCATTAGCTGAAACACCCCCAATTATATACTATTGGATAATTTCTGTCAATTCCTCCATCTTTGGCTGAGGTACCAGTAATATTTAGACCATTTTCTATCTCCGTTACTGGATGGAATGTTTTAAGTTCCTTTATATGTTATTGAAACACTATCAATTCCTCTATTACTCACTGATTCATCAGTTTCTCCAAAAATTACTGAAACACTGTGAATTTCTCAAATTATATGTAATCTGATGTTGTTAATTTATCCAGTTATTGCTAAGACACTTCCAATTCCTTTTTTATTTATTGAATCCTACAATTTCTTTTTCAAATTCCAGGCCAATGATTCAAATAGTGACCACTATGATTATGAATTCAATGAACGATATGTTATTGAAACTTGTTATATATCCATAAATCCAAGGTGTCGCCATAAATTTTTGATTTGATGGACAAGAGAACCACATTATATTTCTCTTGCTGGCACCTCACCTTGGTAAGTGCCACAGGTATGTCTCCCTCATTGCTACTCTTCATATCTCCTCCATGTCAACCATTGGTGGCCAATGAAACCAATACCTTTAGTTGGGGGGTATTCCATCATATCCTTTCGTACTTATTATTAATTAACTGCAATATGTTGTTGCACGATCCAATCCATAAATTCCACATGATCATATTATTTTTTCTTTCCCACAAACTATTTACATCACTTCATTACCTTTCCAATTTTCGACATGTTCATTATTCTATCCATGTCTGTTCCACCCATGCACGTTGAAACTCCTATTTTGTGAATTTTAATTGTGAACTGAAACTCCTATGCACTCCCCATGGCTGCAATGAAAGGAATCACCCAACATGGGAGGGTCAAGGTTCCATCACGATCCCGAGACTATTAAATCCCGGCATCGAAACACCAAATTTTACATAATATTTGAGAACATATGATGGATAACATATTTTAAGTGACTGAGGGGTTTTGATGCTATTATTGCACTATAATTTGCTCAAATTTGATGGAGGATCTCTCATAGGTTGGAGGATTGAGAATTAATGTGATAAAGGAAATTACATCCTCAGTTACATGCCTTCCTAGGACTTATAGGAGGTGGTTCGAATGGAAAGTTAATGTTCCTAATGTTAAAACTAATTTCCTTGAAGAAGGAGAGGAAGTTAAACATAGGGGGCATGGGAAAACACTAGAATTTATACCTAGTCCATGGGACCAAGTGGTTTTTTTATTGAAGAAATAGATTACCTGTGAAGGTAGGTACAAGGTCGTCTATAATTATGATTTTGTTATGTTATGTCCTTTACACCATGGTTCATTAGTAAATATTCCTTAATACCTATTCAAATATTTGGGAAACATGGATCATTATGTGATACGGTCTCTCCTTCCTCACACATTTTTTACAAACCATTATCTCATAAAATAAATAATTATGAGAACATCAAAACAGCGGAACATGTCATGGGAACAATTCATCATTGTTGCAATAACAAACCCTATGGGGGTTGAAGTTGACAATAATAGTGAGTTAGAAGAGGAGGAACATAATGATAGAATTATATCATATAGGGAAAGAGTTAGATAAGAGAGGGAGGAGACTGATATGGAAACTGTACATGGTAGTGGAGATGTAGAAACAAGGAATAACCCTAAAACTGCAACTATGGAAGGATGACAAGAGGTAGGTCTGGAGGTGCAGGACGAAATTCATGTGCACCATAATTTTGATAATTCTCTTGTTGCTATGGTAGAGGAGGGAAACCAGACAGAAGATGAGGGAGGTTCATCCCAAGGGAATGGATGAGAGATAAGTCCAAAAAATCCCTCAATGGATGCAGTGAAAGGGTTAAGTGTAGAAGGATAATCAAAGGGAAAGGGGACAACAACTCAATTTCAACCAGAACACATTCAAGAGACTACGGTAAATGATCTACATGAATAATCATTCACTTTGCATGATGATTCTTCCCATAATGTTCCATATTATGACGTTGAAATACTCACAAAAAAACCATAATCCTACTATATTACCTTGCGTAAAGACAAAGAGGCCATTTGTAGGAATTGCATCATTGCTACCGAAAAAAAGAAGGAGAAATAGGGATTCTATTGCAGAAGAGGAAGCTAGAATTTAGAGGGTGGAACTTGAGATCCATGTGTTACATCTTATTTCATCCATTTCCAAACAAGAACCAGTGGGTGATAAATAACAACAAGAAGTTGAAGAACCACAAGAACCTATTGCTAAGGAAAATAAAGTTTGAATTGGTGCCCTAGTCCTTGAGAATGATTTACTAAACATGGAAGTGCAGAGACTTAGGGAGGAATTGGAATTGTTAAACGTAGGACCGTTGCATCCAAAAAACCCACACATTGGATGTATTAGACCAAGTAGCCGATCTCATTAGAGGTATATCTTCTCCATCAAAGGAGGTTGACAGCACAAGAAAAATTAGTAGAACATTTGTTCCCATAGTGTGGAAACATTTACAAAAGTGTTGGATATAAGGTGACTCTCCTAAAACCTTCATCCCTGGGGCTAATAAGAAGGAAAGAAGGGCTGGATGAGACAATGCAAGAAATGAATACCACTGATACATAAGAACGAGTGACTAATAATGAAGGAAAAAACACTATTGAAACAATTCATACTAAGCTCACCATTGTTATACAAGAACCAGTGGTATCTAATTTGGAATGGAAGACTACTGAAACATCTCAGCCCGAACCAATGGAATCTAATTTGAATAAGCACAATGTTGAAACAACTGATCGTGAACTCACCATTTTTTACACAATAACTAGTTGTACCAAATTTGAAGAAACAGTGTGAAGGAGGATTGCAAGAACTTGAAGACACCACTATTACACAAGAACCGGTGGTTGATGAAAATGGAAAGCAATGCCAACAAGAAAAAATCACTACTACACAAGAAGCAATGACAAAATATAAAACTCTCGTAAAGGAAGACACCAACAAAGAAACATAAGAACCTCTATTGGAAGTTATTGATGTGGATGAAGAGGAAGAAATACCCCAAAGCACAATTAATAAGTGACTTATCATTGCAGGTTGAGTTGGATAAATGGAAGCATCAGGTTGTAATAATTAGAGGGGAAATGATTCCTCTACTAGTCCATATAAAGGTAATATGAAATCTTAGGGAGAAGTGAGTTGAAGAGTTAACATTCCAAAGGTTTAGATGGGAAGAAATGGAGAAGGGTTTAGAAAAGCTAAAAAGGTATAATACTATGCAATAGGATAAGGATCAAATGTATTCATTGGTACAAGAGTTGTTGAGTTACAAAAGTCCTTCTCCATCATACTCCTTTTTATTTATTTATGATTAGGTAACCCTTTTCAAGATGAAATCTATCAAAGAAGGGAGACCTCATAAAATGGTTATGGACTCAATTTTTAGAAACATTTTCTAATAGTGACCTCACAGACCAGCACATGTTATGTGAATTTTATTTACATGATTTATCTTGTTTACTAGATAGGAATTTTAATCTGGTTCCTTGTGTGGGAGATGTACAGTTGAGGGATTTCACTTCTTTTGTAAATAATCAGGTGATATGGTGGAATGATTTACAAACAATTGGTAAAAATGAAGAAAACTCCACATTGTGTATTAGAGGTGAACTCCAAACCCTTGCTACTATTATTGATAAGTAACAAAGAGATACTGCTTCATCAGGTAATGTCTATAAAGTGGCATTGCTCCAAAAGTCTATTATCGACTTATGTGTTAAAACTATTACTCACCCATATCCATATGCATTGGAGGGAAGTAAGTATAGGTGGGAGCTATCTTCTGAGTATCTAAGGATGAGGGATCCTTATGGTTATGATAATTTTACATATTTCCTTTCCCTATTTATTGGTTATGTTGGTTTCATTCAGGATTATGGTCCAAAATTGTTGGGGTCGAGGTTCCATTTTCCACTTATTCAATTTCCCATGGAAAAATATCGGTATTTGTATAATTTAACAAAGAAAGTGGAAAGTGGTGTTTGACGGAGTTGATCTCTTATGAAGGATACATAAATAAGGGAAAGTGGGAAATATCATCCTTCAACCTCAACAATTTTCATTGGAGAAGTTTTGACCTTGATTCTGATTCAGACCTGAATGAGTAAGGTGGCATGGGATTGGGGACATGTAATTGTACAATTGGGGAGAGATGTTGGATGTTGTTGGATAATTAACATTGTAATATTGTATTTGGAGGATTAATTCCTTAATGAGAATTGGAAATGTTTTATTAATTTTCTAAGTGTCTATTTCTTTTTAGACTTTTTTAAGGTGACTTTGTTAGGAGGCAAGGGCCCACCTTCTCACGTAGTTCGACCAATTCGATTAGCTGTAGAATTTCGTAATTCTTTTGGTGTGATAATTTGCTAATCCAGTCTGTGTCTATGGATTATGTGAGTAGTTTTTTGCTGGACAGATTAGTCATTTATAGCATACATTGTTGAAATCCTGAAACAATTAGTTAATTAAAGTGTGTGCATCTTGTATTGTTGAAATAGTTGATTACTTGACATGTGTGAGATCTCTTAGGGTATGCAAGTGATTTCTTGATAATTAGAAGTGAAGAAACATATATAATTTCTTATTGAATCAATATCATAGGTTGAATTCATTGTTATAGTTGATTTTACCACACATGGTTGATCACATGTTTATGGCCTTCCGTGTCCCTCGGCAGACTCTTTGGACCCCATGGACCAATATTATACTTTGATGTTTTCAAGTTCATCCCTAAAAACACTTGTTTATTGATGTACATGAATTTTCATTAGGGAAATTTGAGATAAAAAATGGGCCTCCAAACAAAAAAAGTACTATGAAAATCAACTTTTTAAGAACCAATCTCAATCTAGAGAATGACATCATCTATTATAGTTGAGTTGGCATTACTTGAGTTAAAGTTGCTTATTTGTAATATTCTAAATGGTTGATGAAAATCTTGGTTAACCATAGTAGTCTACAAGTACTTTTACACCTAGAGTAAAGTACTAATGTCTTTTCACATTTTTTCAATAAAATATATTATTGTCCCTTCATATATTTTGAAAAAGAAAATATATGTATTTTCACTTAATATGCATGTATTTTCACATTTTTCAATATATGTTATAATTATCCATTTTTTCTTAACATTAAAAAATATTTTATTTACACATTCTTACTTATCAATATATGATGTATTCATCCATTTTTCTTCATCTCAAAAATATTATATAAGTTGGAACATTATTTTATTTTATTATTTTTTAAAAAGTATTGTTAAGTTTTTTAATACTTTTAAAATATGTTATTATTAGATTGATATAAAAAAATACTATAAAAAAACATCACAAAATAATAAATTTATAAAAATCCAATATAAAAATTAACTTAAAAAAAACTAATTTCTAGACATCAAAATATTATTACAAAATAATAAATTCATAAAAATCCAATAAAAAAATTAACTTAAAAAAAACTAAAACAAAACATTATATTAAATTATATTATACTACAATTAATTACAAAACCCCAAAATATTACATTATAAAAAATATTAAAATTTAAATTTAAAAATATTAAAATTAACATATATAATTACATTAAAATACAATATTTTACAAAATTATATTACAATTAATTAATTAAAAACTAAAAAATCTACATGTAATACTTTAATAAATTATATTACAATTACAAAACACCACAATATTACATTATACAAAATATTAAAATTAAAATTTGAAAATAATTTAAATTAAAATTTTAAAAATATTAAAATTGATTTATATAATTACATTAAAATATAATATTTTACAAAATTATATTACAATTAATTAATTAAAAACTAAAAAAACTAAAATTTTAAATTATTAAATCAAATTTTAAAAATTATAAAGTATAGAATATACTATATCAAAATAAAAAATTATTCAAATCAAAATTTAAAATATATATTAAAAAAAAATTGTCCCAAACTTAAAGCAAACTATCATGCCTTGCCAAATGCCATTGAAGAAGAAAGAAACTTAACTTTCAATTAGTGTTGGTAACATTGGCATTATTGTCCTAGCTTCTTCTTTCCCAGTGAGGATCCTTGCTCTAGCATTACCATTTGTTGCTATATATGTTGCTGTAGGAGGAAAAATGAAGATGGCATCTCAACATTGATAAGTACATTAATCTTTGTAAGTATTATATATATATTGTTTATATAAATTTCTCTTAAAAAAAATCAATTTTTATATATTTATATAGCCTTTTTTTATAATTAAATTAATTATTTATTTATTTTTAAAAAATTATCTTTACATTTTTTTGTCATTTTTAAATAAATTAAAAAATTAATTAAACTTCAATTAATTTAGGCATAAAAAAATGTATTTTTATTATAAAAAGCTTTAAAAAATCAAAATCAAAATTTAAAAAATTAATGAAACTTCAATCCATTTAGGCATCAAAATTAAATTTAAAATGTATCTTAAAAAAAATCAATTAAACTTCAATCTGTTTAGGCATAAATGTAACACCCCGGTTTTGACCCCGTTGCATTAGATGTAAATGATGATGTATATATTGTAAATGATCATGGTGTGGAGCTAAAGGCCAAGGCCCCACCATTGGTCGGTTATGCTATGTTTTGGATTTAAATTGTCACCGATGGCATATCGGGGCATGCGGCATATATTATGTTGGTCATCATGTAAATACGCATCTATAATTAATTAAATGAATCCGACCAGCTACGATCTTGGAAACTAAAATGAGAAAGGGGCATGATTTTCCCAAGGATGAGGATGTGGGGGAATTTGTCCAACTTTGGCCAATAGGGTCAAAATCCATGTGTCTTCTTACCTTGTTTTATTCCAACCAATTTCATTAAGAAAGGCTGCTGGTGGTTGAGGCATTTATGATCTTTGGGAGTGGGGTGGCAGGACTGTCAGTCCTCACCCACATGCACACTCCACCCACTGTTGACTTCACTATGGCAGGAAAAACCTGCACGCACTCTCCAATTCGGGACCTCACAATTTTGCTGTTCACCTCCACAGTCTGTTCCTTCCTCACGTTGCTCATCCACACGCAGGGATTTCAATCTCCACAATGGTGCTGAAGGCTCACGCACATCCACTTTTGTGTCCTCTCTGGGGGCTGTTCATTTTCGCGCCTGAACCATTGCCCGTTCATTAGTCTCTCACGCACAGGATTTCCTGGTTTTAACCACGTAGTTTATCCTCTGTGAATTTGAGAATGGTGTGGCTTCGTCCTTTGCTCAGGGGCTAATTTGTGGGCTCTGCACTGTGGCTGTATATGCACCGGTCGAGATACTGTAAATTCGTCCCCAAGTGTGGTCTGCATACGTTTTTCCTCAGTGGCCTCGATTATGAAAAATGGACTGTTGTTTTCCCCATGTATGTTGGTAATGTATGCTAATTACATTTCAGAACTGTTGCCCCCCCCCCCCCATGTTGTAAATTGGTGCACTTATACGTTCAGTGGGACTGTATAATCGCTTGGGAGCCATTTTTCCCTGTTTAAGCTGTGACAACTAAATTAATTTCCTGAGTGCAATGGTTGATCTTCGGACTGTGAGAGGAGCAGGGATGGGGGCTTAGTTTTGCTTGATAAACCTGGTGGCTGGAAACCACACAAATAGAGCTAGAGGGCTGGCCTTCTTCTCCATCACCCCTGAATAGCACTGGAAGGGAATGCAGGGCTTGAGGGACTGTGTAGCAGAGAAGGGACTGGTTCCTTGTGTTGGGTGTGTTTGGGTGTCTTAGAGGTCAGGCTAGTTCTGGTGTAGGTGTTCTTGGCTCCGTAATGAGCTCACCAGCTTAGCATTTAGCCTTTCCCAACTCCTGGATGGTCTGATAAACCCAACTGTGTTGGCTTGGCTGTGTCTTGTATACCTTTGGCTACGTGTAAGCCTGCTAGTTCCCTTATTCCTTGGAGAATCATGCCCAGCTCGAGGGTGGCAGCACTGCTGAGAGATTAAGGAGCACGCTGGCCTATGGTTGGGTGGAACGTTGTAGCGACGTAGCTGGTTGCGGATTGAGTTCTTCATAAGATAAGTGATCTTGTTCATTTTAGTTCTGTAACCTTATTTTCTGTTAATAAAAAAATGATGAACATGTTAAATGAATGCATGCATGTATGAATGTTGTTGGTTTCCGCTGTGTATGATGATTAATTGCATGATTTACTTCAATGCATTTCCTCTCAGCATTCTGTTTTCCGTAATTTACTGCATACATATGTTCATGGGGCTCTTAGCCCATGTGTTTTAAGCTCGTAGTCGCATCCTCTTCGCCGGTCAGAGGCACGGGGACGTGACAATAAAAGCAATGTATTTTTATTATAAAATCCTTAAAAATAATCAAAATCAAAATTTAATTTAAAAAAATATTATAAAAAAGTTTTAAAAGGGAGATTTTTTTTTTCAAAACAAAATGATACATGTCTCATTTCATTGCCATCAATTTCCCCCCAAGTTCATCTGCCATTTCATTGCCATCAATTGCCACCCAGGTTCAGTTCAGAGGATACGAATCTAGGCCCTAGTTGGAAGGCAGGAAGTTCTGCATCTAATCCACATGCAATAGAACTAAATATTATTCTAGTGAGTATGATGAGTATGTTGCTTCGACCTTACTGGAATATGTTGCTTCTACTGATTAACCTGTTACATATGCTACATGCCTTTGATGCCACACCCAATATGATGCCAATTGCCCAAACCTAAAACCAACACCTCCACCTCTGTCATGACTTTCTCTCTGTGTCATAGATCCATATGCTATCCTTTAAGTTCAAAGTTGGAAGGAAGGTTCAAAAAGCGGGACTAACGCGAGCAGGACTCTCAGGTTACTTTGACGCTGGGAAACCCATACTACACCCAACCTTGCTGGTGGAGTAGAACTCCTTTGGTTATTTAGGTAGGTAGGTAGTTTCCACTAGTGGATTTATTATCTATTTTGATTGGACTGGATCAGGTGGAAACTGGGAAGAAAGGGTAGAAATTGAACATCCAGACCACAATCTCTGCTTGGATTGTAGGTTGTGGTTCTTTGCCACTGAAGATGAAGTGCTTAATCTGCTTCAAAATTCGAGATAGTGCAGAATCCTCGTATGCCAATATAATTGTGACAGAGAACTGTTTAGATAGTGTATCCCAATCTCCAGTCTATGCTACCTCCACTGATCGTGGGGATTAACATCTCTAATACACTGCCTATGGATCTAGAAATGGGTGAGATGCTGGAGACTGTGTAGTAATTTCTTCCACCTTTGCCTTTGCCGGCACATTTACTGGTTCTGCATCACCTGGAACTTACACTCGATATAAATCTTGAACTGAAACTACAGCATCTTCTTTGTATTGAAGAAACTCTATTGGTTGAATCCGCTTTTGTTGCATCCTCTGCTACCTTCTTTACTGGGTAGTGGGCGGAGGTGAAACTGGATTCTATACTTTTTATTACTACCCAAAATTTGCATTTTCACTAATTATTTCATAAGCATCCTAGGTATAGGCTTGTTGTGTTCCTAGTTCAGGTGAAGCAATTATAGATGAAACAATTGTTTCTGTTGTTGATTCTATCAATGTAGAGTCAGTTGATTTGGTTGGTTTAGCAGCATATTTCAATATAAACTTTTGTAAGTGGAGACATAACTTGTGGTCACTACAAAGTAGGGTAGATTTAAGTAGAAAATGAGTAAGTGGATATCTTTTGTAGTGAAGATTTCAACTATAGTTACAACTTTAATGGGGTACATCAAGAACACGGTCAAGTGGTCCATTAACTATATAGGAATGTATATATACCCCTATGAACCCTACTCTATGTACTCAATATATATGGAATGTAACATTAATGATATATTTGAGAAAATGAATATAATAAATTGCTCTCATAAGCAGTAAATCTGAATAATGGCATCATTAATTTCATTGCCAATCTTCCTCAAAACATGGTCTCTCTTGGTTGGAGCTATTTACGAATGAATTTAGAAGCAGGCTAGGCATATATACTCAAATTTGGATGACTCAAACATAATTTAAGGATCATGTTTCATGTACAACGGTGTTGATATACATTGCACATAGGAACTAACACTATCATGTTAAAATGGTGTGTTTCACACATTTTAAATTTCCTCTATTCAGACAGCATGAACTAAACATGATTATCTAATTGAAAGGGGAAGCTACCTTTCCCATACTGTGAAGCCAACCCCATGGACGATCCAATTATCTTAAAATCACCAAGTATGCTTGGCTGCAGAGTATAAACGGTAACTGTAGTAGTGGGTGGACTTGCTAGTGTTGGTCGCATGACTGGACTACAAGCATTTTAAGGCCCCAAGATATATAAATAAAAAAGTTATAAACAACTATTGTTTTCACTCAAGTTAAAAAATTCTGACTTCTCAAAACAAAGCTAACGTGTTTACTATATGTTGAAGAAAAAGAGGACTTGACTAGAAACTCATTGAGCTTGGGGATCGGGGAAAATAGTGGTAGAATAGCTTCCAAGAATGAAAAATTCAATTTAAATAAATCTAAATTTATAAACAAATAATGTTTTCCAACTTCTTAAAACAAAGCTAACGTGTTTACTGTATATGCTGAAGATAAAGAGGACTTTACTGGAACCTCATTTAGCTTGGGGATCGAGAAAAATAGTGGTAGAATAGCTGCCAAGAATGAAAAATGCAATTTAAATATATCCCAACAAATATATACTTCATAGGTCTTTGAATCTACTCACTATAATTATTTTAAATATGATTTTGCACAAGGTACAAAATATAACAGTAGGATGCATAGGGAGTATCCAAAATTAAATATGATAAAGTTTGCTCATTGTGTCATGCCCATATCAATATAGAAGTGCATAAATCTATCCAAAACCTACCCACTAAACATGCCCAGGAGACTCAAACTGTTGGCCCAAATGCACTTGACTCTCCAAATTAAGGATTGTTGCTATCTTTTATGGTCTGGAATAACCTAGAAGTGAAATCCATTGTGATTGCTACATCTTGAGGTCTGAATTTCACCCAAAAACACTGGTTTACTACCCAAAGTGTTGTACATCACTGTTTGAGTGTGGGTGAAAATCCCTAAATTACTCCAACATGCCCTTAATCACTTGAAACAGGATCAGACTTACTAAACCAGCTTGTTTCTTGCTAACATATGTCCACAATCAGCCCATAATACATAAATTTAGCCCATAATTGCCTCATATTGTGTCCAAATGTAAATCTACAGCCATTTGCAGACTCCAACACTCCTAACATTACTTAAAATCCTTTAGTAAGTTTTGATTTGAATAATACTCAAAATGTTTATTTCATTTGTATGTTGTAGAATTCAATGGCTCAACGACGACCCAAGAGTGAGTTGAAATCGGTTGTATTATACAACAAAACCGATGATTAAGGAAAATGGGTTTCAATGACATAATCTATTGGGTCATGTGTAACAATGAAACCATCAACAATTGGAAGCCATGCAATAAAAAAGAGGCGTTTGCAAGACATCAACATCCACTGGAAAGGTTTAGTAAAAGGATTTAAGATGAGTAATGGAGGTTAAAAAGTGGAAAAGATTCAAGTGGCACATGTCTATGACTATAGAGAGATGTCAAAAGAGAAAGTTTCTAGTCAACCAAATTTTCCTAAACTTGATTGTAATTGTGAGTATGCATGATCAATTCTGATGTCATATTGTTTAATGGACATATTTTATTGATAGCTTCAATTATTTCCACATCTTTTTATTTTCCTTTTATACTGATATGAATATCACATCTATCTCAGGTTTATGCATATCATATTGGAAAGAATGGGAGCTAGTGGAATGCATAATGAGTGTTTTCCAAGCCATTCATTCAAAAATAGGAGACTCTACTCTATGTTCGTAAGGATCCTACATGGTTAAAAAAGGAAGGTATTTTCTTTTACAAATATGAATACATTCTTCTGAAAACGATTCGATCAAGTGGATATCTCAAATTACCTTCTCTCAACTTATTGGAATGGCCAAGTGTACATGATTCTTCAGTAAGTTCATTTCGTTACAAGTTATTTTCAAAAATGTAACTTGGAATGAAGGAAAAGGTGGCATCCATGCATGTAGTGGCATTTTCATGCCATTTTCTATATTTTTTCAGCTTTTTGGGAAGGACGGGTCAATTAGGAAAAATGGTTAAATGTATTCTACTTGAAAACCTTTTGATTAGCTACTCACAATTTTGTTTTTCACTGGGTGGGATAGAATACTACATGACAAAAGTGGAGAAGAAATAGAGTGCAAATTGAGTCATGATACCTCGTCTTTCAAGTATGCATGTTCAGTACTATTTAATTTTAATTGTATAATTCTTCTTCATTTTTAGAGGCTATAAGAGGAGAAGGAGTTTCATACCAATGAAACAAATCATATGATGATACACTAAATATTTTCATTTGATTCTTTCAGGTACTGGATTTCAAGACAGATACTATATATCTCATTTAAATTTTGTAGGTGGAGACATGTTCGACAAATGGGGAAATAGGTTTGGGTTCCAAAGGAACAAGATGATGATGATGGAACACATTCTCCAATAGTTTCCCCTTATGTTTTGAAAAATGGTGAATTATTTACAACACTATCAATGAAGGAGGATTGGACACTATTTTAAGTTAGAGAACAATTGGAGCTACAAGAATATTTTGACCATTTTGTATTTATACACAATGGTAAAATGGTGAGAATGTAAAATTGATTATCATGATTTTAATGTGTAGACCCAAGTATACCAAGTTATTGGAAGGTAAGACCTTTTGTATAGACAAATTAATTCTAATTTCTTTTATTGTATTTTGTAGGTGAGGAAACAACAAGAACATACTGTGCGTTGCAAAGATTGTGTCAAACCTTCCACCATTGAAATTAGGGAATGCTAAATATTTTGAGAATGAAAATATAACATGAATAATTAGTCCACATTATAAGAACATTCCCCGAATGCAATGGACATTCTATTTTGCAATCTTCGTATTTTTTTTGCTTGTATGATTTGAGAAGCAATACTTTTCCATATCACTCAAGACCTGGATTTTAGTAGAGTTGTTTTGTAAATGAGATGTTTCATTTAATAGAATATCATTTTATAAGAGAGACCATTGTTTATAGTTTGTTGGAGGAGTATTTGATCTTTGAATCCCATGGAAATTCAAGTTTGTTGTCTTGTGGAATTCATTTGATTGGTTTGACTTATGGACATTGCTTATTAGAAGTGAGCTAGTTCAAGTTACATTTAGGTAAAAATTAAAGAAAAGTTCTTAAGGGAATGCATTTTGTGTTTAGGCCCAAAACATTATATACAGAGTACAAACAATTACAAATAGGTGCTTTGACCAATATGGATCAATTTATTACTTCATTCTATTTGAATCCAAGACCAAATTCTCTCTGAGTGTACAAATAATTTAACCTATTGCATTAAGAGTTATGTATAAATCATGAACCTTGGATGTTACTCATAAGTATGAGATAGGAATTTTAACCACCATTATGAAGTAACTTAATTCTAGCAACCAATTCCAACAAAAAAGTGAAATTATATTTTAAGACATAATTATTCTCCGACATAATTACTTATATTTTCCTATTTTAGTCATAGTATTTGAGCACATATTACGAGGAGTTGGAAGTGAATATTTGAAAACCAAAAGAGGATTTTGTTAAGAACGAGATGATTCACAAAAACCTCCTTCCAGTTTTCAACATGTGTAGTGGTTTGGACTAGTCGAAGGGACCTTTACAGCTTATTTTATACAGGTTTAAATAGTAAATTATTTCTTGTTTTGGTCATTATCTTTGGGAGCTCTTTCCTAACAGCTGGAGAAGAATTTGTAAAAACTACAGGCGGTTTTTGTATGGACTTATCTACAAAATCCTCTCTCTGTTTTCACACAGCTATCATGGTTTAGTAAATATAGGTGGTTCTTCGAGACCCGTTTTCACCTAAGTGTGCTATAGAGAGAATCCATATGTGCGATACCCCCTGTTTGCATAGGGTTTTCACTTGGTTTTTTATGAGGATTTTTGGGTTATTGTAAATGTATATAGGAATTAAAGAGGATAATTTTCATAATCCCTAGAACTTTTAGGATAGGTCTATGAATTCTCTACATTAAATTAGGCATTCTAGGCAGAGTCTAGGAGTATGCAACCATGATTAAGCAATCAAGAGTTTATTCTGAGTGAACTGGGCATGATTTGGAATGATCCTAACTTCCCAACAACAATAAGCAATAAGTATAGGTGGATTTTCATACCTCAAGGAGGTAATCAATAATTGTTGAGAGAATTGTGTGCACTTTCGAGCACCCACATAGCAGTCTGAAGAACTTTGATCTTTAAATATACGAGGACTATTCTGACCTCAATCAACATAAGATAACCCTAAAATGTAATTATGGGGATAAAATATACCCTTTTATTCAGTTTCAAACAAATGACAAATCTAGAACGCGCCTAATAAATAGGAACACTAAGAAAATTTCAAATCTAGGACAATTTGATGGTAAAAGAAGCATTATCAACCATATAACAACAAGATAAAGGCTCAGAACTATGTAAGAATAGTCATGGAAGAAGTAAAAACAAATAATTTGTTCTATAAAATAATATATTCCATCATTTAGAATCCACCAACACACTTTTCCATGCTTTAAAAAGTACTTGTGATGTAGTTTCTTGTAGCAACATCATTTAGAAACATTTTATGAGCATGGTATGGTAAGGTTTCTTGGAACATCAGCCCTGTAGACTGTCTCATCTCATGAGTGGCTCTAATTTTGGTGGAGGATTCTTTCCATAATCCAACAATAAAACTTGAAACAAAAGCATTTGGAGAGACAAGACATATTTGGTATACATTGGCTCTTTTTCATTCACAATCCACTCCTCTACTATGAGATTGTATTTATAGTTGGATTCTTGCAATAACTAGGGTTTTTCTTCTTGTTCTTTTGGATCTAGGTTTCTTTTGTACTATTTGGGATATTCCTTTGCACTCCCCCAACTACCCAATTTGGAAAGTTGTAATTTCTAGTCCCATTGACCTGTTTTTTTCATCAGTCGCTATTAATATACTTACATTTCAACTATCATGATAAAAGGATATAACTTGGATTTAAGCTAGGATTCTATTATTTTTAACTTAGAGGATATAAAGTTACAAAGTTCAATCTATTCTACATTACTCTTCCTTTTCTACTCCATTTTTGTTTCCCATTCTCACAGTCTCCACCTACTACTCACTTCAAGTTTCCCTTCTCTCTTCCACTTCTAATCTTGCATTTTCATCACTGCTCAAAATTTCCCTCATGCACAAATTAAGCTTCTGTAGTTCTCTCACAATATTATTTACCATATCCTTCATCCAAATATTTTATTATGTTCAATGTGGATTAATGTATTGTTGCCAGTGAGATAATACTAGGTTAGAAGTGAGATAGTTCAAGTTTTGTTATGCTCTGATACCAATTGTAGAACAAGGTCACATACACTGAGATGAGGAGATGAATCAGTGTCTCTTTCCAGGCCCTTGTGTTCATCTAGGACCTTTGTTGGCATCCCTGTGAGATTTATCTCTTTTGCTGGCTCTCTTTATAGCTTGGGCATCATCTTTCTGGGCAGTATTTCCTATAGCGTTCTAATTATGCAATAATAGTTTTCTGGAAATGCCCAAAACCAACAACATCTTCACTTACTCTGCCAACACTTCTTGTAGATGCATAAACATATTTTCAGGAAATTGTACACGCTTCACTGCATTTCCTAGAGTTAACAAATACATCCTCATCTTGCAAAGACTTTCAACAAGATCCATAACAAGTGTTGTTTGGCCTCTAGAATGAACATATACTATGCAAGAATATTGCAAACCCTTGTGTGCACATCTTCAGATTTGTTGGCTTCACCCTTTAACAAATATCGGTTTTAATTCAATTACGTAATTATTTAAATATCTGTCTTTTAATTAATTACTTCACAGCTTTTTTCCAATCCTGTAGGCTTCATTCACCTCCAGGAAGCGGGCTCATAATTGCCTCTATGCCTTTTTCTACTTTTATAAATTCTCTTTTTGTTCTCACTAAGTAAAATAGTATTTTTCATGCTTTTAGCAGACTTATATTTTTCATACCTGATCATCATTAAGCAAACTGAAGGTATGGTTGGGCCTCTGGCAGTCACTTTAAAATGGTTTTTCAACACTTAGTCAAATTTGTCACTCTCAAAGTATTTTTTTCATCGTCCTATGAGGCATGGTGGGCATTCAGTGCTACATTTTCCAAAAGGTTAGGCATCACTTTAAAATGGTTTTTCAACACTTAGCCAATTTTGTCACTCTCAAAGTATTTTTTTCATCGTCGTGTGAGGCATGGCGGGCATTCAATGCCATGTTTTCCAAAATTTTAGGACAATGCCTCAGTGCCACATTTTCCAACTCAGTGCCACATTTTCCAAAAGGTTAGGAGGCCTAACAGATTGTCCCGGGCTCCGAGCTGATGAGCTTCTCGTGGAGTCCAAACACCCGAAGCCCCGGGCATAACCTTTGCTCTACGAGTCAGTTAATTTATGAAATGTTAGAATATTTATACACATGTAAACGCATCCACACAACCAATGTGGGATAAATCCTAAAACCACAAATGATCTCAACCGTCAATTATCATGATCAGAAGGTCCCTGAGTCATCTTGCCTATTCGAGACAGTGTAGTTGATCTACAGGAAGATCTCTGCGTGACTCCTCACATGAGCTTAGCATCTGTGAGTTCCATCTTCTCCCAAAACATGGGCATGATATTCCATGGCCAAAGGCTTCAGGCCTGCGGGATTCCTCATGATGGAACTCCTTCCACAAGCTGTCTTTTTAGTGCCTATACATCATCCAATTCTCGTATCTTATTCACATATTCAGCTAGATCGCAACTCCTCTATCAATTACACACTCTGTCACGATCTCAGATCTTCAAAGGGTTTTAGCCACCGAGTTTCTCCTCTGTTGTCAATTTAGATAAGGGATGCTCATGAAGGTATTCCAAATCTATGTCTTCTATCAGATCGACTACATCTTTGAATTTCTTCATCTTGGGAGGTTTTACTTTGCATATTGTTTCCTGAGTGAATACCATTTCTTACACACAAATCTCCTTCGATGATAGGACATTTGAAGGAATTATTTATGGGGTAGTTTGATACTAAAACAATGAGTCAGAAATTGATTCTCATCCTATCCATCACATTAGAAATATACAATTGATTCAGTCTCAGTAATTTAGACAACTACATAACCACCATTTCTCCTTACCATGAACCTACAACTCCTGTGGCTGGATACTTGAATGCCTCAAGTTCCCAATGTGTTTTTAGAGCATATATTAAGTAACAGAGAATAACAAAACATATATGATAGTATACAGTATGTTTTTATGTTTCTCTTCAGTTTCACACTTCGTCGTCATGAATATGTATAGAATTTGTCATCTATCATCTTTGCCATCAATGGACACCACTGGGATATATATGTCCACAACATCAGTCACCAATTGTCAACTTATCTGCATTCTGTATTGACATCAATTCCAACAAATACATCTTCCATAACCATATGCCCTGTCATCACACCTATTTATTGCTTGGTCTCTCCTAGCCTTTTAGTCACAAAAGTCCAATTTGAAAATTTGATTCCCCCTGAAAATACGATTCCCCCTTTTTTATTGCTCAAACAACACATGATATCTCTACATTTAATCCAATGCTTCACAATTTGGCATGAGTTTAGTGAAAACAAAATCATACAATTAATGCAATCCATTCTGGGCAGATGGAATTAATGCTAAGGTTGAAAAAAATCGCGGGAATCTGAATCCCTAAGAGAACACATCAAATGAAGCGAATTTCTATTGTCGCATGGTGTAGCTCCACACATTTTTAATGTTCCTGTATAGATAGATGGTTGCGCTACTACTCTTCCCCTCCAACTTTGAGCTCTTCCCCTCCAACTGTGTGGCTAATCCCCTACCTTGCCCTTCGCCGGCTCTATTATTTCTTCACAGGCTCTGCTAGATAGCCAGTGAAGACAAAAAAAGTATTGATTTGATTTTGTGATTCTATTGATTCCATTTTGTGATTTTCTAATATATATCATTGCTCCTGATTAATTTTGATTCCATTTTGTGATTTTCTAATATATATCATTTCTCTTGATTAATGTTTGGACATAGAGTAGTGTTAAATTCATTTATAATAGTTAATGAAAATAATTTCGAATTCATATATTTCTGGTTTCTTTGTGAATGGGGCCACTTGTCTTGGAGGTACCGTGTATTAGCACTATGATTTGAATGACTGTACATGGATGCATAAATCAAGCTCCCGTATCCCTCGATCTCAATCCAATGGTGGGAATTAAAGCTCCTTGTTTCAATGGCATTTACCCTATCTTGGTTTGTCATTTGGATCGTTAATGTTTATTTACCATGGGAATTAACGCTCCTTGTTTCAATGCCATTTACCCTATTTTGGTTTGTCATTTGGATAGTTAACGTTTGCTCTTTAATGTTTACAAATAGAGTAGGGTTATTTTATTTATAATAGTTAATGTATATATGGTATAGTTATTTTTTTTTTAATGGCTTGTGGTATTTTTTTAAGGTTATTTATTTTGGTTATTAAATATTATAAAAACTATTGAAATTGAAAACATTATTGGGAAACAACAAATATAGTGATAATTTTTATTAGTTTTATTGAGTATTTTTTCGAAACCTTATTTCCTCCTTCTTCCTCCTTATGTTGTTGAGTTGAATCCCTAGACAATACACTCACCCGAAACTCCTCTTAATTAATTGAGAATTTAATTCTATAATGAAATCAACACATGATCCAGTGAACCAACAAACTTTAAATAGTACAATCCAAAGCCAGTTGTACTAGAGCTAGGAGAATCATAGCTATTTATACAAGCAAGACTTTCATTTTATAGTCTCTAACTTGGTTTTGTATGTGATTTAAAAGGTTTTTTTTTTTATTTAGAAGAGATAATCAGTACTTTGTTTTGTTTAATCAAATAAGTTATGGTTTTTTATTTTATTTTCTAGGACAAAAAAAAAATTACTTTGTATATTTTAATTTATTGGGCATGGTGCTTCATTGGAAACTATTTTATTTGCAAATCCAAATAACACCTCAAAAGGGAATTCCCACCTCGTGGCTCTTGTTAGTTAATGTAAAAAACTAAGAATTGGGAAATTTTATTTCTAATAAATTATGCATAACCTAAAAATTCTATGATTTGGGTATCTGGTCGGAATTTTTGAAAAATCCAGGTTGTAGTTGTCAACTTTAGCTTTTGAGGGTGTTGAATCCATTTTTACCATCAAAATTGGAATTAAAACATAGTTACATTCTGATTTGGTAAAATTAAAAAATGTCAAATTTAGGTAAAAAAAATGGTCATCTAGTCCAAATCCTTGAATTTTTAGACATCTCTTTGTTATTATAAACAAAGAGTTAAAAACATAAACTAATTTCTAATCCATTATTTTGGGGTCTTAGTTGATTCTTCACTTCCCTTTAAGGGCTAACTTGTATTTTACAAGGACTTGGCCTGGCTTTTTATTATATTGTCATGAATGTGGCAGGATGAGTTTACTTTATTATAATATTTATTAATTTATCTTTTCGATAATTTAACTTTTTAATTATAAAAAAATATAGTTCTAAAATATAATTGATTTATGTTTTTAATTTTAAATTGTGATAAACTAAAATTATAAAATATACAATTTTATAAATGAATTTTATTTCATAAAGATTATATACATTAGGTTAAAAGAACAATTTATATACAATTTTTAAATTTTATATAAAAATTAAATCTCATAAACACAATTATTCAATATCAATAAATATTATTATAAAAAAAACAAAATACATTATCATATTTTTATAAAAATACAACCTACAACATAATTATGGCCTGTAAGATGCAAACTGTAATTTGAAACTTAGTTCTCTGATCGAATGAACTATGATGATGCAAAAATATGTACACTTACTATGTTAATGGAAGTCCTACAAAGAATTTTGTTATAAATCAAAAGTAGTTACATCCACTTATACTTAATATAATAATAATGATATTATATTTATAACATAGAAAAATTTACTAAATTTAAAAATAATTGTAATTAGTATACAAATAAAAAACATCATATTTTATGACAATATAACTAAAATATTTTTATTATAAAAACATATAAATTGATTTAATAATAAAATAAGCAAATTAAATTAAAATATANAGAATTAAAAAGAGACATGTTATCTTAAATTTTAATTTTCAAATACTAAATTAATTATATCATAAAAATACATAAATTATATAAAGAAATAAAAGAACATAAGTTATAATAAAAAATTAAGAAATATATATATCTTTTTATTTTAAATTTCAATTTTAAATATGTGGTTGGAGAAAATTTGAATAATTTGATCTTTTTATTTTATGTATATCTTATTACTAAAAATTATTTGATTGTCTTTTCATTGTGTCTATATTTTATTATCAAAACATTTTTTATTGTCTTTTCATTGTGTTTATATTTTATTATTAAAAGTGATCTCCAAGTTCAAGGACATGAATGCATTCAAGTACTACACATTTTTTGGAAATTAAAATTAGTTTTTAGTCACTTCAATAACATTTTTTTATTATTTTTGTTTCTAGTATGTAACTCAACCATGGTTATCTAAATTATACATTTAATGTAGTGGAAAGGTGAGTTGTCAAGTATACCTTCACCATAAAATGCCTAGTTCATAATATTTTATTATATCCCTTATGAGGCCCATTTTTTACATTGAAATTCCCCTAATGAATCCCATTGTTACAGTTGATTTTACCACACATGGTAGATCACATATTTATGGCCTTCCCTATTCCTCTGCAAACTCTTTGGACCCCATGGACCATTTTTGTACCTTTGATGCTTCCAAGATCATCCCTAAAAACATGCATTATTTTCCATACACGACTTTTAAACCCATTCTCACGTATATACACGGATATGACCACTGAACCCGCGTAGATAGGGATGTGTCCAAACGGCCAAATAGTTTTGGAGTTTTCCTTGATGTGGATTTGAGTCACTTGTCTCTTGGCCTTCCATATGCCTTGAGATCGCTCGGATTTGACCTTTCATTACCCCATTGAAGCGCTATATAAGGAACCTATTGCTGCTGCAACTATTTTCTCAAATTTTTTAAAATTTTGGACCATCCTTTTAATTTTATCTTGCCTAGGAGTGTTTGAATTGCTGAAATTTGTTTCTCCCTCTACTACATTTTGGATTGTTTGAAGTTGAATTGAGGTCAAACTATTTTTTATCGTTTCAGAAAGTTGTTTTTTGCCGGTCGATGCTTTTGATTGTGGAGCTTGAAGTTTGATTTATGGATGATTTCCTTTATCATTGTCGAAGGTCAGTTGAACAATGAGTCAAGGTGGTAGTTCTCTACGCACCTGTCATTGTAGAGGGTAAGTAATGAATGTCCCGATGGACAGTCCTTATTTTTGCAGATGCACTTTATTTCAATTTTCTTTTTAAACTATCGGCGATTTTATGTTATCACAATCGAATCATTAGCCTTCTATATCACCTCCATTTTGGAGGACAAATGGCGAACGTTCCAATAGATAGCTCCGATTTTCACCGATGCCTTGGTTTTATTGATCAAATTTTTACTTTGCGATGTTTTGCTTTCGCTATCGGACCGGTTTTGACGATCGATCGGGGGGGGCAGTCCTTTGCGTTGCCGAGATGGCAGCAGCATTGAGCCTTTGATTGCCAATCCATAGTCCTCAAAGTTTTCGATCATCGATGATTTTTGTTATTGCGGAACCCGTTGTCTGTACACTTTCTGCCGTTGTGGTTTTCTAGTAAACTATCTCGCTGATCATTTGTGGTTCTGAGCTCCGACCTTTAGCGTTAGAGTTTTCGACTGCTGATGTTTTAATGTTGACTACGGAACCTTTATTTTTTCTATCTCCCACTGTTGCGGCTGTGTAATGAATGGTTCGGTCGACGCTTTATGGTTATTGCTTCCCCTCACTGATGCTGTTGTTTTTAGTAGGTAGTGGTTCCGATCTCTGATGCATGCACAAAAGATTTTAGTGCTTTATTTCGTCGACATTTTATTTTTCCCTGGAACCCTTAGTCTATATGGTTTCCACCATTGTGGAGGTTTAGTGAACTAACCATCCGACGTATAGTTTTCCATTCACCAATGAGGAGTTTTTCAGCCTGATGCTTAGTATTTTTCCCGTCGTTTTTGTGAGCCTTTACCCTACTCCATGGGCGATAGAGGTTTCTGATTTTTTGATCAGGTTAAGGATCTCGTGATGAGAACACAGTACAGGGCCTCACATTTGATGATTAGTTTTATTCATAGTGTGGTTTACTTTTTATTGAAAATTTTGATGATCTTGAATGTAGTCCAGATTAATGATGAATTTTTTGTTTTAACT
The DNA here is from genome assembly GCA_001517045.1 of Pseudotsuga menziesii. NCBI lineage: Eukaryota > Viridiplantae > Streptophyta > Pinopsida > Pinales > Pinaceae > Pseudotsuga > Pseudotsuga menziesii. The sequence goes on from LPNX010123324.1 coordinate 77,681, forward strand.
GCAGACGGATTTAGAATATTTTTTCAGACCCAGTTTGATGATTGTTGCTGCAAAGAAGACATAGCTAAAGGACACAATAGAAGGGAGTTGGTTGAATAAAGGAAAAGTAAGAACTAGAGATGTTGCTCAAGAAAAGAGGAGCGTGAAGGTCTGAGATCAACAGGATCTCAAAAAGAACAGCAGATTACTGAGTAGAATCGACAGCAGCAGAAGCCCAGACTTGGGAGAAGTTCATTAGTTACCAAGCTGGTCCCCTTTTTATAAAGTGCTCTTAAATCTTAATCTGAAATCTAACGTATTGTATAAATCATGAGAACTCACTAAAAGACAAAATTGTGAGATTAAACGGTTTGGGGGGAGACCAAAGGTCATAGGGGGAGCCCAAAGGTCACCAAGGGGGCAGCCCAAAAGTTTTTCTGTTTTGTATAAATATAGGAGAGTTAGATGTAATGAAGGACTTTTTCCCAGATAGATTTGTGAGAGTATGTTGTAATAAGAACTATTTCCTTTTGCAATAAGAATTTCAAGTTTCCTGTTGGAGAAAGCTTGGTGGAAGATTTCAAATGTTGTGCTATGGATTTGTTGAATGTGAACTATTTCATTTTCATCTTATGTCCATTAACTGTGAGATCGTTCTAACTCTTTGAACATATGTTCTTGTTATGAATGCGCTCTATTTTATTCCATGAAATTTCCACTATGAGTAATGAAGGATTTTTATAAACAATGAGCTATCTTGTTGTTCATATATCTATTAATGTTCATGTGTTTTGAAATAAGTAACAACTATCTATGATTTTTCTTAATGCATGTGCATAAATACATTACTCATTGATAAATGATAATCTTGCTTTCTAGGGATAGTTTAGGTAGTTAGTTTTAGTTTCTTGCTGTGTGTGATTTAGATGCGAGTGAGTTAAGATCAGAGGTAAGAACCTATGCATCACATTGTGACCACTCCTCATATTCTATATCAATCTCCATTCTTAGAAACGCACTTGCATATCATACTTAAATTCAAAAAACTAAAATATACACGGTGAACCAAGCTGTAACGGGTAAAATATTTTATTTTGTTATTTGACCTACAGTCGCCGGATCGTAAATCGGATGGATTCCCCATACTAAATAGTAACGGGCTATTTGGGAACGTTTACTGAGGAGAATCCCTAACTGTTGTTACCTGCGATTTTCCAGGCCTCAATAGTTTTTGGTGCCAGAAGGAGGTCCGCCAGTGCATGGCTGGCCGAGGAAACCCATTTCCTCAAAATTATTCCTCCGGTAATAGTTTTGAGAGTAGTTTGTTTCCCAATCCAACTTCGAAAGAAAAGGGTAAAGAGCATCTGTATTCAGTCGATAACGAAGTAGTCAATAATCTGAAAAGATTTACTAGGGCTTATGTGAAGACGATTAGAGGATCACTGATTATCCTTGCTTTACCCAGAAGAGAATATTGAAAGAAATACCATCCTATATTGGAAGACGCAGTGTTGGTTGGATATTTTGAAGAACTGGTAGAAATAGCCTTACAGGAAGTTATTCAACCTCTGAATCAGTTGGGCCCAGATACACCTTACTGTTCACCTATTCATACCCCTGTTCATTCACCACCTCATTCTCCACCCAGAATCATGGAAAATGTAAATGCAAATCAGCCACCTAACCCACCAAATCCACCACCTACTTGGAGGGATAGATCACCATTAAACTTAGCACCTCCTTTGCATGATTTACCTTAGGCTTTTGAGAAAATGCTGCCTAAGTTTGACCCAAGTGAAAATATTTTGGTAGATGATCATTTGAAAAGCTTTTACTTAGCTATAGAGGGACTACGGGCTAGAGAACATGAATATGTAGTCTGCAGATTGCTTCCACATACCCTGAAAGGAGCAGCAACCTCATGGTATTTTTCTCTTCCTGTAAACTCAATCACAGACTGGGATACATTTGAAAGAGTATTTAGAAGTAAATATGCAGTCCAGAAAACTCATGTAGCTCTAATGAAAGGGTTATGCACTTTAAAGAAAGAAAGAAAACAAAAATTTCATAGTTTCACTCAAAGGTTTGCTGCTTATCTAAAGAATTTTTCTGCAACTGATAAACCATCTGACAAAGTTCTGAGTGAATACTATACTTCAGCTCTAGCACTTGAATTGGCCATGTTTTCCAAGATGTCAGTCAAACCTACATTGTTAGAAACTTAGGAGGAAGCTGAGAGGGTAGAAGCTGAAAAAGAGAGCATAGAAGATTATCCTAAGCAGTTGAGAGAAAAAACTTTTGGTAAGAAAGTGTTGTTACTGACTAAGCCTAAGGATGAGCAACCACATGAATTTGAAGGGATGGTGAAGATGATGCAAAAGCTATCCAATATAAAAATATATTTGGAAAAGGAAAAGGAAGCTCAGAAAGCTTAAAAGCCTTACTATAAAAGGAGAGAGGACAGCAATCAATCTAAACCTCCTCCACACAGTCCTGCATCAATGAATTTAACTGAGGCATGGATGGATAATTTTTGCACCTTTCATCAACAACCTCATTCTGAAAAAATTGCCCTCAATGGATCAATTCAATGACATTAGTAATGAGTCATCTATTGGACTCTAAACTAACAGAAGATGATGAGTAGGAAGTAAAAAATAATCAACCCATAGAAAAACAAGAAGTGGATGCTTTAGTTTTATGGGACTGTGTCTCACTTTTTGATGCAGAAGAGGAAGGTTCATGGAATCAGGAAGAAACATCAGAAATAAACATGACAACAAGAAGTCAGGGTTTGATAAATAAAGACAATTCGATACTTCCAAAAATTAAGAGACTTCAAGAGAATGTAAAGAATATTCAGAAGAGCACCACAGCTGATAAAATACCCAAATTCACCTTTACGAGTCAAAATCCAAAGAAAATCAACATGCCTATCAAGCCTGTTGAAGAGAAGATTGATAATGTAAAAAAGAATATCGAAGAACATAAGATGGAGTATAATATTGTGGAAGATATTAAAAGGGCTAAGGCAAATATCTCACTATTTGAAATGTGTAATGTGCCTCAGCAGAAAGAAAAATTCTTAAAATCACTTGAAGTACCAGAGGAAAAGCTTCCCATCGACAACTGACCTGAAGAAGAAGAAATTGGTGAATCAAGTGTGGGAGGTAAGTCTAAATACAAAACCCCACCATTTCTCCCAACTTTTGAAATTTTCAACCATAACATGCACAACTCTTTAGTAGACTCGGGGGCATCAATCAATTTTATGCCACTTTCAGTCTGGAAGAAGATAAATGTACAACCCAAACCATGTACCTGGCAGGTTATTCAGTTAGACAAAATATCTCTAAAGGTAATTGGGGAAATAGAGGATGTTCTGATTCGATTATCTTCAAATGAAAAGGTATGTCAGTTTATCGATATTGTAGTAGCAGACATACATGAGGCTTAGGGACTTGTTTTGAGTTGGGATTGGTCAGCAAAGCTAAATGGATATTTTGCATCAGATTGGTCACAGCTGTGGTTTCCTTATAAGGGAAGTCCCAATCAAATAAAAGTATTAAGAGAGCCCCACATGAATCACAATGTTACTCAGTTGGAGGGTAAGAATGAAGCAGTGAATTCTGTGTTGGGAAATTACTTTATTGAACTTGAACTGGGAAATTACCAAGCAGAAGAAGCCAGCATTACACCAGACACATAGCCCGATATCCTTCGATTTTCACGGGCTGATGAATTTGACTATAAAATAGTAGACTTAGTTTCATATATAGTTTTTGATTCAAGTACAGTAGAAGTAGATAGTTTTTGGACACTTTGTTTTGATGGAACTAAAACTTTGGAAGGATCAGGAGCTGGTTATGTCCTGATTGATCCAAATAAAAATAAACATTTTCTTTCATGTAGATTAGAGTTTGAATGTACCAATAATACAGTTGAATATGAAGCATTAGCTTAGGGAATAAGAAAATCAATTGAATTAAAACTAGAAAATCTGAAAGTGTATGGGGATTCTGAAATAATTGTAAATCAAATTCGAAATCATATACATTGCATTTCACCTCATTTAAAAGCTTACCATAATGAAGTGTGGGATTTGCTTAAAAAAATTTATGCATTTAGTATTTTATCCATTCCTAGACTAAAGAATGCAGTGGTTGACTTGTTAGCTACCTCAGCTGCAAATCTTGTACCTTCAAATAACAAATGTTCTATTGGCTTACTTTTCATGCCTTCAGTTCCAGACATGATTACCAATCTATGAGTTTTTGATGATGAGAAAAAAATATTGGAATGTTCGATGATTGATGAAACCTTCAAAAGAGCAATAATCGGTGATGAAGAACACCAAGCTGAATTAAACTTCAACAACTTTATTCCTAAAGGAGTCAGGACCTTAGAGCAAATGTTTGATCTAGACAACAAATTCAGGAGGCCAACAAATGTCAAAACTCACAGCTCATCCTTATAATTCAAGCTAATAAATTTGGGAACTGAAGTTAAACCCAGATATGTAAATTTGGGAAAGTGTTGTTCTCTAGGTTAAGAAATAAGTTTATTAGTTTGTTCAAACAATACAAAGATGTGTTTGCTTGGACATATGAAGAGATTAAAACATATGACACGAATATTATACAACATGTCATCCCTATTAGAGTTGGAGTCAAGCCTTATCAGCAACCTTTGAGGAAGATGCATCCAAAACTGGAACCTTTAAATCATAGTGAAGTGAAAAAATTATTGGATGCTAAATTATATTCAAAGTCAGACATTCGGAATGGGTGTCGAATTTAGTGCCAGTGAAGAAGAAATCCAGAGAAATCAGGCTATGTGTATATTTTAGAAACCTCAATCGTGCTTCGGATAAAGATAACTATTCTATTCCCACCCATGGAACAAATATTGTAGATGGTTTTGGGTTCTGAGTTATTTTCATTACTAGATGGATTCTCTGGCTATAATCAAGTATTAGTAGCTGAAGAAGACATACTTAAAACTAAATTCAAAACAAAGTGGGAAACTTTTGCTTACAGAAGGATGCCCTTTGGACTCATAAATGTTGGAGCTACTTTCTAGAGGGCTATGGATATAGCTTTCCGCGGTCTAATTGGTCGTAGTTTTTTAGTATATCTCAATGATGTCATGATATTTTCAAAGAAGAGACAAGGATATGCATTCAATCTAAAACAAATTTTCGAGCGTTGTCGAAAATATGGGATCTCACTTAATCCTAGGAAACGTGTGTTTGCAATTATAGAAGGAAAGCTACTGGATCACGTTGTTTCTAAAAAAGGGATCTCCATAGAACCATAAAGGATTAAGGCCATAGAACAGATACCTTTACCCCATAACAAAAAAGGTATGCAGTCATTCATGGGGACAATTAATTTTGTGCGAAGGTTTGTACCAGATTTCGCCTAAACTGTTAAACCTTTGCAGCAAATGGTGAAACAAAGTGTACAATTCAAGTGGACTGGTGTAGAGAAGAATCCATTCAGTAAAATAAATACATCTATTGCTCATGCACCATCTCTCAAAAGTCCAAATTTTGAAAAGGATTTTATTTTGTACACTTTCACATCTGACGGTTCATTAGCAGCGGTGCTTACATAGAAGGAAGATGGGGGAGATGAGTATCCCATATCATTTATGAGCACTAGTCTGCAAGGTGCTGAATTGAATTACCCAGCTATCGATAAAAAATCTTATGCAGTTTTCAAAGCGGTAAAATAATTCAGGCCGTACATACTTAAAAATCGGACGAAGGTAATAGTTCCACACCGAGCTGTGAGGTCCATTTTCATACAAAAAGAATTAGGAGAAAGAAGAGGCAACTGGGTAACAGCTTTACAAGAATATGACCTTGAATTAAAACTAGCATCCATAGTTAAAGGGAAAGGATTGTGCAAACTAATGGCTGAAGGTGAAAACAATGAAGAAAACAATTGTGACAATGAAGTTGAGTTACATATGATGGATGTATGTCCTCTTTTCACGGCTCCAAATTCTTGGTACCAAGACCTTGTTCATTACCTTCAGGAAGGATTGTTGCCAGAATATTGAAATTCCAAACAATGAAGAGCATTGCACCTTAAATCAGCTTCATATCAGATCGTTGATGGAATATTATTCAAAAAGATTTATGATGGAGTTCTTCTCGGATGCTTAGAGAAAGAAGATGGAAATAAAGTCATAATAGAGTTACATGATGGGCCTGCTGGAGGTCATTTTTCCGGAGATATGACAACCCATAAGATTCTCAGAGCTGAATACTATTGGCCAACACTGTTCAAGGATGCACATGTACATGTCAGAAAGTGTGATATCTGCCAGAGGTGTGGGGCAAGACAAGTGAAAGCAGTAGGACCATTGAAGCCTGTGATGATAACAAAGCCATTCGAGCAATGGGGGATTGATATCATTGGAGAGATAAAACCAAATTATTCCTTGCAACACAAATACATTTTGACAGCAACTAACTACTTCACTAGATGGGTTGAGGACATTCTGTTACTTAAAGTGAATGAAAATGCGGTCATGGATTTCTTGCAAGATCATATTATGACCAGGTTTTGGGTTCCAATTTTCCTGGTTTTTGATAATGCTACTTATTTTTCTTCTACTAGATTAATTATATTCGCTCATGAGAGAGGAATCAAGTTGCATTATTCTGCGAACTATTACCCACAAGGAAATGGTTTGGCAGAATATACAAACAAGAATCTCATTAGGATCTTAAAAAGGACTGTGATAAAAAACCAGAGAAGTTGGCATTTAGCATTACCGAATGCTCTTTGGGCTGATAGGGTCCCAAAAATTCCTTAGGTGTGTCACCATATACCCTTGTTTATGGAAAAGAAGCTATTATTCCTCCTAATATTATGCTACCATATTCCATAATAGCTGAGGAGTCTATAGGCACAAATAACGAAATCCTATAGATTAGAATGTATAATATCTTGAAGGCGGAAGAGTCTAGGTCCAAAGCCAAAGAACGTTTTAAGCATCAAGATGAAGTAGTTAAACGGTGGTTTGATAAACATAAAGCTGGAAAAAAGGAATTTGAAGTGGGAGATCTGGCTCTTAAGTGGGATCACCCGCATGATGAAAAGGGAAAACACACGAAGTTTCAACAGTTATGGGTAGGCCCCTTTCAGATTGCAGCAAAGCTTTTCCCCTCAACCTACAAGTTGCAAGATTTACAAGGTTTGGGAAGAGAACTTACCAGTTAATGGTTTAGTTCTCAAACCTTATTTTTCCTAATTTTTGTTTTTGTTTTGTACATAAATAAACTCATTGGGTTGTTTGTTTTTTATTTATTTTATTTCTATTTGTTTTTTGTTATATTTTGATTGATTTCAATAAAAGAAGCAAACTTTTGGTTGCATGGAGAGCATCAGAATTCTGGATCCTTGTTCATAAGACAGTGTAATATTGATTTAATCTGAAAGAACTTCTTTCTAGTTTAGCAGTTTTCCTAAATGGCTATGAACACATTGAATTCCTACTTAATCCTTGTGAAGTAACTCAGGATCAAAAGTTCTGGAGTACTATTTCGAGTCTCCATCCATCTCACATTTAAAAATTTCTTAGGGGGTGATAGTAAAAGACCCATGGAAAGGAAGCATGGTAAACAATATATTATATATAAATGATCCCATGCCAAGAATCATAAGCCAAAAGGGAAAATAAGAGTCAAAAATCTCCTAAGAAAACAATATGTATCAAAACAAAGTACTGAACCATATGAGTACAAAATTGCCAAAGTTCTTCTCCATCTGTGAGCTGAAAATCAATACATCTCTCACACAAAAGGACACTATGGATAGAGGATCCTAAATAAAAAATTCAGAAAGAAAGGCATGCAGGAGGACTCAAAAAGGACAAAAGTCCAAAAGCACAAAAAGTGAAAAATGGCATGGGAATGAGGAACAAATGAATATTTTTGTTTGCCATATTTTACAATCCTATAGTGTCTAAGCTAGAAGCTACCCGAAGACAGAGGTAAAAAATGAAACTCATATTCCTCGCCTCAAAAGAGTTATCTTGACTTTGAAATCTTGGTTTCCATTTTCCTAAATTGGACTATCATCAATGATTAAAAGTACATACATTTTCCATTTGGGAAATCCAGACATCTAGAAGAATTCAAAATGTTGGTTTTATTGTCAAACAGTCTGTTACCTAAGGAAGAAATTGTCCAGAGATCTGGGTTCACCAAGTAGTCACCAATTGTTGCCACTGCAACTATTTTCCCAATTTTTTTTAAATTTTGGACCCTCCTTTTAATTTTATCTTTCCTGGGAGTGTTTGGATTGCTGAACTTTATTTTTCCCTCTACTACATTTTGGATTGTTTGAAGTTGAATTGAGGTCAAACTATTTTTCTTCTTTTCAAAAAGTTGTTTTTTTTTCGGTCGATGCTTTTGATTGTGGAGCTTGAAGTTTGATTTATGGACGATTTCCTTTATCGCTATCAGAGGTCAATTGAACAATGAGTCGGGGTGGTAGTTCTCTATGTAGCCATCATTGCAGAGGGTAAGTAATGAATGTCCCGATGGAAAGTTCTTATTTTCGCTGATGCGCTTTATTTCAATTTTATTTTTGGACTGTTGGCGATTTTATTTTATCACGATCAGAGCATTAGCCTTCTATATCACCGCCGTTTCGGAGGACAAATGAAGAACGTTCCGATGGATAGCTTTGATTTTCGCTGATGCCTTGGTTTTATTAATCAACTATTTACTTTACAATGTTTTGCTTTCGCTATCGAAACAGTTTTGACAACCGATCGGAAGGGCTAGTCCTTTGCGTTACCGACACGGTGACAACATTGAGCCTTTGGTCGCCGATCCATAGTCATCAAAGTTTCTGATCGTCAATAATTTTTGTTATTTCGTAACCTGTTGTCTATCCACTTTCTGCCATTGCAGTTTTCTAGTAAACTATATCCCCGATGATTAGTGGTTCTGAGCTCCAACCTTTAGCGTTAGAGTTGCCGACTGTGGATTTTTTTATGTTGAGTGCAGAACCTTTAGTCTATCTGTCTCCTGCCATTGCGGCTGCATAATGAATGGTTCAGTCGACGCTTTATGATTAGTCCTTCTGCTTGCTGATGCCATTGTTTTTAGTGGGTAGTGGTTCTGATCTCTGATGCATGGACGACAGCTTTTAGCACTTTATTTTGCCGACGTTTTATTTTGCCTCGGAACCCTTAGTATATATGGTTTTCGCCATTGCAACAGTTTAGTGAACTAACCATCCAACGTATATTTTTCAGTTCGTCGATGAGGAGTTTGTCAGCTCGATGCCTAGTATTTTCCCCACCGTTTTTGTGAGCCTTTACCCTACTCCATGGGTGACGGAGGTTTCTAATTTTTTTTATCAGGTTAAGGAGTTCATGACGAGAATGCTATACAGGGCCTCACATTTGATGATTAGTTTTATTGATAGTGTGGTTTACTTTTTATTGAAAAGTTAGATGATCTTGAATGCAGTCCGAATTAATGATGAATTTTTCGTTTTAACTGCAGACGGATTTAGAAATTTTTTCAGACCCAGTTTGATGATTGCTGCTGCAAAGAAGACATAGCTAAAGGACACAGCAGAAGGGAGTTGGCTAAAGAAAGGAAAAGTAAGAACCAAATATGTTGCTCAATAAAAGAGGAGCGTGAAGGTCTGATATCAACAGGATCTCAAAAAGACCAATGATTACTAAGTAGAATCAATAGCAGCAGAGGCCCAGGCTTGGGAGAAGTTCGTCAGTTACCAAGATGGTCCCCTTTTTATAAAGTGCTCTTAAATCTTAATACGAAATGTAACGTATTGTATAAATCATGATCACTCAGTAAAAGACAAAATTGTGAGATTAAACAGTTTGGGGGGAGCCCAAAGGTCACAGCTGGAGCCCAAAGGTCACCAAGGGGGCAGCCCAAAAGTTTTGTTGTTTTGTATAAATATAGGAGAGTTATATGTAATGAAGTACATTTTCCCAGATAGATTTGTGAGAGTATGTTGTAAGAAGAACTATTTCCTTTTGCAATAAGAATTTCAAGTTTCCTGTTGGAGAAAGCTTGGTGGAAGATTTCAAATGCTGTGCTATGGATTTGTTGAATGTGAACTATTTCATTTTAAGATTGTGTCCATTAACTGTGAGATCGTTCTAAAACTTTGAACCTATGTTCTTGTTATGAATGCGCTCTAGTTTATTCCATGAAATTTCCACTGTGAGTAATGAAGGATTTTCACAAACAATGAGCTATCTTGTTGTTCATATATCTATTAATGTTCATGTGTTTTGAAATAAGTAACAGCTATCTGTGATTTTTCTTAATTCATGTGCATAAATAAATTACTCATTGATAAATGATAATCTTGATCCCTATGGATAGGTTAGATAGTTAGTTTTAGTTTCTTGTTGTGTGTGATTTATATGTGAGTGAGTTAAGACGAGAGCTAAGAACCTGCGCATCACATTGTCACTGCTCCTCGTATTCTCTATCAATATGCATTCTTAGATAGGTACTTGCATATCATACTTAAATTCAAAAAACTAAAATATACATGGTGGACCGGGCCGTAACCGGTAAAACCTTTTATTTTGTTACTTGACCTATAGTAGCCGGACCGTAAACCGGATGGATTCCCCATACCAAATAGTAAGGGGCTAGTTGGGAATGTTTACTGGGGAGAATCCCTAACTGTTGTTACCTGCGATTTTCCAGGCCTCAACAAAACCCTTTGGATAGATTGAAAGCGAAGGAATTGAAGAGCAAGAAAACTATAGTCCATTGTTGTCGAAGCTTAATTATACTTGAGTCTGCATCCCTTTGTCCCTTGGAGAACTTTTTGTTCTTCCCAAGGTTTCCTTTGCTTGTGATATTTCTATAAAGAGATGGAGGATTGAGGTCGTGGAGGAATCAGATTCTCTAGTTCGCAAATGTGCCGACAGAGGTTGTCATTCTTGTAATCTATGATTTATATTAATAGAAATATCTTTTCCTGTCCAATGATGTGCATTGAAATGAATATTGAATCCATGGATGCTTTTAATTACTTATACATTATTGATTATATATGCTAGAGTAGGCCTAACACAATTATATAGCATGCTTGTCTTGTTTGCTGACTGTTGAGAGAGCAAATTGTTAACACAAGTGAGATTGGAAAAGCTCAATGGGGATCTACATCAACCATCTGGACTATGGTATGTTTCGAGATCCTCTAGCATTAGATGTTTTATTTCTCTTACATATGGGAAGGGATTAATTTCTGTGGTTACTCTATCTTTTGTTGTACCCCAAGCCATAGGAAGTTTTCTCCGTAACACCCATTCTCGCATATATACATGGATATTGACTTGAAACCCACGTACATCGGGATGTGTGCATAAGTCCAAATAGTTTTGGAGTTTTCCTTTATGTGTGTTTGAACCACTTGTCTCTTGGTCTTCCATATTCCTCGAGATCACTTGGATTTGACCCTCTGTTACCCCTTTGGAGTGCTATATAAGGAACCCCTTGGATACATTGAAGAGGAGGAATTGAAGAGCAAGAAAACTATTGTTGATTGTTGTTGTAGCTTGCTTATACTTGAGTCTGCATCCCTTTGTCCCTTTGGAGCACTTTGTGTTCTTCCCAAGCTTTCCTTTGCTTGTGAGATTGCTATTAAGGGATGGAGGATTGAGATGGTGGAGGACTCAGTTTTTCCGGTTCGTAGACGTGCCGACAGAGGTTGTCACTTGTGTAATCTATGATTTGATTAATAGAAATATCTTTTCCTGTCCAATAATGTGCATTTAAATGAATATTGAATCCATGGATGTGTTTAATTTCTTATACATTGTTTATTATATATGCTAGAGTAGATCTAACATGATATTATATAGCATGCTTGTCTTGTTTGTTCTTGTTGAGAGAAAAGTGCTAACACAAGCGGGATTGGAAAAAGCTCAATGGGGATCTACTTCAATCGTTTGAAATAAGGTACGATTAGAGATCCTTTAGTGTTAGATGTTTGGTTTCTATTGCATATTGGGAATGGATTGATTTCTGCGGTTTATCTGTTTGTTGTGGTACACCCCAATCCATAAGAAGTTTCTCTCCATAACAGAATTGGAGACCATACTCAGAACGTTCCCTATTTTTCTCTAGGGTTTGGGGCACAATGTGCTTGATATTATTGACTTGCTCTCTATTTCTCCCCGTTTCTGTGTCACATTTTATAATATGTTCATCCATTGACACTCCCCTTTATTGGTTTGACCATTGTCCCACTTTTTACCATTGTCTTCTTTGTATACACAGGTTTTTGGCCGAAATTCACATACATACGCGACTTTTTGGCCGAAAGTCGCGTATACATGTAGTATTTTGGCCAAAATCCGTGTATACATTTAGATTTTTGTCCAAAAGCAGCGTACATACATAGTTGTTCTTTAAACAGTCGCGTACATCCTCCCTTTTGGTTGAGTTTGATGTTGTGGGAAGTTGTTGGGTGGGTTGTGAGTGTGGTTGGGTCTCCCTGGGTTCTAATGTTGTCTATGGGATGCTTCTTTTGTGACCATAGACTGATTTTTCATTGATTTTTATTTAAAAGTAGTTTTATTCATTTATGCTTTTTGTTTTTCCATTAGCGCATTACTCGTTTTGTTTTGGTGTCTTCCTAGGCTTGTGTTTTATGCTAGCCACAGAGACTGAGAGTTTTAGATGACTTTTATTTGCATTTTTCATTCTTTTATATTGAAAATACAGAATAGTTGCATTCTTACTTGCATCTTACATATGGATTTAAGAACTGCATTGGATTGCTTGGATGAGAGTTGTGTTTAGGTTTTCATATAGGAATGATTGCATATACATTTGAAGGAAAAATTTTGCACTTCACATAGTAGCATGCCTTGTTTTTCATTCTACACAGTGCATTTGCATTGATTGTTAGGTGTGCATTTTACTTCTTGTTGCATCATAACTTCATTAGTTGCATGTCCATTTACCCTTTGAGTACTACAACCAATTAAAATAAACGCATAATAAAATGAATTACACTCTTTTCTTTTCTAGGGTGCATCAACAAGAATAGGTTTTAGGGTCTTGGAATAGTTCATTGTGAGTCAATTCTCCAAGACTACTAAATAAAACAATTAGGTGTCTATCCAAGTGAGAGAGTGAAACCCTTGGTGTAATTAGTGTTTCTCAGGACGCTCCTCTTACACGGGAGTTAAGCACGAGGCAGTGCCCATGATTGTGATTGGGATGGCCCTTGGTCACTTTCTGTGAGCACCGGAGATATTTTTGGGATTGTATTCATATCTGGGGCTCTTTCGAGAGTTTTAGGATTTTCTACCCTTCCCATACAGTCGATCCTGCTTGCGATTGTCCACTTGAGAATTAGTTATATTGGGATGACCTAAGTTTCTTTACCTGGGTATCACGGGGGGTACTTGCAAAGGTTATTTTGTAGGTGTCATGGCTAGGTGGAGGCCAGACAACACAGTCTCTTTATGCGTTGAAGCTAAGGGCCACTATAATTGGTTACATACCTCCTCTTGTAGTGTATGGGAGTTTCGAGCCTCTCTTAGGCGAGACATACCTGTTGCATTCGAGAGATAACATATTCTCCCCTTGGTTTGTTTGTATTTTCGCTGTAGATTTTCTTAGGAGTGTTCTCTTTGTGCGCTAGTTGCCCTTTGGGATCGCGGTTACTTGAGTATATTTATGCTCTCTTGAGTTTGGGTCCTTTTATCTTTGGCATGCATGGTATCTTATTAGCCATCCTTGTTCCTAGTATGGACCTCGGTGTCGGACTTGGGGGCATCACAGCCCCTTACCATGCTCATATTTTTGGGAGTGGTCACATTCCTCCCTCTACTCCATTTGTGGAGGATGTTGACTCCCTTTTCTTAGTCTTTACACTGGTGGTCACCCTCACAGGTGTGGTAGTGGATGCATGAACGTTGGGTCTATACCTTACTTTCCTTTTTATGTCCCATCATTCACCGCATTGTTTCGTTTAGGTGCAGTTGTCATGATCATTCCTCCCTATATTCTATAGTTTGGATTCTTTATTGACTATTTTGGGTTGTTTTGGACTAATATGGTTGTCATGTAGGGTCCAGTTTTTGTACACTCTCTTCAAGGTTTCGACCCATTCATTCCTATCACAAGTAATTCCTCTGAATTGGCATATAGGTTAGGATTTCATATCCTCCTACATTTTGCATCACCTTATGATTGTTTCATTTTAACCTTAGTTACAAACCCATTCCATGGTGTCACGAAACCTTCATGCTATTGTTAGAAGTGGTACTATGTGAATGGTAGAGCTTTCCTATACATGGGTTTCCTAGTTAGCTCCCTCTTTCATTTGGTACCCATGATGTGAGTCCTCTCTTAGGTCCAAGGGTCCCTTTTAGTCTCATCGTGTCCTTGAGCAAGACCTTCATACTCCTCTTGAACTTTATGCTGGCCATTCTTGTAAGACTCCCTTGTATATGTCAAGTTGTAATTGCATTATCATGAGGTTTGCTTGCCATATTGAGCCTTATGCCTGCTTCCCTGACTTTTATTATCAGCCATATAGCCCAAGCTTGTCTCATGTCTAGCCAAGCAGAGCCTTTTTACATATCTTTTATATCTTGATTCCCCATTTTTACCGGGAGGGACCTTCCCCCGAGTGTCGTTATCCTGCACATGTTTTCCTTGTTTGAAAATAGGTATGTTCCACTGCTTGGAACTAGCTTGTTTTACCCCTGACACTCGTCTCCTCCTAGATTTGTAACTCTAAAGCACTTTTATTCTTTTTCAATATTTTTAAAATATCTGAAAAATTTCAAAATAAATTTTAAAAAAAAACAAAAATCCAGACAGGAAAAGATGTTATCTTTGGCAGCAGTCGAGTCATGTCTCCTTTGAATAGAGCAATGTATATCACATTCATTAGTTGGGTTGTTAGTTTTACATTAGGAGTTGTACTCGATACTATGATTTTACCTCCACCGGCTGGTTAAGCTTCCAGTCCCTATGGAGCCTCTGATGATGCCTCCTGTGTCACAGAGATATCCCAGTTTTCATATCGAGTCTATGCTACCTATCTTTAGTCACCATTTTCCTTTATTCTCTTGTTCGAAGGAAGTTGAATCCTGATTCAACCATTCCTCAGTTGTCTTTACATTGTATGTCGGCTATTCCTGGTACTATTACTGGTCCATGCATTAATTGTTCAAGTCCTTCCACATTATACAACATTGCTAAGTATGTCGTGTTAGATGATGGGGGATTCCTTAATGCCCTCCTTCCAGTAGGTTCCATCCCATCAATTTCAGATCATTTATTCTGGGATAGGAGTCTAGAGATATTTGAGTTCCTTGAGACTTACAATCATCAGTGGTAGGTTCTCTTGCCATCGACATTTTTGGGAATACATCAATGTCCCCTGATCGATGGATTCTTCCAAGTGTTCGACCTCAACGCATCTATTCACACTTGTTAGATTGTACTCTAGACCTTGATTCCCATTTTCATTATCAGTGGGTGATCTCGCATCTGTTAACGGTGTACATCAATGACCGGTAATCAGCCGATGGACTGCTATGTTCGACCTCGACACCTCTATTCACATAGTAGGACATGTACGAGTCGTAGTGGTTTGTGTAGAAGACTTTCCAGATTGGTGGCATTCCACATATGCTACCTCCTTGATTGTTCTAGTGTTCATGAGATTTCATCTTTCGTGATTTGATTCTAGTGTATGGGTGATTCCATGAAGATGGGTAACACTTTTTGGCCAAATTTGGCGATGAAAACCTGATTTTTTACTCATGTGCTAGATAGAAGCCCTCAAAA
>LPNX010123324.1:93699-105508 GCA_001517045.1 Pseudotsuga menziesii
ACAGTGTGGTTTTCTAAGTATAAGTTTTAGAAGTAATTAAAAAATAAATATCATATGAATGCCAAAATGCGTGTATGACATGTCAATGGATAGAAGATTCGTTGGTGAATCTATCGATATCAACTCCACTCAGCTATGTGCTAGGAATGGTAGGGTTTACACCTCTGCAAGGCACAGGAAATTTTCCATTTGTTTGAATGAGGGCTAAGTCTGTTTTTTTAAGCCCTCGACCGAGGTATCTAAATACCTCGGTCGAGGGCTTAATAAAACCTCAGTCGAGATATTAAGACCTCGGTCGAGGGCTTAACAAGCCCTCGACCGAGGTGCGTTTTTTTGTTTTTGCCGAAATGTGCTTGCCAAAAAGTGTTACCCAGGTCCGTGGATTCACCCGTATGTCAGATATATTCAGCCATTACAAAGATCTTGATCCATTGTATATCTTCAACTTCTATGGAGATATTGATCCATTTTATATCTTCATCATGAGGATTCTGATCTATTATATATTGTACATGGAAATGACCACACATGTCACATTTTGTATATCATGCCTATTCATGGCCATTGTACTCTTATGTATCCAGGACTGCTATATGTATTTGGAGTCATATGCAGAGATTGATTATTGTACTGTACTGATGGATGGCTAGTTCTTCCACCTGGTTCTTCATCACTCCACCTCTGGGATGGATTTATAATGTATTTAGGCCATCATGTTACCCCTATGACCTCACACATTAGGGGGCATCTGTTATAGCTGATTTTACCACACATAGTTGATCACATGTTTATGGCCTTCCCTGTCCCTCGGCAGACTCTTTTGACCCCATGGACCAATATTATACTTTGATATTTTCAAGTTCATCCCTTAGAACACTTGTTTATTGATGTAGGTGACTTTTAATCCCATTCTCGCGTATATATGCGGATATTGGACTCAAACCCACACATCGAGATGTGTGTAAGTCCAAATATTTTTCGATTTTTCCTTGATGTTTGTCCGAACCACTTGGCTCTTGGCCTTCCATATGCCTTGAGATTGCTCAAATTTGACCCTCCATTACCCCTTTAGAGTGCTATATAAGGAACCCCTTGGATACATTGAAGAGGAGGAATTGAAGAGCAAGAAAACTATAGTCCATTGTTACCGTAGCTTACTTATACTTGAGTCTACATCCCTTTGTCCCTTTGGAGCAATTTGTGTTCTTCCCAAGCTTTCCTTTTCTTGTGAGCTTGCTATCGAGGGGTGGAGGATTGAGGTGGTGGAGGCCCAGGTGGAGGACTCAGTTTCTCTGGTTCGCAGATGTGCCGATAGAGGTTGTCACTTCTGTAATCTCTGATATGATTAATAGAAATATCTTTTCCAGTCCAATAATGTGCATTTAAATGAACATTGAATCCATGGATGTGTTTAATTGCTTATACATTGTTGACTATATATTCTAGAGTAGATCTAACACCATATTATATAGCATGCTTGTCTTGTTTGCTATTGTTGAGAGGAAATTGCTAACACAACGGGGATCTACTTCAACCATCCAAAATAAGGTATGATTCAAGATCCTTTAGTGTTAGATGTTTGGTTTCTCTTACATATTGGGAAGGGATTAATTTCTGTGGTTTATTTGTCTGTTGTGGTACACCCCAAGCCATAGGAAGTTTCTCTCCGTAACATTCGTTATGAATAATTACGGTTGAAATAGATCTAGATGAATGTGTGGTTGTAGTTCATGGTTAAGTAGAAGTGAGAATTATGGAGCTTGGATGTTGTGTCAACAACATAGAACATATCTTTCATTCTGACAAGATCCGTAATTGGATTTAACTTCTTCCAAAAGTAATATAGGATTTAACTTCTTGCAAAATTAATATAGATGTTTTATCTTTATGAACAGTTCTAGATTTCCATTCTTGCTAGAGTGTTTTCCTTTTTCCTCCAAGTGATTTATTCTTGAAGACTGAATTAGTACTAATTCTTTTTGAAAAATTGAATTAGCAATTAGAATTAAGATGATTCAATGAGAAAGAAGTTACATAACAGTTTTAGCAATTAGGTTTTTCAATTTAGCGTTGGTTAATTTGGGTGATTGTATGAGAATTAGTGCCAGAAAGAATTGAAATAATATGAAGAGAAACCTATTAGAAGGAAAAGTGAAAGCATAATGAATTGTGATTTCTTATGAATCAAAGATATGGCGAGTCGTTTTGGCAAACAATTCGCCAAATATTTACAATATTTTATAAATCAATGAAAGATTCACCAGGTTTTACAATTTTTTATAATGCAATGAAATATTTTCCAAGATTTTACAATATCTTATAATTTAGTGAAAGATTCGCAAATATTTTACAACATTAAAAAAAATCGCCACAAATTTTATATATATATATTATATTATTGATCAAATCTCCTTCAATTTTTCTTATATATCGGGGAGATTCACCCAATTTTTATACATATAAATTTAGGGGGGGTTCTTAAAATCATCCCTAGTAGAAACACTACCAAATCAACAAGAACATCAATGATATAAGACAAAACATGGATGGAAAATCCAAAACCTTTTGCAAAATTTAGGAGTAAAAAAATTTGCATTGACTTACCGAAGTCTTTATACCAACAAGACACCATGAACAATAATTGCAGTAGAGCCCACTATTAGCAACATCCACAACACAACATGGAAAATGTGAACCCTTCATGAAACACCAAACTCAACTAGACCAAACAATCACAAACAAAAATATAGTAGTACCCAACACTATCAAAACACTGCAGACCTTAACAATAATAGAACCAACACAAAATGCCAATCTTTATGATTGAAAAAATTGCATTGCCGTACACAAGGTTTAACATCACCAAGCCATCATGAACAATTATGTAGAACCCATTGTTGATAATATCCATAGCAATAGTTGAGAGGCTACACCACACAAGAACATGAGAACACCAAGTCTTTTCCAAACACCAAACTCCACGAGACCAAGCAAGGTGAAAAATAATGTAGTAGAACTCCCTACCAAAAGCACTACAACAATACTATAATACCAAACCACAATAGGATAGAAACAATATGAAGCCTTAGGAAAAACATCAAACTCCACTAGGCCAACAATAACAATAAATGTGAACCCTAGCAAATGAACAATGTAGACCCTTGCAAAATTAATGATACACCTATCTCAATTCCTAAGGTAAATACTACACAAAAATATAGACTAGTCTTTACTTCCCAGAGTAACGATTGCACAACACACCCAACGAATTGCACGAAAAGATGAAGAACAACATGCCTCAACAAAAACTTAAACTCCACTAAACCAAACCACAACAAACAATAATGCAGTAAAACCTACTAGTGAAAATATTCGCAATAATAGTCAAATTGCCAAATTACACCAAGACATAAAAAAATGCAAAAACTCCACTAAACATCGTATTGCACTATATAAACAACTATAACAAATGGGATCCCTAGCAAATTAACAATTTCAACCTTTAAATAATCAACAATACACATATCTTCAATGCCCACGATAAACATTGGACTAAAACCCAAACCCATGTTCAATGCCTATAGTAAATATTGGATGGGTTTGGGTGTTAGTCCAATGTGTTTATTGTGGGCATTGAAGATACATGTATTGTTGATTATTTGAAGGTTGAGATTGTTAATTTTCTAGGGTTCCCATTTGTTATAGTTGTTTATATAGTGCAGTACGGTGTTTAATGGAGTTTAGATTGTAAATTACACAGTGCCAAAAATACGGTGGTCCGTTGGTGGGGTTAGATGGATTTCATTCCACCCACTCGGGTTCAATTCCATTGAGACATGTTCTGGCTTAGATTTCCGGCTGACGATTTGCTCGACCTACCAAACTACAAAATGTAACAAAGTTTGTTGAGATTTCCCATGCGTTCTGAACCCTTCCTTGATTCTTTCAAAATAACAAGAAAGTAATGTTTCTACAAAATAAATTACAAATCACAATTGCCAATTACAACCACTAAACAACCCTAAACCGTCACTTTGCTGCAATACACTATGATTCAAATATGAAGGCAAAAGGAAAACATCAACCACACAATAACCCATCCATATTCGAAGAAATATCTTTTATTCAATTTAATTTAATAATCTATAACCTTCAAAAAAAAAAGATTACACCCTTGCAAACTTAATACCGCAAAACGGAGGGACATAATAAAGCATTAAAAAGGCTCCACTTAGTGTAGATATGACCTTTCACTATTTTAAGCTTTCAAATATCGTATTTACTTAATATGGTATGGATTTTTTTAAACCTTATTTTAAGAAAATGGGATGAAGTGAACCCAAAATCTTTAAAGTTTTTAAAAATCTTTAATCTATAAAAGAAATGAACAAGTCAATAAAAAAATCTTCACAATATCTTTATCACAATGAATAGTTTTCACTTAAAAAAAATTGTTTTTCTTAAAATTCATTAAAACTAAGAATAAATTATCCCGAAAATTGAAAATTAATAAATGATGTTCATTATTGACAACTTTGATTATATCGCAATCCTACAATTAATAATGAAGCTTAAAATTTATTATACTTTTAAGTAACCTTTAATGTCTATTGAAGTGTTTAATGTAAAATTTATGTAATGTTCAACGTAGTATATGACGATAATGAATGTGATTATTAATATTTAATTGAGATAAATTTTAATTTATATTAAAATCACATAATTATATCATTATTAAACTAATTAAATTATTAAATACCAAATATTAAAAGTCAGTTATTAGTATTTAAAATTTATGTAATGGAAATTAATATAATGGAGATGGTGATAGTTATTAATGTCCACTAAGATCAACTTTATTTTATCCCATAATTGCATAATCATAGAATTATTACATTCATTAAATAACTAAAATTAAAGTTTATTATATTTGTAGCCAACCACCAATGTGTATTTACTTACTTAATGTTAACCTCAAAAGTCAACTATTAAAATTAATATATAATGATAAGGATGGTAGTTATTAATGTTTCCTCCAACCAATTTTGGTCTATACAATAATCACACAATCATTCCATCATTACATTGACTAAATAAGTAAATTTAGAATTTATTATATTTTTAACTAATCATCAATATCTATCATTTTTTAAAACAGAAATGGTTAATGATTTTATATTAAAAAGTTGAAAGATCAATTGAGAAACTACAAAAAGCTCCACCCAGTTGTTGTGAGGAGTAATATGAGTGTTTTTGGAAACCAAAATCCCCCTACTTCTATCCTAGATAACAAAATTCTTCGAGCACTCGCATAGTATCAAGTGCTATATTGATGAACATATTGTCCTAACAAAAATATACAATAGAAAAACATAGCTTGTAAGAAAAGACATATGACATTGTACTAAAAAACAAAAACATTCTTAATTAACATGCTTGGAGGATTCCATGTTTATGGGTTCAATAGCAAGATGGTGAAATAAATCCTCCCCTATTACCTTCACATCGATTGAGTAGTTGTTTTGACTATGGCTTTCCTAGTTCAGGCTCAACAACATGTCCACACTTCCCTTAGCCTTTTAATATGACCTTCTTGCTCTCTGAGGGTTGTTCTCAATATAATCAATTCAATAGTCCAATAAGGAAATATGGTAGGAAATTTGTCTCAACACATCCACCATACATTCAAAACGGTCATTCAACATCCTTGTCATTTGCTTGCAGTCTACAATGTCTAGGTGAACCCAACAAAAATCCCCTCTCTAGCATGACATTGTCTCGTCTATCTTACCAAATTCCCACTTAAGATTAAGCACCCCCAAATAAAAATTAAAACCACTAGAGGCAAACCGTGAATCCACCACGTCCCTAGGTAGAGATAAAATAAGCAGAGGTTGGGGAGACTCGACTCACAACAGAAGGTATAGACTCCACCAAGGCCGATTTCAATACAAACATAAATGTTAGGCACATAGTCAGATGATTGTTGACAATCCTAAGAGAGGACGACCAACTCATGTTAGTGAGGAAAGAGAGAACCTTTCGATATTTCCTTCCTCCAAGCCACCACCAAGACTCACATCAACAATTCGCGCTTCATTCCTAGATAAACCAGATCTTAGAGAGTGCAACAGATGAGGCACAAAAAGTGCACAAAACAAGAATCCCTACACAAAATAATTCCAAAGATGCACCAAGGAACAATAACTATCGCCATAATACCAAAAGTGTGAGCTGTGAATGGTAATATGTGGGAAATAAAAGCATCACATGGGGGAGCATTTAGGGATGGACAAGACATGATACATAACTTGTGGAAATTTACACTGCACCTATACCCAACGCACCTTAAGGTGTACCCCAGGGAAAGAGGGACAGTTTTTTCAACTAGGAGGGTGGTTATTGAGCAATGGTGGTAATGGTTGGACCCTTTGGTCCTCCTTTAGGGGTACTATGGTTTAATGGCACTATTGGCTGCCCTTTATATGGGTTTTTAACCTCGGGGTTGGTGTCTGGAGCCACTAAGGGTTAACCACTGGGTCACATGGCTCCATATCCTATGTAACGTCGCTAACCCTTTGACTAACGAAGAGGACACTACCATAACACTATCTACCCGGGAATTTAGCCCCATAAAACGTAAAATAATATGCATTGAACCAAGATACACAGATGCATAAAGAATTACATTAGCATTTAATTCAAGAATTCAACACATTTTAGCATGTTCATCATAATTCACATAAACAATACAGTTGCATGGGTAATCACACAAGAATATTTATCTTCAAATGAAGCTCCCCGCAACCAGCTATGATGCTGCAACGTCCCACCCAACCATAGGCTAATGTGCTCATCAATCTCTCAACAACACCGCCACCATCGAGCTGGGCATGATTTCCCCAAGGAAAAGGAACTAGAAGGCTCACACATAGCCAAAGATATGTCTATACTCAGTCAAGCCAAAGCTATTTTTGGGTTTATCAGATTGCCAAGCAGACACAACAACACATAACCAAGCTAATAAGTTGGGTTGATCAGGTTATCAGGAGATGGTTGTAGTGTCTGCTAAGCTAGTGGGCTCACTAAAGAGCTAAGGATGCCTTCACCAAAACTAGCTTGACTCCCAAGTCATCCACAAACACCCAACACAAGGAATCATTCCCTTCTCTACTGCATAGTCCCTGAGGATATGACTTCCATTCCAGTTCTGTTTAGGTGGTGTAGAGAAGAGATCTAGCCCTCTAGCTCTATCTAGGGGGCTCCTACAAAACACTAGGTTTGTCAAGCAGACTCCTTTCCACTCTTACACAGTCCAAAGACCAATTGCATACACAACAATATACACAACTTATGGGTTTAGGAAAAATAGTTCGACCACAAAATCAATTGCCACGGTGGGTGAAAACAACCCAATAACAATAAGCCGAATCCTAGGGACGTTTTGTCCCTAACATGGCCAAAACGAAATCAATACGCAATAATTACAGACATGAAATCCCAAAAGCGGATTTACAGATGGACAAAAACACCAAGGAGAGAAATATGATCTCAACAATCGCTTAATGACTTCCTAGGGCCAAAATCGACCTCTGCACAAACCCAATTCATGTTTTTGATTTTTGAAGGCGTCTATGGCAATACGGGACCCAAAAACGACTGTTAGGAAACCTAAAAATGGATTTCTAGCTTCTTGGCTACTGAGCAAGGTAAAAATAGCTCCCAGCCATGGAAGAATCCATGAAAACATAGGAGAACGTAAATCTTTCTTGCTCACTTGCTGAATAATAACCAAAATGAATTTTCGAGCATGCAAATATGAGGAAAATGAGCAAAAAAGTGAATGATAACACACAGAGAACTTCAGCTGCATGAAGAAAGCAAACGTGAAGCATAATGGGTGAGGAAGATGGAAGTAATGGGTGAGTAATGGCTTGGGCATGCATTCCCAAGC
The DNA here is from genome assembly GCA_001517045.1 of Pseudotsuga menziesii. Taxonomy (NCBI): domain Eukaryota; kingdom Viridiplantae; phylum Streptophyta; class Pinopsida; order Pinales; family Pinaceae; genus Pseudotsuga; species Pseudotsuga menziesii. The sequence continues at coordinate 101,654 of LPNX010123324.1, forward strand.
ATTTACTTCCCCCACAAGTTAGAAAAACGTTTTCCAAAATATGATGACTTCTTCAATTCGAATTTCTGACTTCCATACTCTTCCCCATTCCCATGCATTAACTAAATCAACCATATTTTGGAAGAATTAAAATATTGGGCACAAAAGACAAAATGGGTAGTTGAGGGTCTGATGGGTTCTCCCTTTGACATTTGGATTTTCCCCATTGGCCCCAAAGGTTAAATATTTCTCCCTCCTTATCCTTAGGAAAATCATGCCCCCATCTCATTATTTATTGCATAAACATACCTGGTTGTGGGTTTTTAATTAAATTGCATATTTACATGATGCCCAAAAATTATAATGTGTCGGCTAGCAAGAAATATACCTTCGCCAATGATTTTAATCGCCGGAGCATAAAACGATAAATCAATGGTGGGGCTTTTGCCTTTAGTTCCACACCACGATTAATTACAATATATACATCATATACATTTTAATGCAAACGAGGTCAAAACCGTGGTGTTACATCCTATTTAAGTGTTATGATAATGATGAAGATGATAACCAGAGTGATTATATCCTAAAGTTGCAAGTCTCGTACAGTTAATTTCTATATGGTAAAATGAAAAACAAAGAGAAAAAACTAAAAATGATGTTAGCAAATGATAGCCAACATGTTAAGAAAAAAAAAATTAAACAAAATTAAAATTGAACTAGGCTAATCAAAACTTTAGAAACTAGACACATTGACAATATATGTCTAAGGGCTTTAAAAAAAACATTAGGATCGAGATTATGGAAATTCACTACACAATGGAGGAGAAATGGATATAGTTAAAAAATTATGAACATTTTAAAATTAAATTACTGTAATGTTTTTTTAAGAATTTTCATGTTTCTTAATAGTTTAGTAAATTAAATTACTGTAATGTTTTTTTAACAATTTTCATGTTTCTTAAAAGTTTTGTTTAGGTGTATGATTAGTTATTAAAGATTGTTATTTTTAGATAAGTGAAATGCATTCTAAATTATGAGTATGACGTGCAATCTTTATGCTTAGTGTAACTACGTAGTATAAGTCAATTATCCTATATTTCATAGATCTAGAGTTAAGCTAGGAAGAAGTAAAGTGGCTACATAAAATATACGACTTGTATTAATATCATTATTTCAAATAAGAGCTAGTTTGGTGTGCCACATTGTGTTTATATGGACATTTCCCATCTTGGATGGTATAGTCTATGACACCCATAGCCGCAAGTTTTGATTGAGTATGGATTATGTATGACAAACTTGTTTGTGAAATTATATGTTATAGACTTGATTTGGGTAATATGACCAATATGAGTATATATGTATGTGGTAGTATATTAGATTATATATCTTAGACAAAATTTTTATTATGCACAGGTTATGTGGATGTTTCATTTTCTACATATGATCGATGGCTTGGTGCATAGCTTAGTTAACCATTGATTCTTGTGATATAGGGAACCATGGATGATATTTGTTGTGTGGAACATATAGTTGATCATGGTTTTATTAATGATACAAGTATTGTATGGTTATGCATTCTTACCTTGTAATGAGCGGGATTTGGTAGGGGCCTTGATTACTTGCCAACATGGATGCTCAAATAAAAAATGTTTGTGGAAGTCACACATACATATTCTAAAATGTGATTATGTTCATTCCATTATAAATTGATTTTTTTTCTCATACTAACCTAATCTTGTAAATATTACCATTCCAATTTTGAAATTGATTACAAATTCTCAATCCAATACCAATGGTCATAGCAATATTCACTTAGATATTTTAAATTTGGTTATGAATTCACTTATTGACTATGAAGTGTTAAAAACATGCATATTTTGAATCCAAGGGCTACATTAGTGTGGTTCAAATCACGAATCACGATGGAACACATATTTTGTCATGACTTACTTGTTTGTCGACGTTGTACCCTTTTTTGTAGTGTTTCATGTTAATCAAATTGTTGTATCTTTTTTTGCAGTATTTCATGTCATTAATCTCATTCCTTTGTAATTTTTACTAGTATCTTACAACCATCCTATAGATTTATCCTCTTTTCCTTTATTTTCTAGATAGAGGATGGTAGTAATCATCAACCAAAATATTGGTTGGCAAACCCAAGGAACTCATTAGGACTTGATCTCGAGATATCCATAATTTCATGACAATGAGAAATATAAATATATGTTGATAATCTATAGAACTAGTATGAAGTCATTACACTACAACAAAGCAACAAATCCTGCATATAAATATAACTAAAAATATAGAGTGTTTTTCTTGAAGTTTAATTGTCTAAAGAACAAAAGTCTAAGAATTACCCATCAATTATCCTTAACTCTAACCAAATTCCTCCTCGCTACAACTTTCTACAAAAAAGCAGGTGGCAATGTTAGGGAGATTGCCACCACGTGGCTCTTATTCTATAAATAAATTGAACAAGTCAGTAAAAAAAACTTCACAATATTTTAATCACAATGAAGTAGTTTTTAAAAGAAGTTGGTTTTCTTAAAATCCATTAAGACTAAGAAGAAATTAGCCCGAAAACTGAAAATTAATATATGATGTTCATTATTGACACCACTTTGATTATATCGCAATCCTACAATTAATAATGAACCTTGGAATTTATTTTATTTTTCACTAACCATCAATGTCTATTGAAGTGTTTAATGTAAAATTTATGTAATGTTCAACTTAGTATATGACAATAATGAATGTGATTAATAATATTTAATTGAGACAATTTTTAATCTATATTAAAATCACATAATTATATTGTCATTAAATTATTAAATATCAAATATTAATATAAAAAGTCAATTATTAGTATTTAAAATTTATGTAATGGAAATTAATTAATGAATATGGTGATAGTTATTAATGTCCACTAAGATCAACTTTATTCTATTCCATAATTGCATAATCATAGAATCGTTACATTAATTAAATAACTAAAAGTAAAGTCTATTATATTTCTAACCAACCACCAATGTCTATTTACCTACTTAATGTAAACCTAAAACATCAACTATTAATATTTATTTCATGTAGAATTGATGTAAGTAAAATTAATATATAATGATAATGATGGTAGTTATTAACATATCCTCAAACCAATTTTGGTCTATACCATAATCACAAAATCATTCCATCATCACATTGACTAAATAAATAAATTTAGAATTTATTATATTTCTAACTAATCATCAACTTCTATCCTTTTTTAAAACAGAAATTATTAATGATTTTATATTAAAAAGTTGAAAGAGTACAAAAAGCTCCACATAGTTGTCATGAGGAGTAAAATGGGTGTTTTTGGAAACCAAAACCCCCCTACTTCTATCCTAGATAACAAAATTCTTGAAACACTTACATAGTATCAAGTGCTATATAGATGAACATATTGTCCTAACAAAAATATACAATAGAAAAACATAGATTGTAAGCAAAGATATATGACATTGTACTAAAAAACAAAAACATTGTTAATTAACATGCTTGGAGGATTCCAAGTCTATGGGTTCAATAGCAATCTGGTGAACTAAATCCTCCTCCATCGCCTTCAGGTCAATTGAGTAGTTTTTTTTAATGTGGCTTTATTGATATAGGATCAACAATATGTCCACACATCCCTTAGATTTCTAATATGACCTTCTTTCTCTGTCAGGGATGCTCTCAATATCATCAATTCAATAGTCCAATAAGGAAATTTGTCTCAGCACATCCACCATATGTTAGGGTACACAGGGTACTCCCAAAGGAGCGAACACCAAGAATAGCCGCTTCACACAAACAGATCACAGATCAATACACCAATGTTTGTCACGTGGTTAA
>LPNX010123324.1:108965-125549 GCA_001517045.1 Pseudotsuga menziesii
AGAAGGGGGCTTTTTTCTTTTTCTTTTTTAACTCTTCTCTCTCGTTTTCCGTGCTTGCTTTCTTTTCCTGCAAATCACAAAAAAAACGAAAAAACAAAAAACAAAAAAACTTTTTCCACACAATGGGGTGGGGTTAGATCTTGGTTAGCTTACCCGGAAAGTCTACGTTTTCAAGTTTTCTCGCTGTTTCTGATTTGCCGTGATCGCACAAGGTGCACGGCAAAGAGCATACGTAGCCGAGAAGACAAGAAAAAAAACTTTTCCTCACTGTTTCTGATTCGCCGCGATCGCGCAAGGTGCACGGCAAAGAGCATACGCAGCCAGGGAAGGCAACAGTCCGAGACTAAAACAAAAGGATCTAATAATAAACTGATAAATATATGAGAGATTAAAAAAAACAAAACCGTCACTGTAACATTGTACCTTCAGATTTGCCGAAATGGGTGTTTCTGGAGCAAACGGAAACGGTTTTCGGTGAAACGAAAACTATTTCCAAATGGAAACGGTGCTCCAGACGCAATGGAACAGCTCCCACAGGCCACAAATGCACAGAAAATCCAGAACCAGAAACCCTTAAAAAAGTTTCGGCAACACCGGTTCCAGATCTTGATCAAAACCGAAAGCGGCTCTTCATAAAATCTCTAATACCATGTTAGGGTACACAGGGTACTCCCAAAGGACCGAACACCAAGAATAGCCGCTTCACACAAACAGATCACAGATCAATACACCAATGTTTGTCACGTGGTTAAAACCCTCGAGAGAGAAACAGTCCACGGCCCCGGCCAAATAGCTACTTCGGAGCAATTTATTATGCAAAAGAAAGAAAGTTACATGAGCTTCTCATAATCGATCAACTAGCCAAGGACCCTCTATGCTCTTTAAATAGAGATCATAGACCAATCGGGTGTTAAGCCACGGATCAATGGTAGGTATGATCTAAGAGAAGTTGAACCGTCGGATCACTCTATGTCTAGAACATATCGTGACCGTCAGATTAGAATATTTACAAATGCATACTAATGCATACTAAAGAAACACACTTTTACCTAACGGATATATTACACAAGTTGATCTTAACTAACTCCTAAGTGTCTAAATATCCTAACACCATACATTCAAACCAGTCATGCAACATCCTCGTCATTTACTTGAGGTGTACAATGTCTAGGTGAACCCCACAAAAATACCCTCTCTAGGATGAAATTATGACGTCTATCTTACCAAATTACCACTTAATATTGTCGACCCCCAAATAAAAATAAAACCACTAGAGCCAAACTATGAATCCACCATGTCCCCAAGTAGAGATACCATAAGAAAAGGTTGGGGAGAGTCCATTCACAATAGAAGGTAGAGACCTGACGAAGGCCAATTTCAATACAAACATAAATGTTTGGCACATAGTGAGATGATTCTTGACAATTCCTGAGAGAGGACCACCAACTCGTCTTGGTGAGGAAAGAGAGAACCTTTTGATATTTCCTTCCTCCAAGCCACCACCAAGACTCACATCAACAATTATCGCTTTAGTCCTAGCTAAGATAAAGCCTAGAGAGTGAAAAGGTTGAGACACTCAAAACAAGAATCCCTATACAATAATGGAGCGCCTTATATACTGGACAGACTTTCCCTCGGGAGGGGAACCTGTCCAATGCACACTGTAGGATTTCTCATCCAATGGTGTGCATTGGACAGGCTCCCCTCCAAAGGGAAAGTCTATCCAGTATATAAGGATTGCCATACAATAATTCCATAGATTCCCCAAGGAACAATAATTATGGCCATAATAACAAAAGTGTGAGACGTGAATGGTAATATGTGGAAAATGAAATAATCATGTGGGGGAGCATTCAAGGATGGAAATGACATGATACATAACTTGGGGATTGTTACAATGCACCTGTACCAAGTGCACCTTGAGGTGTACCCCGGGGAGAGAGGGACAAATGTTTCAACCAGGAGCTGTATTATTGATCAATAGTGGTCATGTCTGGGCCCTTTGGTCCTCCTCGGAGGGGTACTATGGAATAATGGCACTGTTGGATGCCCTTTATAGGGGTTTTTAACCTCGAGGTTGGTGTCTGGGGCCCCTAAGGGCTTACCACTGGGTCACATGGATCCATATCCTGTTTAAGTGCGATGGTCGCCTCTGGTTCAAATACAAAACTCGCATCTTCATTCACATCCACTTTGGACACTCTCCTGGATCTTTAGTCAGTGGGTACATGCTCTCCCTAGCCTTATTTCCTCAAATAAAAACACCTTCCATGCTAGGTCGTTTCATGCTTTGAGGAGGGGGTTGAGGGATTTTACAGCATTCTAGGGGTTAGATGGCATATAAATCCCTCCCTGCATCTCACTCCGACATTTTGTTCAAAGTGATTCACTTATTTGAGCGTTTTTGGCACCTGGGGGTGCAAATACCCCAAGTAGCCTACCTTGAGCCTACATAATGGCTATATTTTATTATTATTTTGTTTTAATTTTAAGTTGACATTTTATAATTTCAATTTGACATTTTAAAGGCATGTCATCCTGGATTTTATTTGTAAGAAGTGACTGTGAGACCATATAAATAGATCTCCTCACTTTCGTTATAAAGACATAGCTTATGGGATAAATCATTATGCATTTGTTTTACCCTTCTTAGGGCTCTTTGGGGTCCCCTCTTAGTGTTCCTTGGTGAAACTATTTTGGAAGGTGATGTTTTGATTTGTTGGCTAAACATGAGAACTGGGAGGTGAGGCTTATTATCTCTTTGTTTGAATGTTGGTAAAAGGTGCATGTTCAAGACTAAATGCTAGCCCTAGTGCTGCATTTTCTCCTAGAATAGGTCATTTCCAGCTTTCTTGTCACCTTAGCAAGTCGAGGCACGTCTCCTTGTGAGGGTCCTCTTGGTTTTTCCCTTAGTTTTCTATGCTAGTTGTTTGACCTAGGATCTCTTCTTCTCTAAATTAGTCAGTCTTCCTAGATGTCCTAGGTTGATGTAGGGATTTTCTAGGGTTGATATCCCTTTGTATTCACACATTTTCATTTCCAAAACCTAGTTTCTAGGGTTATTTCTAGGATAGTTTTAGGTCTACAAAATTTATAAAAATCTCATAAAAATCAAACATTTAGCCAATTTAGGGCCTCTTGAATTATTCATCTCCTTAAATATCGGGCCCTAAAATTCTGCACCCTAAATTCTCGGGCCCTCAAATATCGTATCCTAAAATTTCACCCCCCCTAAAATTCCGCGCCCTAAATTTTCGGAACCTAAAATTTTGTGTCTTAAATTTTTGGGCCCTAAAAATCCGCACACTTAATTTTTGTGCCATAATTTTTTTGGGTCCTAAAATTGTGTTCCCTAATATTCCGCGCCTAAACTATCGGGCACTAAAATTCTAAGCCGTAAAATTTTGGGTCCTCCTTAAGACCTCGGGCTTCCTAAAATCGCAGGCCTGAAATCTCTGGCATCCTAAAATCATAGGCACGAAATTGTTGGAATATATTAAACCCACTCACAACTTAGGATAAAATATTTAATCATTATTTGATTAATTATTCACGCACTAGCTTAATTAGTTGGAATCCACTTGCACCTTAAAGTCAATACATGCCATCTATATCCTAGGAATGATTTATTTCTAATTCTGGGTTGATCTTGACCACCTTTTGACCATCCAGAATTAGTATACAACACTTTACAACAGATTCTGCTTTATTCTGTTTTTTCTGCTTTTCTATGGATAAGATAAAAGCTAATCAACTAGGAAACTGGCAGCTTTTCTTTCCAACCCATCCTCCATTAGTTTTTATCCATTTTCTAGGATTAGCATGTTTTTTCCATGTCCGTGACAACTCACTCATGATTTTTCCAACTTGTGAGTTCCTTGATAGATTTGGGAAGTGCTTTAGCCACCTATGGGGGTTTGCTATATTTTGGTAAGTCATTTTTTTTGAGCTTTATGAGTTGTTTCCATACAATTCGATTTTCCTATGAGGGATGTACTATTTATGTACACTATTATTCATCATTATTCAATGGATAGATACACACAAATATTCATCTCTTCATTCATGTCATTTAGTCTCTTTTCTTCTCTCTATTTTTCCTGTGTATGCTTGTGAGAATTCTTAGTAGAAAGATCTATTTCTTGTGCTTCTTCTTAGCATCATTGCTCATAGCATTGATATATTATTTCTACATGGTATCAAAGCTATAGGGAGAACAACCTTTCCATCTTCTACATGGTATCAGAGCAGCAGGTTGATCAAGTTCTACATAGTTGAGGAGCACTTCCAGTCTCCTATCCCTCTCTAAAGAAGAGTTTGTCTAGCTTACAAGATTTTCTCCTAGGTTTTTTTGCAGGTTGCAGAGAGTTTATTCTTGAGCACATAAATTCAAAAATATGGATTCTCCTTCATCAATAATTCTTACTCCCTTTAACTACCATGAATGGAAATCCAAAATCTCCATTCTATTGTGTAGTAGAGGATTGTACAGAGTTACTCTAGCTTTGGAGAATGAGCCCAATGCTGTGATTGATAAAGCTAAGTGGCACAATAGGTTGGATGAAGCCTATGGATTGCTTTGCCTCTCTATTTCTCCTGATCTACTCTTTCATATAGATGGTTTGACCACTCCAAACCAAGTATGGACTCAATTGGAGTCTCTCTTTGGAGTTCAAGATGAGCTAAGAGTGCATCAATTGGAGATTGAGTTATTCTCACTGAGTGCAAGCAATTTTGAATCTCTTGAGGGTTTCTTTGCAAAGTTCAATTCACTAGTTCTAATTCTCAAGAAATGTGGGATTGAGAAAGAAGATGATCAATTAATCCTTTCCATTCTTTCGAAATGGGGGCCTGATTACTCAATTTTTGTGTCTACCTTTCATGCTACTAGGCTTGTTGTTCCTAAGTGGAAAATGCCTTCTTTAAATTTTTTTCTTGATTCACTAACAAAGGAGAACGATAAATTAATCCATATGGGTGTTCTTAATTCTCCCAATAGCAAGGATCATTCTCTCTTGGTTCAAGGAAGCAAGAATCACAAATCAAAAGAGAAGCAAATTATGAAGAAGCCAAAGTCAGAAATTGAAGATGAAGATTCATATGAAGATTTAATGAAGAAAGTTAAGAAGAAAGGGAGCACATCCAAGTGTTCTTATTGAAGCAAGGGTTTTCAATCAGAGAATAAGTGTTTCAAGAATAATATGGACATCATGTCTCAGCTTCTTGATAAGCAAAAGATCGAAGTTCCAGATGAACTAGAAAATCCTGTTGATTCCTCAGAACAATGTCATACTGCGCAGTTCCAAGGTGATATAACTTATGCTTTGAGTTACAGAGTTCTCTACTTTTCTCATGTCTTTGATATATATTTAGTCTCTGATATATCAGAATAATAAATATCAGAACCTTTCTTTAATGATCCTCCTCTTAGCCTACTAGATTCATCTCCTAAGAATTGTGATTTTTCACTAGATATTGACTTGCCTTTGAGCAGCTCTTCCTCACAAGATTGTATATCTGATTTAGAATATTGTTTGCAGGCTGATATGCATGTCATGACACATATAATACCACCATCCATACCATCTACCATACCTTTGAATAATCCAAAGACTATACAAATACCAAGCTCACTAGTTGATTCCTCATTGGTCTCTATGCAATGATATTTATTTTGATTCCTCATTGGTCTCTTATGCAGTGATATTTATTTTGATTACTCATTGATCTTTTATGCAATTATATTTATTTTACATGGTTTGAAGTCTTTCCCAACTTTCAGTGTCTGGTTATCCATGTCCTTAGTCATATTTGGACTGATATTAAACATGTTTGGATCTTTTCTAAACACTTATGGTTCATATATTATGCCCATCCATAATTCATATTTTACACCTATCAGTTTTCCCCAATTGCTCATAATTTTCCTAGTCTAGCCCTATATCCTCATGGACCCATTTAAAACTTTGTCCTTGCTGTTCCATATGCTAATATTTCTGATATATCAGAGTTTCATCAACCTCATATCAGATCTATGTAGGTGCTACATCAGATTGGAAGATTGACATGTGATTCACATCACAATTTTGCAGCTATTCAGGGAATTGGGTCTGAAATAAATTGTCTTGATTTTTGTACTCTTTGGGAAGGAGTATGCACAGATTTCTTTTCCATTTCAGATTATGTTTACAGATCAGAGTTTGACAACAAAAATAAGTATTCAGATAATGATCCTACTTCATCGGATGATGAGATACAAGGAGTCTCTCCTCTTCCTTCTTGCAGGTTCTACACTCCAATGCATGATCATGGAGTTCATGATTTCTTCAACAAGTATTTCATCCAAAAAATTTAACTCAGCTCATTCAAGTCAAGATAAGGATATGTTGAAGACATATTATTTCAAAATTTTGTGCCTTTTCCTTTCTTGAGGGAGGATTTTCCCCATGTGGTTTTGCCTCTTTCCTCACTTTTCTAGACATAATAATTGTTAAAGGGTGACCATATCCTTGTTGTTGGGCCCTATATGCATCTATATTTTTTGTCATACCATCATAGAGTCAAACTTATAGGGGGTCTTGGAATATATGAAACCCACTCACAACTTGGGATAAAAAAATTAATCATTATTTGATTAATTATTCACCCACTAGCTTAATTAGTTGGCATCCACTTGCACCTTAAAGTCAATACATTCCATCTATATACTAGGAATGATTTATTTCTAATTCTGGGTTGAGCTTGACCACCTTTTGACCATCTAGAATTAGTATACAACACTTTGCAACAGATTCTGCTTTATTCTCTTTTTTTGTTTTTTCTGCTTTTCTATGGATAACATAAAAGCTAGTCAACTAGGAAACTGACAGCTTTTGTTTCCAACCCATCCTCCATTATTTTTTCTCCATTTTCTAGGATTAGCATGTTTTTTCCATCTCCTTGACAACTCACTCATGCTTTTTCCAACTCATGAGGTCCTTGATAGATTTGGAAAGTTCTTTAGCCACCTATGGGGGTTTGTTGTATTTTGGTAAGTGAACCTTTTTGAGATTTATGAGTTGTTTCCATACAATTCGATTTTCCTATGAGTGATGTACTATTTATTTACACTATTATTCATCATTATTCAATGGAAGGATACACACCAATATTCATCTCTTCATTCATGTGATTCAGTCTCTTTTCTTCTCTCTATTTTTCCTGTGTATGCTTGTGAGAATTCTTAGCAGCAAGATCTATTTCCTGTTCTTCTTATTAGCATCATTGTTCATAGAATTGATATATTATTGCTACGGAAATTTTGACCTATTTCTAGAAATTCATGTTACAATTTCTTCAATAGATGGGTTATACATACTGTAGGCCTAAATATTGATTTATGACTCATACATAGTAAATTTCATACTTTATTTGTGATATACTACTATTCATTAATAGTTCATGGTGTATGAATGGTTGTAATTTGTATAATATTTGTGTGTCTCTCTTGGTATATGATACATGCGTTATCTAGGACTGAAATTGGTTATTTGAAGCTGATGTATAAATGCACTTAAACAATTCATATTCATAGTACATCTACTCCACCTTTTGATTGAATCCATTAGGCGCTGGTCAATTAATTCACACGTTGGAAGCTATATTTGTGTCTAATATTCTTTTCTAGAGTTCCACAGGGATCTCCCCTAGGAGGTTTCGATTTCTGAATAAGTTAGGAGAAGTGACTAAGGTGGCTTGGACTACCATTTCATCTGGTAACATGGACCAAGTGCGCATTCCCAATGTTTAATCTGCCACCTTGTGTTGATGCATGTAGAAAATTCATGACCAAAATTGTAAGTCTAATGAACCCATCTCCTAAAGGGATAAGCCTTCTTTTGAAGACATATATCCTTATCCATCATGGCACTCTGATTTACCATGTTTTCCACAAACTCATTGTTACAATTCCTAACATGAATGAGACTCAAACCTTTGATTTCTTAGAGAAAGAAAATAGTTCTTCATTTTAACCACCCCTAAGTAGTTTCCTCATTGGCTAAGTTTTTTAGAGCAGATAGTATAACCAACAGTGAATCTCCTAAATAATTGCTTTGGGAAATTTGAGGGTAGCTAGATATTGTAACAATGCATACCATTCGAGTTGATTGTTTGACATAAATCCCAATCTCGATGAAAACGTTTTCACTCAGGTTCCTCTAGGATCCAATAAAACCCCCTTTCACCTACCATCCCTATCAATATCTATCTAAGTACTTAAAGTTAAAATACAAAGTCAACTATTAATATTTATTTCATATAACATTTATATATTGAAAATTAATAGATGATGATAATGATTTTTTTTCCAAAGAAAAAATATTTTTTCTTATTCATGACAATTAAAGAAAACAATTGCTTCCCATAGCTGTTTCTTTTTAGGCTCACAGCTTCCAGCATCTCAATTACAACTCTGTCATAGACTTCAAATAGTCTTTATGCATAAAAAAAATACTAAACTTATGCAAGCTAACTATAATCTTCTCCAAAAAAACATACTTATACATCTTGGATGTGAGTTTTTATATGCCAATTACATAGATACAGACAAAACAACTTCAAGCTGAAAAGACAGAAACAAACGCAATAACTAGGATTAATCTAATACTTCAAATCCTTCTTGGATGGTGACACCATCCATAATTTCTTAATAGAACAAGGTTCTAGCTTTAGACTTGGCAACTTCTTTAGATAATTTGTTAGCTTAAGAGTTGGAAATCCTTGAAATGTGCATAAGATATATGTTCTTGAAGGCTTTGATTAAACCTTTGACTCTTCTGCACCAGCTACTCAACTAGAGAACTTGTAAGTTGAATATTCCTTTTTCCCACGCAATTATCACCTTCGAGTTACCAAAGATACTAAGAGAGTCAATTACACATTTGACAATGAAAAAAAGAACTCCCCATAATCCTACAAGTTCTTCTTTAGTAGTAATTCCTTCATCTCCTCCCATTCATAACTTGAAGTAATGATTCTCATTTAATTTTACCATCCCAACTGAATATCATGATGATAATTACTAATATCTTTTATCATTGACTTTAATTTATACCACATTAATAAATAAATTTAGAATTTATTATCATTTAACTCATTACCAATATTTACTTAGTAATTTAATGTTTAACAAGTTCTCAATTGAAGTTTCGAGTAATAAAAGGAATAGAAAAGCCAACCCTTGGTATGATACTGATTGTAAAAATGCGAGGAGAGAGATTAAGGAAGCTCTTGATGAATCTCTTAAAATTAACAAGATAAAAAATTACAAAGCCCTTACTAAAAAGAAAAACAGGCAGTATATTGACAAAAGGCAAGACAATCTCTTACACCTCTCTAAGACGGCCCCTAAGAAATTCTAGAGGCAGATTCTAACTAGAAAAACTAAAGATAATAATAAAATTTCTCTGCACGACTGGAATTCCTATCTTAATAAGCTTTATGACTCCCCGAATGTCATAGACCACTTTGAAACCCTCCTCACAATGGAAGAAGTTTTCTCTTTAAAAGACATAGATTTTGGGGTTAAGCGTCTGGCTAATGGAAAAGCTAAGGACATTGAAGGTTACCAGGAAGAAATATTAAAAATTGGAGGTCCTGTCCTCATCCCTCACATCCACAAGCTTTTTAATCAATAAGTCAAGCAAGGATTCCCTAAACCTTGGACTCTGAGCCTCATTATCCCTATTTTTAAAAGTGGGGATACAAATAACCCCTCAAATTATCGAACTATTATGATAATCCCCCTCTTAGCCAAGTTATATGGTATTATTTTGGAAAAGAAAATCAGCATTTGGCTTGAAAGTGAAGGTAAACGGGCTAAAGGCCAAGCGGGTTTTAGAAGGCATCACTCAACAACGGACCACCTTATTACGCTTAGGATCATTATGGAGGAGTGCCGCAATGATAAATCCAATCTCTTTTGATGCTTTGTGGATTTTAGAAATGCTTTCGATACGGTACCTAGAAATAACCTTTGGAATAGGTTAGAAAGCTTAAGGTTCCTTTCGTGCTCAGAGCTGCCGCGATAAGGCTCTACGAGAATGTAATTGCCAAGTTTAAAAGCAATGAGGGGTGGTCGAAAGATATTGAGTGTAATATCGGAGTTAAGCAAGGCTTCCCCCTCTCCCCTACCCTTTTTGGCATTTACATTGATAAGTTAGAGGGTTGTTTAGAAGAAGCAGGTTGTGCTGGTACGATCTTAGCTGGAATAGTCATCATCCTTCTTCTTTATGCTGACGATATTGTCCTTATGGCAAGGTGTTCTTCTGCTCTTTATAAGCAACTTCGACTCCTCAAATATTTATGCTCTAATATGGGTATGATTGTTAACACTGTCAAAAAAAAAGTTATGATTATCAAATCCAAGAATGATACATACTCTAATTTTATGTATGACAATAGCAACTTGGAGGAAGTGTCTTCTTACAAGTACCTAGGAATTGATATTCATCACAAGCTCAACTGGAACTATAGCATTAAGAAAAGGATTAACGGAGGGTGGAAATCTTACTTTGGTCTTGAAAATAACTATAAAGCTGCAAACCTCATGATGTGGGATAAAAAGAAGCTCCTTTTTGAAACTCTAGTCACTCCTGTCATCTTATATGGGTGTGAGGTTTGGGGTTGCAGCATCTCTAGAGAATCCTGGAGAAATATCAAGCAAATCCAGAAGCATTTTATAACTTATAACCTCAAAATAAAAAACAATACACCCTATCCTATTCTCCTTATAGAAGTGGGTCTTTCCCCCATCGAGAGCCTAGCTATGACTAGACTCCTGTTATACAAGAAAAAAATCAATAACATGGGAGACCATAGAGTCCCTAAGATAGCTTTAAACTCCAGCCAAAACCACTTAAGGCTCAAGCGTGGGTGGTATAAAGATACCAGGTCTTGGTTAAATCACTGGGAGATCGATGAAAATGTTGCTTTGCAGAATATTAATAACATTAAAAATATTATTTCTTCTAAGTTTAAAGAAAAATTGTGGTGTGAGAAAGATCTCGAGGCTAAAAGAAAATTAAGATATTATAAGGAGGTCATCAACCCTACTCTAGAAGATCAAAAGTATCTCTCTGTTTTGATCAGTACCAAGAAAAAAATTAACATAGCTAAGATAAGAACGAACTCGCATGAGCTCCATAGTGAAACTGTTCGTTGGACAGTCCCTAAAACACCTTGGGTAGAAAGGACCTGCCACCTTTGTGAGAGTAAGAACATTGAAGATGAAAATCACTTCCTCTTGGAGTGCCCTGTGTACACCCACATTAGATCCCAGTTTCATAATCTTTGTTGCAATACCGACTTTCCTAGTCTTTTAGCCTGTCAAAATTATAGTAAGCTCGGGACGCTTCTTTCCAAGCTCTTTGAGCATAGAAACATAACTTTAAAGCAAACTAATTAATTCTCTTCTTTAGGTCTGATAGACCAAAGTTTGGTCTCAGGGGACGTTAACCATCATCATCATCATCATCATCATAAAAACTTAATTATCAATATTTGTATTTATTACAAATAAAATTTAAGATATGTTTTACTCCTAATAAAAATTAATTTGATGATTGAGGCTTTACATAAGTCAATTAAATTTAAACTATATGTCACATTAAAATATGAAATTGATAAGAAACACTAAATATGATATTTGAATAGATATAAAAAGACAAACCATAAAACATACTATTTATTAAAATGAAACTTTAATGATAATCATTCCTTCGATTTTTTAAATATAATATTTATTTATTTATCGAACGAGACGTGATACGAGTCATTAAAATTATTTTCGAAGAGTTTTTTTTCCAAAGAAAAAATGTAATTTAATTAATTGGTAATCAAATTATATGTTGCAGAAAGGCTCTTCCTAGCCCTTTCATGAAGATGGTTTGATATGACAAAGAAAAAAAAACAAAAGTTTTTCTAGAAATATTTTTATGCTCGAAGAGCCTTGGAAACAACTTGCGATTGGAAACAAAGAAGTGTTTTGCAACACTAGATATAGACACAATATCGTGTCTTGTTATCCATCCCAAAAATAAGCTGTAGAGAATTCAAAAAAAGATTTGATGCTTCTTAGTTTGGTCATGGTACTTCTATGAGAGGCCATTGATTGAAGTCATGGAAGGAGTCATTGTTGTATTTAGTGATCTTCCACTAGCCTTGTATGAGGTTTAGCCACTTTTTGGAAAGTTGATCTGCAGTTGTGTTACGTTCCTTGTAAACATGATGACACTGGAATGAGTCAAACTCTTCCAAAATACAATGAGTATCTTCAAGAACGGTATTTAAAAATACATTGTGGCAAATCTGAACATTATTTGTCCAAATTATGACTAGCATTGAGTCACCAAAAATTTGGAGAAGTTTCACAGTGAGAAGTTATGCAAAGTATTTATTGCCCCAACCCATTCCCAGTTGAATTTGGAGAAAGTGGGTTTTAGATAAACAGAGGACTGCTTCCCCCTCCCCACAGTGACCATCTTTGGAGGCACCATCAAAGTAGGGCCATGGCATAAATTTGTTTATTTTTTCTTCTCTGATGGTTTTGGGGACTAGCTGATTGTTTTCTTGGGAAAAGTGAGAAAGGATATCCAAACTGGCTCGGGAAGTGCATTATGGACTGGAGAACTTGTCCTGAAAAATTTCCATGTTTTGGGCTTCCCATGTGCCCCAAATAATCAGAAGGGGGAGAGCATGGATACTCTCTTCTTGGGGAGAGTTGAGACAATTTTTCCACAAGTCTTCAATTGTGTCACCAATTGAGTTCAATGGAAGGTGGGTGAGATGGGTGATCTCAGTCCAAGATTTTCTTAGGAACGGGAAGTCAAGGAATAAGTGTTGGATGGTCTCTTCATGTTGCATGAAAAGTATTCACCACCCTTTCCATTCAACATTCCTTCTTTTCATTCAGTCCCAAGTAGGGACTTTCCTTGAGATGACACACCACATAAAAATACTGGATTTTAGTGGGAATGCATTTTCCAAAAAAAATTCCACCACCATTTTCCTTCAACCATCTGGGTTGTTGTTGTGAGTTGTTTGTATCCCAATTTCGGAGTGTATCTTTCATTTGGTGCATGGGATCAATTAAGATCATCCTGTCGATCTGTCATATGAACATGAGAGATTTGAAGCGCATAGGTGTAGTCTTTCCATAAGGGCCCTAGTTCGTTGTTCAGTCCCAGATCTGCTTCAGTTTTCCATCCCTGACTCGAAATAGTGGTAGATTCTTGATCCGCCACTTGATTTAGGTAGAAGTATCCTTGATCATTGAGGGCCTGAATTCATAGGTGGGGGAGAGAGTGTATGTTTTGAATTCCCATCCAAAGGTCGGATCCAATGCAGACTTGGTTTCCTCTCCCTAATTTCTAGAATAAACTGCCTTCAATTACAGGGAGGGAGAGTAGAACTGCCTTCCATGTTGTTGAAACTCCTTTTTTATTTTTTACCCAATTCCTCATCCCTTTTTTTATATGGACAGGGGAGATGTATTTATGGCTCATCTCCTCTGTCCAAATATTTTATGTGGACAATAGTCTCCAACTCAGTTTTTCCACCAGAGATTTGGCAAAGAGGTGAATATGTTTTAAACCCATCCCTCCTTGGGATTTTGGCTTTCCCAAGATTTCCCAACTAACCCATGGAGAGACGAAAGAGTCAGAGGTTCCCGACCAAAGAAACTTGTAGAAGAGATTCCTTATTTTTTCCATGATTCCTTTGGGGATCCAGGTTAGGGACATCCAATAAAACAAGATTTCTTACAGAACCGATTTTATGAGGACCAATCTTCCCGCTCTAGCCAACCATTGATGGATCCAAATTTTTAGTATTTTTTCTAGTTTTGTTAAGAGAAAACCCCAATCATTTTACTTGTAATCGTTGGGATTTAGTTGAAAACCCTAGGTATTTTATCCCTCCATCCAGCGGCTTGAGATCGAAGGGGAAGATGCTTCATACCAGTGTTCTTCCTCTTCATTCAGGAGAGTTGTCGTGAGGGTTGATTTTGATCGTTTACTACCATACATGTTGCCTTTCTGAAAAGCTTCAGGGTTTATTCTAGGGTTTCTTCATCTCTTCTTGTGATATCACATAAAATTAGAATTTCATCTACGAAAAGCAGGTAGAAGAGCCTTAGGTTCATTCCCTTGAAAGTTTCCCATCTTTTTTCATGAGCTAAAGCTTGTCTTAGCCATTATGCCACTAGCAGAAAGAGGAGAGGGGAGAGAGGGAATCTTTGTTGAATCCCTCTCTTTACCCCAAAGGAAGGATAAGAAGAGCCATTGATGAGGACCGCAAAGGAGGATGTGGTGATGCAACACATGATCCATTTTACGAAACTGTCACTCAAACCCTAAATGTGTTAGAAACATTCTTAGGTAAAGCCATCTTACCCTCTCAAAAGCTTTTGATAGATCGATTTTGAGTATAGCTCCTTTGTTATTTGTAATTTTTTGGGTGTGAAGACCCTCTTGGGATACTCCAATGGCTTCATGGATCTACCTTCCTTCCAAAAACCCAAACTGCTCTTGAGAGATAACTTTCAACATGATATTTTTCATCCTTCTTGGATTTATCTTTTCCACCACCTTATAGGTTACATTGCATAAAGAGATCGACCTGTATTCATACAGGGAGGAGGGGTTATTTGATTTTGGAATCAAGGCTATGAAGGTGGCATTTAGGGGGGGATGCATAATCCTTCCTTTCCTAGATTCTTCAACTAGTTGAAAGAGGTCGGGCCCAATATTTTCATAGTGAGCTAAAAAGAACTCAATGGGCCAGCCATCTGGACCGAGGATTTTATCCTTCTAGAAATTGTGGAGGGTTACCTTGAGTTCTTCTTTAGATATTTCCTCAGTAAGTTCCTAGTTATCTTCGAGGGTTATGAATCCAGGAAAAAACTAAGTGAGGTGAATGATCTGGTCCAGGTTTGTTTGGTTGTTTTCCTTAAACAAGTTTTTGAAGTGTGCAATTCCTAGGGAGGCCAATCCCTCGAAGGAGGTGATGTCCTCGTTTTCTTCATTCCTTAGGCTCTAAATTGTGTTTTGATATTTCCTCCCCTTTGCATAGGCTTGGAATAATTTGGTTTTCTCGTCCCCACTTTCGAGCTAGATTTCCTTTCTCTTAAGCCTCTAGACCTCCTCTTGCTCCATTAATAGATTTCTCTGTTTTACAAAAGTTCCAATTGAATCTTGGCTCCAAGGTTCAAGAATCCTCCTCCTTTCGAGCCCTGGAGAAGTGAAATATCCTTTTATGTTTGGATTAGCTCTTTTTCATCCCTTTCTTTTTATCTGAAATCCCACTCCTTGATTTTATTTTTTACATGGGACAGTTTTTTACAAAATGAGGTACTGCAAAGGATCCTTCTACTCGTTGGAATGGGATCCAAGTAGTTTTTATAATATAAGATATTTATTCCTCCTTCATCCAAGAAGTACAAATTTTGAAGGAGCTAGAAGGATTTTTTGGGGCTCCTAAGATTTCCAGCCAGATTGGGAAGTGATCAGAATCACCTCCTGACTCCACCCATTTTCTACAAATTATATTTTTCTCTAGAATCCGCACCTTGACCAGGAATCCATCTACCCTTTTCACAACTCTTCCTTCGCCAGTTCTTCTGTTTAACTAGGTTTGCTTTACTTTGGGAGGGAGGATATTGATCAGCTACAACTCTCTTAGGAGGTTTTCAAAGTATTATGAGAGAGAGTTGCTTCTTGAGTTAGGACCCTAGTTTTCGAAATTGCCCAAAGTGAAGTTCATGTCTCCTCCTAGGATTACATTTTCATTTCTGAGAAAGGTCATCAGTTTTATCCTATTCCAGTATGCTACCCTCTCATTGTAAATCCTGTAAATATTTACTAGAGTGAAGGAAATATTTAGGCTTGCATGAAAAAATTCATCCCAAAATTGTGACTCAAAGCCCCGAATGTTAAGAAGTTTCACTACCCTTGGATTCTAGCCTAGAGATAGTCCCCCTGAGCGCCCTCATACACTGATTGCATGAAAGTCATAAAAAGTGAAAGACTTTTTCAGATGGAGAGAGATTTCCTCTTCGATTCCCATTGTTTCTTGGAGCAGGATAATATCAGGTTGTTGAAGGCCTAGCAACCTTTTTAGGACATTTTTTTTGGGCTTAGTTGCTAAAACCCTGCTATTGAAGGAGAGTAACTTTGTTGGGGACCTCTTCCCAATGCTTTTGCTTCTCTAAGCGTCCCTATTATAGATTTTTTCCCCGTCTGCTACATCCTTGATGGCTTTATTATGGGCCGAAGAGAGGTGTTATGCCCTACCTTTACCCTTCCCCTTTTGGACATTCCCGAATGTTTTTTCCAAGCCATTCCTTTGTGTGTTGGGAGCTGGGATGCCCTTGGATGTTACACGAAAGCGAATGGAGGGTGTTTCTGAAAAGGGGGAGGGTTTCTCCCTGTTTGGAGGATTCAGGGGGAGAAGATTTTACAGGCGTTTGGAAGGTGGCGAAGTGTACAAAGAGATTTAAATAAATAAATTAACAATTAAAACAAATTAAAACAAAAATGTTATATA
>LPNX010123324.1:133089-248089 GCA_001517045.1 Pseudotsuga menziesii
GGTACCCTTGGGTTGATGGCGATCAGGTAAATAAGCAAATCTGTTTCAGTATTTTCACAGGTAAAATCCGTTTCAGTTTTATCTTTACTCAATGCATGCGTGCTCATGGATGATACAGGTTGGTGGATATACTGAGATTTACAAGGGTTTGACATTTGCCACAGAAAGAGGGGCGGGGCACGAAGTTTCGCAATTTCAACCATCCAGGGCTTTAACGTTGTTCAAATATTTTCTGAAAGGAAAAGCCTTGCCAAGGTAATTGGATTTGATCGAAAATCCTACGAAACACATTGCCATAATAATCGGAATAGATCAAAAATCCTGGAAAGGCCTTGCCAATAAGCAGATTTGATCGAGATTGCTTGGATTTGACTCTGCATGCAATTAATTATTATCCTCCGCATAATCTCTTCCATCAAAATTCAATTTGATGCAAGATCTTGATCTGTCGACCAGGAGATTTGGGGTTGATTCCCGTATTTTAGATGATCGAATTGTATGAAAAATATCCTCCATGATTTCATGTCATATCAGATTTGATGAACAATAATTTTACATGCCATATCAAATTTGATGGATAATAGCCTTTGCACGGCAGAAGCCTGTGATCTATCTCAGTGCTGTTATGATCTGTCAGGCTGCCGTTTAAGGATTCTCGGAGCGGAAGTAACGAGAAAGCAATGACAGATGAATGGCCCAGGATCATAAAGCCACAACTCTTCTCTCTTTAAATTTCTGCAGGAAGACTGCGGATCTATCTCGTTCCCTACCTCTGCGCAGGAACATCAGAATTGACAGAAAATTTTTGTTTACTGGTTTGGGTTTTCTAATTTTTTGAGATGCTATGGAAGAATGTTATGGAGCTGGGAAAGAGGAGGGACGGAGAGCCGTTTTCCAACGGAGATATTTGAGCCGCCTGGTAGCCGTGCTGCACCGTGCAAGAATCGAAACCGTGACCAGCGCCTCCGCTCGAATTCGAGCTGTGAAATTGGCTGCGGATCTTTCACTGGCCATGTTGTCAAGGGGTCGAACCTCATGGAGCTGGGCTATCCTTGGAAAATACCTTTTCAGACTCAAGAAATCCGGCTTCCAACTGCGAGTAGTTAAATCCGGAGGGAATCTCCACGCAAGGAAATCAGCGTATTCCGAATCCAGGCAGTGCAGAATGAACACTGTTTGCAAGTAATTTTCCAGGCGACTGTTCAGACCGATGTTTGGGACGGGGCATAGGGCATAATTACGAGGAAGGAGGAGGAAGCACCGTGGCTTCTCGTATTCAAACCCTAAGGTTGCTCGTCCCGGGGAGCCGCACTTAACCCACACTTGTACTTATTTTATGTCATAGTTGCCACTTGTAATCTGAAAAAGATACCAAATTCCAAAGCTGACATTATTTGTGATTGACCAATTACAACACAAATAAATACATTTTTATTATAATTAAAAATTATTATTTATAAAATTATAAAGTTAAATATTATAAACAACATTTTAATTTTTATGTACCTTTGAACTAATAGGTGAGTCAACCCAAGTTGACTTGCAATCGATTACAATATAGCTGTTGAAGCAGGTATAAAAACATAAAATTATGTTTTACTTTTTAAAAGTTATTTTTTAAAAGTTGGTTTGAATTAGTCTTCGTTTTTGTCTTTGTTGTTCGATCTCAATTATTTCTCTATAAGATTTTCAAATCATGCATTCACTTAATAAATTTATAATTGTAAGAAAAAATGTGTCATCCAAATAAATAAGTATATGGGTCTAATAAGATCTTTTATTTAGTTAATATGCAATTTATTGTGTTTGGCAATCTGTTCGTGGAGGTTTATTATACGTAGTTTTCAAGGCTTTTTGATTTAAAACTATTGAAGACAAAGCGTTAGAATTGGCTCATTTGGAATTTGATCTCAAGACTTCTATCAACTTCAAAACAATAATATTTACCAAGATTTTTATTTTTCACACAATAATATTTACTAAGCTTTTTATTTTTAAGATCACTTGTTATTTAGATCCTTTCTCATATTAATCTTTTTCAAAATATCAGCAACTTTTCTCACAAATGAAAGGGTTAAGGTTTGTATTAAAAAAATATAGAAATCATACTGTATATAATAGTATGAATCTATACGAGTTTTTCAAGATTCAAATATGGATTTTTTTTTTCAAAAAAATAACATTAAAATTTATTAGTATATATTTATAAAAAAATGGTTTAATATCAAAATTATCTAGCAAAACATAGTTAAACCTAGAATAAACAAATGTCATTCGCAATATGAGGCTTATGCTTGACATTTGTTGGAAACTTGAGCTCTTGGTCCATGTGATTCATTTCCAAATTCTTGGATGCGATGCCATAGACTGAGAACTCCTTGCATGTCCTAAGACCAATTGGAAAATCACAATACATTTATATTCGAGCTTCTTAATTTTCCTTTTTTGTTGAGTTACAATCTCCAATAACTCTGCATATTCAATATTCTAGGCTTCATCCTAGCTAGATACGTTGTTTTTCAATTTGAAAATGGCTGCTCATTATTAGCCAAAAGTTACTCATGCCTCCTCAGAGCTTGGTGTAGGTACATAGCCTCATATGAAAAAGAATGACTAGGGCGGTTATGCTCTTCCATGTTCAAGCTCTGCCATACTTTACTAAGGGGAAAACCGACCCAAATTTATAGTGAATTTTTATTTGATTAGACCCAAATCAATAATACAAAGAGAGTTCCAACAACAAAGCCAAAACCCAAATCCAATATGAGTCAAAAGCTTATACCCATGGCAGAATATGAACCACAATACCTATAACCATTTTTAGGCCTAATGAAATGAACCAAACTAAAATTAAATGAAAACAAGCTAGAACAAAGTCTCACAAAACTCAATGAAAACCAAGTTAGATTCAAGGCAAAAACAAGAAACGCATGTTCTAGAATTATCCCACCTCCATTCTCCATATTAACTCCAAACCACATATTAATCGACTCCTTCATCTTAAATGAAGTGTGTGAAGGTACTAGTGAACTCATGGGTGTTAATACCCATATGATGCCATTAAATGCATTCTAAGTGGACTACCCAATTTCCTATCCTTTGGTATGGTAGACCAATGCATGTGTCTAACCTCACAGCTATAAAGAAAACCACACTCTGGAGGATGGAATGGTCATCACTACTTGTTATCAAAGTTTCATTTGTAACTAGCAAAAAAATGTTCAAGGGCATGTACGACGATTGTCCAGTAGGGGGATTGTCCAATAGTCATTATCTTATCCATATAAATAAGACTCATAGGAAAATGTTGGATATACTCTACCAAATTCTTGAGTGATTATTGGAGCACTCTATTTCATTTAAGGTGTCTCTCTTAAGTTTTTGTTTTCCTATGATAGCAAAGGCCTATCATAACTTAGTTGTCAAACTAGTAATGAGGAGAACTATCACTGGTTTCAATCCACAAATGCATGTTGAGTCATCATCATCAGTGTTATTCAAGGAAAAGCATGGCATCTAAAATAACATGCTAGTGGTTTGTAAGGGGACAAACTTTCACTCCTACTAGATGCCTTAGACTCTTGGGTTATTAACTTGTTTCCTTACAATCGAAGAAAACAAGATCTTAAAATAACATGCTAGTGGTTTGTAAGGGGACAAACTTTCACTCCTATTAGATGCCTTTGACTCTTGGGTTATTAACTTATTTCCTTAGAGTAAAAAAAAACAAGATCTTAGCCAATAAAAAATTGTTTTAGCTTACTCAAGGGGCACTATATCTAATTATAATTTCAGTCATATACAACAATACCTTTAAATCCAAGGTTGTTAACTTATTTCTTTAGTTTCAAGGAAAACAAATCTTATCAAATCAAAAGCTATTTTAAATCTTACTCAAAAAACACTATCTGTAATTTATACAACTTTTGATGAACGTTAATATAAATCATTATTATTATTTTTTTCAACAGAAAAAATGCTAATCCTTGTTATTCATTGTGAATCAAAAAGCATCATATACATGACAGCCTTGTATAAATCATTATTATTTATACATTAACCAATATGATTCATTGATTCATCACAAATGACATAATCCCGTAGTTAACTCATAAATTCTTAAATAGAGTCGAAATTTTGAATGAGAAGACTAAATATCGTGATAAATCTAAATTATTAGACGAGTGGGACATACCACAACTTGCCTCACTTCCTTAAATGGTCCTTCGAAAGTTGTTATAACTTGTACGAAAAACAATTAATAAAATAAATGAGTGAGGAGGTAGGAAGGGAGTCACACTCGAGTGAATGGCTACTAGCCTTTGTCTGAAGCCACATGGCATGTGCCCACACTACATAAAGCTAATAAAGTATACACTTAAGCTTCTCAAAATGTGAAAAAATGGTTGAGATTATATTTATATGTTTACAAATTACAATGTTATTTGATTATGAATGAATGTTTGGGTTGACTCTAAATTAATTTTGTAATATGTTGCGGAGAAATGGCTAAAAAATAAATAGAAATAAGTTATGTGTGTAAAGTAGGGGTGACCACCTTTAACATACGTTTTGTCATGTGTAATTGGACTTTAGGAGCCCACTCTAATTTTGCAATTTTCAAAAGATGTGTATTTGGTCGAAAACCCTAATAATCAATCCTTCATCTTGTCATATGGGGATTGTTTTCGATATGGTTAAAACTTGGAAGATTTGATTGGATAATTAGTAGAGAAGATAAATAAAGGAGTTACTAAGAAAATGTTCAACATGAAAATATATTAAATTTAATTATATTTTTGTTCAATGTAGTAATGTACAATTTGATAGCTTGAATAAACGTAAAATGCCATTAACCTAGTTGGGAAAGAGTGGCAGAGAAGTTCACTGGATGTAACTTGTCATGTTTAGAGGGTCTTGTGGAATTAAGTTGATGGCAAATCCTTGTTGTGTCAACTCACAAATAATATAGCAACTATTGTTGATGCAAATGATACAAAGGTAATTGTTTTGAAAAACATTTCAGCATCATTTGTAATGTTGCATTTACTGATGGTAATTTTCCATCTCAAACTCTAAAAATCTCTAGTTTGATCTACAAACATAAATAAAACTAGGGAGAAGAATTCTAGCGGATTAAATTTTGATGCAAAAAATAAAAGAGGAAATCTTTTTATAGTTGGATGAAGGGACATATTATGGAATTGTAAAAATATGGACATAGACATGTGAAAATGAAATGATGTTAATGAGTAAACAAACTTTGTAACCTTTTGAGGTTGACACAAAATAATTATTCTACGCAATGATAGAGGGTGGGACTATCGAGCACAATTTGAAAATGTAAATTGAAGGGTAATTGATTTTCCTCTAGAAATTGGAGAACTAGAGGGTTGCTCAGAGAATTTTTCTTGGGTAGATAAGTAGCCCTATTCAAGCTATATATTTTTCTATCTCACATGAGAAAGACGATAAGCTAGGTTGACATAAGGAGTTCTCTCCTTGTGGAGGAATTTTCCCTTTGTATCCATGTAACTAGAAGAAATTTCCACATCATATTGTTGAAGGTGGATGTTAAAAACATTTGTTAAGAAAAATCGTAATCAGAAATATAAAAAAAATTCACTAAGATGGTTACTAGTCTAATATTAAAAGATGATGATTTTACCAAGTGTTTTATGGCTTGTTTATTGTGAATAGATTTAAGATGAAGGCGTAGTGAATTGTTAATAACCTTTAGAATGTAAAACTGGAAATTCTTTGCAATTTTGTATAAATAACCTATAGACTACTTGAATAATGAATGACTGAATACAACTTAGTTTTGTGAAATTATTTCATATTTTATCTTGTATTTCTTACATGTTGTGAATCTAATGAATTTCAATGTGTACTTCATGTTCCACGCATAAAAACAAAAAAACATGCTCACTACTTCCTTTGCGGGTTTCTAATTATTAAACAATATGTCATTCCTTCTCTAATAAATATAGACTAGGAAGGGGTCCCAAGATTTCCCATTTGCTTATTCTACAAGGTTTCCCACTGCATACATTGAAAACTTATATATATTGTTTAATGTCACAACTACACATTTAGTTGTTATTGATCCCTTTGCGGTTTCGTATGTTTCATATTTTTGTTTGTGATTATAAATAAATTAGGTTTATTTTGTTTTTGTTTATATTATTATTTATTTCATGGTTTGATTAATAAAATCCTAAAAATGGAAATCATGATTTTCCTATTAATCTTTCTTCAACAAAGTATTTTTGGAATGTGTTACATATCATCTTATTCATGACCAGGGAAGGCCTCATCTCCAAATGGAAGATGCTCACATAGATGCATATGACAATAGAGGTAGGAGGCCCTATCGAAGAATCCTAGCGAATCTAATATTCCAATATTGTAGAGCGACGAGCTTCTAAACTAACTATTTCTTCTCATCCTTTCTTATATATTTTTCCTTCCATAAGCCTCAAAATTTCCACATCCAAAATATTTCCATAGTTATCAATTATTGTCCATTTAGGTTTATCTAGTATTTTCTTTTACGATGGGTTTGACATAATTATGAGAAAAATGATTGAATGTTCCGGTTCTATGGGCAACTTAGTCTCGATTTGTTATTTCAATATGGTGCAACATACAATAACATAAGGGGTGAGGCTCAAAGAGGTCTCTTTGAGCCTCACCTCTAAAAATGTGCTACTAAATGTACTCACAATACAAAAATTCAGAGCAACAATAATTAACACAATATGAGTGAGGCCAAAGACTAACTTGCATTATGATGCGGCTTGGTATCCTTTATAAAGGAGTACATCCAGGTCCATAGATGGACAAAGCTTAAGAGGCTAACTAACTAGCCTTTATTTTAATAATATAACTAACTATATAGAACTAGATAATAGTTGTGAACATTGTTATACCTCATATTGGAATGTCTCCATCCGAGTGATGGCACTAAATGTGTCATCACAAAAAATTAAAAAATGGATAGAAGGGCCTTACCACTATAAGTGATCTAAACCTAAATACATGTTTTTCACTCCAGCATCAACGCATTTTGGTTATGAATTTTGCATATATACGCGTCTTTCCTCTTGACAACCCGCATATCATACACGATTTTCATGCATATAACCCACATATTCCTACCAAAAGTTGCATACACGAGCTTTCTTAAGGAAACCCGTGTACCATAAGCAAATTTCCTTATTTCCACCCACGTATTGCATTAAAAATCATTAGAAAAAACAACTAATAATGAGGAATTTGGGGTCGATTTGGAAACCACCCCAACTCCCTTAACCACCCTAACCTTGTAAGTCCTCCTCCTAAGGGAAAATAAAAAGAGGAGAGGGGATAGAAGAGAAAGGGTACCTTTTGGAGACAAGGTTATGTTGGAGGAATTATTTTTGGAGAAGAGAAGCAAGAGGGCTCAGATCCAGGTTTCAAGGAAGCTAGATCATACATAGGTATATGTAATTGTTCAAAGAACTTCATTAATAAACAAAGTTTTTTCCTTCCATATCTATGTTATGCATGTTTCAATTATTTATGAGAAAGGATCTTGATTGTGCTTATGCTTTAAGTTCCATCCTTTACATATGTTCATGTCTAATATTTTATAATAGTTGGAGGTGCTTTGAGAAGGGCGATTTCTTTGTTATAGGTATCATAGTAGTGGAACTAGGAAGCATTTGGAAAAGAAAAAATCTAGGATCAACCTTCAGAATAAGGTATGCATCCTCTCTTCCTTTGAAATTTTCCTTTCATATATGCTTGTGTAACTTTGTATATCTATCAATATAACCCCTAGTACATTGGTGGCCTCAACCCCATCCATAGGCTAAATTCCCTAAAAACAAAATTGAGGACTTCATTGGGGAGTTTCCTTTGTTTTGGGGTCTCTTTGTTGTAAATTTTCTTCTAGCTTATCAATTCTGTGCATGTGTGTGGCTTGCAAAAACATTTTCCAATCAGTCCAATACAAGTTCTTAGGTTTCCTTAGTATATTTTTCTTCTTTTTGAATTTGTTTTTGAATCATTTATGGGTGCAAAGTACTTACCGTTGTGTATTTCTTTAAAATACGTGGGTTTTATACTGTACAGTTGTGTACCATATGCGACTTGACTACTACACAATCACGTATTCCCTGTGACTTGATGTTTTGAAACCTAGGGTTTTATTTCTTCAAGTTTCCTTTGGAATTCTTGAGTTCTTATGGACTATTCCTGAGACTTTTGTGGTCTGTCACTAATATTGGTTTGTGTTTTGCTTGGTTTGCAAACCTCTTTTAGTTGTTTGGAGTAAATTTTTGTGCAAAACTTGTTTAGGTCTCGTCGCTTAGTTATTCTTGGATTGAGTTTTTATGTAGAGTCTGAATGTTTCAACCAGGCTCTGTTAATGTCTAACTCCACTTCTGGTCTGGTTGCTTCATAGTTAACTTGACTTCTTCTTTCCCCAGTTGTTTAAACAACATTGTCGTAAAGCTTTGTATTTTTCCCAAGTTAGTTATTTTCGAACTTCTTATGTGCTTTGAATATTTCTTTTATGAGATCAATAGGTCTGCATGTGTTTATACAATTTTTTACATCTGAATTTCATTTGTGCATAATTTCCCATTTCCCATTTAATTTTTGAAAAGAAAAATAAAATAAAAGCAATTGCAAACTAAATGCATTCTAGTATAGTTTCTTTAGGTTAGGGCAACTTCATAGTTCTTTTAATTTTTAAAAAGAAAAAAAAACTTTTGTTTCCAAAGCCAAGTAGGGAAATTTCATTAATTTTGAAAAGAAAAGGAAATCAAGTAGCAATGTCAATTTGAAATGCATTACATCATATACTTTTTCGTTACCATTGAGTCAAAATTACCACTAGTTTCACAACCATTCACGTTGTGTAAATAACAACCTTTAAAAAGAACACTTATAATTTAAAATTAATGAGTAAAGTCTTTTTTTAGGGACGACGCTTACTAGCTTAGGATAGGTTTTTGGATTATGGCTATCCTTAAATTATTTGAAACCAATAAAATTAGACATAGTGGTCTTTCACTTAGGAAATCCAATTTTACAAGGAAGTGAACAGGAAAGCTCCTTTCACACAAGAGTCAAGCACAAGGTCATCCGAGATTGGGTTGTAGAGATACCCCTCCTATACTGAGTTTAGCATACACCATAACTGTCGTGTGTTAGGGGATTCACTCAGTACCGCCCTTGGCCCTATGTGGTGTCGGTATTGTTTGAGTTTCCAGATTTGTTACCCTACCCATACACCTCAGTTGGAGTGACGACTATTTTTTCGAACCTTCCTTTTAGGATTGGTAACCTTACTATATTGACTACTAGGATTGATACACAAGTGACAATGGAAGGATATTTCCACTGTACCTAGGAAGACGTGGGAGGAAACCCTGTGCAACAATTTGGAAAATCGATTGGTGATTCAAACTATTTCCCTAGAGAAATTGTATCGGGACCTCGGGTAACTATTATTTGACCCTTAACTAGTTTGTTGTGGGCCCTCATCATCCCAAACATTCCTTTGGAAGGTAGCTTCATCTCACTGGTTTTGATACTTAGGAAATTTTCTACTAGTGTGTTGTTGGGTTTGTTTGTGTTGTAAATTGACCTTTACATGTGTGATTTAAATCTTTAGCTGTGGCCTTTAGGCGTGTGATTTAAATCTTCACTTATTTGTAGAAAACATACTTATCAATAATTAATAACATACAAATCTAAAAATAATATTCACACTTATTTAATTCTTTCAATCATGTATACATTAAAATAAGAAAGAACACCTCATCTTTATGGAAGTTGTAAAAATTAAGAACATACATCAAAGTAAGTATACCTAATGAATATATGTTATTTTCAAACTAAAAAAATGAAATTTAAAAAGACATAACAATATAATAATAATAAGTATTTATAATATAATGTTTTAATTAAAATAAATTAATATACATAGTAGTTTAAAATATTAACAAACTATTATAAAATAAATAAATAAAGTTAATATATTTTAAAGTTTTTAATTTTAAAACATAAAAAACTAACAATATAAAACCATAACAAATGATTTTAATTATGTAAAATTTTGTCAAAAATAAAATAATATTATCAATTTTAAAGTTTTTAATTTTAAATCATTTTAAAAATTAAATGTCTAATTATTAAAGTTTTTAATTTTAAATCATTTTAAAAATTAAATGTCTAATGAATGTGAGAAAAAATTAAATAAAATAATATGACTATTTAAAAACATAATAACATAATAATGAATGATTTAAAAATTATAATTCCCTTATATATTTTTCGATTAATATATAACTCTAAATGTTTTTAAATTTTTAAAAAATGAAGATAAAAACATCTATTGAATCGATAAGATAACACATAAATTTTGAAAATAATATTACACAGAATATTTATACAAATAATAAATTTGCGAACTAATTTTATTAATATTTCTCAATCTTTCTTATCAAATTAGTGAATGAAAGAAAGAGAGATTGATCCATAAACTTGCAAAGCAAGCCATGGGCCACTTTTTTTGGCGTGTGACACATGAAGTACTTTGCAAGCACGTGACACACTTCAAAATTTTAAATAATTTGAAAACTATGTGAATATGATAATTGAAACCACAACTATTCAAACAAGTGTTGTGTGATAGTTGATACTTGCCGACATCGACAGGTCTTGGCAGGTAAAATTATAATAACACTTTCCATTGGACAAGGACATTGCTACTCTGGGCATGTATGCTCTAATGGATTGTTGCTCTGAGAGTGTTTGATCATAATGGTTAACTGGAAAATAACATCGTTCATTGGATCTGGGACAATAGTTCTGCTTACCTAAAAATGTTGACTGATAAATTTCCTGCTGGCCAGTAGATGAAAGACTAAAAGAGCTTGTTTTTGAAAGGAAGTATGCTTCCTGGTTAAACTCTTGGAATCCATGGAAAAAGAAATATCATTAATGATTTTGATCAAAAATATGATATTCAACATCGAAGAAGATAAATGAAAAATGTTTATAGCACACTTACTGGCTGCCCAATTGATAATAACCTGGGCATCACTTGAATTACAAATTTAAGAGCACTAAAGCAATCGACAACATTAGCTAAATTGCTTGAAGGTGCAACACTAATTTATATGATTGATTTTTGGATCACACACTACTACAATGCAAGGTCTATTCTTATATTTTGGGCAGTTGACTAAACGGACATTTGAATACTGATTATTATATTCTTGAAAAAAGAAATACTCAAAAAGAAATATTTTGAATCTCACCACTTGGGCCTTCTGCTTGGCACGGCAAGTGCAACTATGTTGCACATGCTTGACATTCCTTAAGTGGGATTTCGTAATATGGTTGAGACCCTCCTACATAACTAATCTCTAGATGGCCACATGTCTATCAATTGAATCCACGTACATATGCAATGAAACTTTTTGCATCTGCACCTGTGCCTGCTCCTCAGTTTAGTGGTTTGTGTCCTTATCATCTAAATTCAATGCACTCTGGTGCACGCCAAGATTTGACATGGACATGTATTGCTTTTACTTTGCTTTGTAATCATCTAGCTTCCATAACCAAATTTAAATATTGCATGAGTGGAGAGAAGTGAAACAGGGTAGATCACGCCGTGGGTTACTCTTGAACCCATGATGAAGAAATCAATTCTAATCGCTCATGTCACTCCGGTACGTATATGGTGTTGATTATTCACTTCTGGAAGGTTTTGTCTGTATTCATTTTTATAACCTTTCTGCATTTGTTTTCATGGAAATACTTCTTTATTCTGCATTTGTTTTCATGGAAACACTGCTTTATTGAGTCCAAAATCTTATTTGTGGAACCTTCTGTTGAAATAATAAAAAACAATGAGCCTGAATGAGCAACTTTCAATGAAGAAATGGTTTTTCACGGTACCTCTAAAGCTCTTAGCGCTACCATTAAGTGCTACAGGTTTCTAAGCATTTGTGCTTCATATACAGATGACTACATTTTGTTGCCATGTCTAGAGGTATGGAAAGACTATGATATATAGTAACAGTGAAATAAAATGGTTTGGTCTATTCCAATCGCATGAACCAATTTTTTTAGGATCTCTTCCCAGATTTCCCAAGTTAAGCGTTTCTTCTGCATGATTTGAGGGTTATATTCCCAAATCCTTGTGCAGTGTCAACAAGGGGTTGAGACCACATATTTGTAGAATGTGCATATGAAGCAAGTACTGATACCTTAGACCCAAGGTACCATCTTCATTTTTTCTATGATTGCATCCCTTAATGGAACAATTGTCAAGCCTGGAACACTGCATAGTTTCAAATTCCCTTTAGTAGGAGACTTCTATCTTAGGTTTTCAACATTACATTTTCGTCATGGGAACCATAGTGATGGTTTCAAATTTGCTTGTTTCAGCTATGGGAGATAATGAAAACTTGAGTTCCAGATTACCAGATTGTATTTTTATAATTTGTCAAAATAAGTTGATGTTGGTTATGGCATTCTTCCAACACATAGATGGTGATGAATTCATATCATATCCTTACAAATTGCATCAATATGTATTTGATCTTGAAACCTACGAAAGTAAGGATGAAGGATCGTGGTATATATCTACTATAGATAGCTGGAGATAGGGTTAATATGCAGTAGGGTATTTATTGTTTGATATTAAAATATTAGATCTAAATAATAGGTGGTGGTGGGATATGCAAATCCCATCTTTGAAGTTAGATACTCCTAGATTTCAAGCAATTTTCAGTCTATATCTAGAATTTTAGAGATTTGATGAGCCTTTTTGAGGAACATTTGAAACCTTCAAGGATTGAGATCAATTGATAGGGGATAGTTTCCAAATTTATAATGAGGAACAATAGCACAAGCATTACCAAATTATTCAGTAGTTCCAATTTAGAACATAACATTATCTGATTTTGTTGGGGATTTGATAGTCTATTTCTTTTGACACTATGGTATTCTATGTTTTATCTATAGGGATTATGGAGGATATTTGGGTATAATTTGAGTAATTATATCTCATAATCTAAATATGAAAATGGTGGTCAATATCATCTCCATATTTTCAGTCTAATTTTGTGTACCTGTTAGACGAATCAACAATCTCTTCCCGATTTTGTGCATTGATTTCAGAATTTGTTTTAATTTCCAATAAATGGGTAATTATGGCTCAATGTTGTATAGAAATATATAAAAACATAAATGGCAATGTAATAGGGGGATCTTCCTTCTGTGGATTTTCCTTCTAGAAGTAGAGAGGGATTCAATTTATGTAAGTTGGAGTTGGAATTTCTGTAAATGCATTGAATACAGTGATGCATGCATGCTTGAAGATGATTTGGACTATGATTAAAGTGTTTATCATATAATGTGTTGTTAGCTATTTCATTTGGATTTAGAAGCTATTTATGTGCTGCATCCCTAGTTAGTTGCAAAACTAACAACATTTACACTATGAATGTCTATTGCATGAGATATTTGCTATGTTTCCATTTCCCATTCTAACTCTAAACATTGTTTTGAGATGGAATATTAGCTCTAAACACTACTAGGCCCACGTATTTTGTCTGATTTCTTTGTTTTATTCCTGAACGTTGATATTCAAAGATACCCCATAACAAAATCCATAATCAATGGGACTCAACTATTTAGCTCAGTTGCTTGCGGATAGAACGAAAAGAGGGTATGCAGGAAGTATAGAGAAAGTGGGTATGCTGTAGGAATGAACTACTTGAGACGTCATTACTTACTGCATTGAGAGTGTTGTGTTTTCTGAAGCTCTCCTCCAATAGGGAAGGTTGATCCTTTGAAAGACGAATATTTTTCTTGCAGGTAGAAGCAATGCCTTCTTCCTTGTCGTTGGCTCTGCCGGACACTAGTTCAAGCGTGTCTTGTTTGGAGTTATTGGTTTTATATGTGTACTAATCATGGTGGAACATCGACATTGACAGTGTGTTGTTGGGTGAAGAAATCACTTCATGATCGTAAAAGGGTACCTGGTTTACTCGGATTGTTAGTAACGGTACATATCAAATTTACTTGTTCTAGAATGACTTGTCTTTAGCTATGTGTTGTCGTGTCAAGGATGGAACTCAAAATGAAGTAAGTATATTGTCAAATTCAAAAAACTTAGAATTGATTGACATTTTTTTGCTTGCAGTTGCAGGAGTTTCAACAACAAACTGTTTAATAATTCACAAAGTAACATCAACAATTTTTTTTGGAATCCAAGAAGAAGCGAACTTCTATATGCTAGTAGTATTCGTCCAAATTAAGATGAATTTATTGTATTTTTTGGAATGTATTTAGAGAAGTATAATTAATTATCTTTGAAATGGTGGTGATAATTTGAAAGTAAACATACTTTTCCATGTTTACATACTTGTCACACAACTCAAAGGGTCATAATTAAAATGAGTTTTATCAAATTACTTTAAATTGATTAATTAATGATTTTGGTTTACGTCTCAAGTGTGTTTCATGGAAAGAGGAGATGGTTGTGAAGTTTCTCCACACTGTTGAGTTTTACCTCACAAGAGAATCTTACACTAGACTATTTTTTTGACCCTTGAGGTTGGTTGGCATGATCAATTAATACACTTGTCGGCTATTTAGCTTGGATCTCGGGCTCATTTGCGGGGATACTTAGTTGTGACAAGGAAATAATAATTTATGAGAGGCATGATGTTGCTAGACTCAGCAATGGTTAATTGGGACCTACAACATATTCAAATCAATAAAACAATAAAAGAGATGCATTTAGATTTTCATTTATTGGAATCTATATTTTTAGGGCTACCTGGTTGAAGACTTAGGTAATAAAATTAATTTCTTATCCCTCAATTTTAGGATGTTTGGCTTGGCTGGCTAGTAGAGGATATATCATAGAGATGTGAATGACTCAATCCCATGCAATTAACAATTGTGAGAATGGAGAATAGTCCAGTTAATATTTGTTTGACAAATCTATTCAATGTTGAATACAATGATAGTTTATTGGAAAATAGAGAGAAGGATAAAGAGAAATGATAAAGGTGTGATGTCAGAAAGAATTGGCAATGCCTGGGTTTTGATGATTTTTTTTTTATTTGGGCAGAATGGTATAAATTAGTTGAGACTATATGAAAATATCAATCTCAAAGAAATGAAAGAGAGAGTCAAGAACATAGAATAAATCAATCAGGTTGGTTGTTATTAGTGGACACTATATGAAAATATCAATCTCAAAGAAATGAAAGAGATAGTTAGGAACATATAATAAATCATCCAGGTTGGTTTTTATATTTAAAATGACATAGAAACTTGAATAAGTAACCTAAAATGTAAACAATGTGCATAAATCTCTTCAAACGTGAGACCAAATTCTAGAAAATGGTCACATTTAATAAATTTAGCCCTTAATTGGAAAAAAACCGCAAAACATTATTTTATGAAGGAATACGATATATAAATGCAATGTGACTGTAAATATAGTAATTTTGGATTAACGTATGCCTTGAAAATGACAATTTTATATATGCATAGCTAGTTTTTGCATGAACAATAAGCTTTAAGTATTTCTCTATTTTTTTTTTAACAATGCCAGAACAAAAGTAATTTTTTTACTAGTGGCACGAAAAAGGTGTTAGGCCAACAACATAATAAAAGTATCAGCTGGAAAATATTTTCATGTCCACAAACCACCTTATACAAAACTAAAAAACAACACAACAGAGATAAAACTTTTGTTAAAAAAAGTATCAACCGACAAGGATTAATTTCATGTCCATAAACCACCTTATACAAAATTAAAAAACAACACAGCAGAGATAAAAATTTCGTTAAAAAGAGTATCAGCCAAGAAGGATTAATTTCATGTCCACAAACCACCTTATACCAAAAAGAAAAAAACACAGAGGGGAGATAAAACTTTCGTTAAAAGTGAAAGAGTCTAGTTAAAAGAGCAAGTTTGAGTCTTGATCTCCAATTAAACCACACACTTTTCCTAGCAAGCCTCGTTAAAAGACAAAATGTGATATTCTCTAGCTACACATTTTTTAGGGGGATGAGGTTAAGGCAAGTGACCAACGCACTTCTCCATCACATAGACAAGTGGCCACAAGTGTCCATCAAAGGTTTAAAAAGACAACAGATGGACGGGTACCATCTTTTGAGTAAAAGCTTCACGTGCTAAAACATAACTCAATCTGAACGCTAGAAGTTAAGTTCTGGAACAATCC
Source organism: Pseudotsuga menziesii (assembly GCA_001517045.1). Lineage (NCBI taxonomy): Eukaryota > Viridiplantae > Streptophyta > Pinopsida > Pinales > Pinaceae > Pseudotsuga > Pseudotsuga menziesii. The sequence continues at coordinate 149,367 of LPNX010123324.1, forward strand.
TAAAAGGTCTTTAACTTCTTCATTATTGTTACTCTCTAGAAGCTAGCAACGAGTTGAATTATGAGAGTTTTAATGTACATATTGTAATATTATGTAGCAGAACCAACAAGCCTGATCGAACACAGAAAAACTCATGTGAGAAAGCCAACAAGCCCGGTCAAACAAAGAAAATATCCTGAAAACTTAGTAGTATTGTAGTGTATTTGAAGCAGAAGGGTCATGCTAGAGAAACTGAGGTAACTATGAGCGTACACTACCTGCTTACCAAATGCAAATATATAATCTATTAATTTTGGCATGCAAGTAATTATATTGTTCATTATTCTCTTAGTTAGTCTCTTATGCTATCATGTAACCCTACCATGACTGTTTCAAAACTATTGCCATAAACATGAGGAATCCATGAAAATATAAGCCATTTATAACAGCTATAAATATAAGGCTCTCACACAGGCGTAAAGCACTAGGTCAATCTGATTAAATGTTGATATATATTCTTGCACTTGGCCAGTCGATGGATGCATGATAACAGACTTTAGTTAAGTTGGCATAATGTCTTATCATTCTTCATAAACTCTGAAGCTGCCATGAACCTATGGCTAAATCTAGACTATAAATAGTCCACCTAGTGGTGGGTATTTCTATGGGTATGCAGGTGGAATGATTGGCACAGAGGTAATGAGTATGCATTGATTGGCACAAAGGTGAAGGACTCATCGATTTTTGATGGCATGACTGACGCGTAGGAGTTTGTGGCCTGGGTGGAAAACTAGATCATGCCCGCAAAGATAATTGCAGTGTAGTATATTTTTCTTAGAACCCCACACAATGGTGGGTGACACATAAGACTATGTTGCATTCTTTGGAAGTTATGGCAAAGGTGCTCCAAACTCACTTTTTGTTGGACCTAAGGGTCCCAAAGTCCTGTCCTACTGACATGTTTCTGTAGGTCAATAAAATCTCTGACCTGTGCAGACATGTGAATATTTTTAAAATAACTAGATGGAATAGGTTAATTTTGGGAATGAATATGAGGCTAAGCTAGTGGTGATAGGATATTTTGGGAATGAATGGAACAAGTTAATTTTGGGAATGAATATGACACAATATGAGCCCATATGCTCGCCACTGATATTTTTATGGACATATTTTTGCTTGCCAACTTTGTCAATACTTTGAATTGAGAGGAGACATGCATCATAGCAGACCAATACTGAGCCACCGAAGCTAGGCTTGGAAGGGGCCTGTAGTTGTTTTCCTAATTCTATCCTATCTTGGTTCATTGCAATTCCAAATCCAATAGTTGACGCAAACATGGAGAGGGGCAAGGTGGATACTTTTTCCTTCCACGATTAAATGAATCAGTTGTTCAGTCTCACAATAAACACTTTCTACAGCAGTAAGTTGATTTTCTTGTAGGAGCTCATCAGCAATTTGTTTTGTTCTATGTAATAGACAAAAAAGGTGAACTAGAAGACACTATAGAAGTAGAGATGCACGATCTTGCTTGATAGTTTCCTGAGGTCAAAATTTCTGGGCTATGTTGGTGGAAAATCTTGACAAAATAAATGAGTAATTATCCCTTGGCTCTTTGAAAGAAAATTATATAAATAGGTAAAAACGCAGTAAATCATGTTAGTGAAGAGGAGATCAACAAAGCTCAATTGATACTATAGCTCAAACAAAAACAAGAAACATTGGAAGAACAACAAGCACAGGTTCAGAAATTACTTTTGAGTAATTCATTCAGTTGTGATCTATATTTTTTTTGACACACTTGTCTGTAGCTACTTCAAATCTCTGGTTGCATTTGACTGCCATTTTCTTCTGTAAGCCAGAGAACCGATTGTATAAGCTCACAAAGAAACTAAAGAAATTGGTAATTATTTCTCCCTATGCCTTCTCCAGAAAGATTAGATAGAAATGGTCCAGGTCAATTGAACTTCATAGCTAAAGAATATATCTTAACAAGACAACACCATACATGAAGGGGTACCTGGCAGATTGTGACAAGAGCACCTAATCATGCATTTGGAAAATCATGAAGTCAATAGGATTGCCACATAGCATTTGTAGCAGGAACAAAAAAGTGAACGAAGTATCATGGTTAACCATAGTACCGTAACATTTAATGTCAGAGAAAATGCTATAATAATTCTTAGCATTACTCTGTTCCATCAAAAAATCATTCAACCATCTTATTTTAGCCTATGTTTTAACCTGGAAAGTATACAATCTGCCTAGATATGAGGCCAAATAAGAGTACCAATTTGCTTATTGGTGGATAAAAATGTTTAATAAAAATACATAGTCTAGTATTAGTGGAAAAAAAGGTTTGTCAAATGCTTGTCATAGTTTAAAAAAAAACTTAGGCTAAAGAATTAAAATTTGCATTGATTTTCGTTCAGAATAATTCAAAAAGACAACAAACCTTTTTATAGAGTCCCTGGCGGAAGGGCAAGGACTAATAACGTCTTTGAAATATTTAAATGAAATATTTAAATCACAACAGCGTGTCTTTGAAAGCTTTAAATGGAAATTGAAATCACAACTATTGAAATAACACGTGTCTTTGAAATCTTTAAATGGAAATGAATTTCATGGAACCCGCAAGGATTAGGGTATCATTTTTAAAATATCAAAGTTTTCAATTGTCCTCCAAGACACGCTGCACTTGCAGAGAACGCGTGTTCACGAAGTCCTTTTCTATTTTATAAGGTGAAGTGACGTATTAAAAAACAATGTTCTCCGACCAAATTTCCATACACCTTCAAATGTTTGCTGGCGGTATTTGCCTCATGCAAAATGAGTGCAATAAAAAAATATAGAATATAAACTTGACCTTATCAATTTGACCATTTTAGAGTTTAATAAAACCTTTGATTGTAAGTTTAATTTAATTTAAATCTTGTTCCTTTAGCTTGATGTCACTTTATTAATCTATTGCGGTAGTGTGTTTTGCTAGTTATATTGTCTTATAAAATATCAGACACATTGATTGTATAACTTCTTATCAAAATCAATTTTTATATACCAAAAACCTGAATCGGTACATACCTTTTCCCGTCGAGAAAAATCCAATCAATGCCAAGATCATGGCCATTTGATTTGGGATTGGGCAATCATTCAATTTATAAATTTAGACATGCGAATAAAAAAACAAAAAACTTGAAACTCTAAACTTGTTTTTTTCAAAAAAAAAAGTTTGAATAAAAAAATATGCCCATCACCAAATATTATAAAGCCTCCTCCCATTTCACAAAAGTTTGGTGTCTAAATATAAATGAAATAGAATTATTATTATTTAATAATTAAAAACTAAGAAAAATCTGAACTGAAGTAACCTTTAAAAGAGTGTTTCGTGATCCACAAGGGAAATGACAAATGACAAAAATTGCTGAGTAAAATCTCAAGTGATGCAAAAGGCATCTTCCGTAAAATCAGGTCGAGACTCATTGTGGAGTGGCTCATAAATGACCAAAGTCCTAGGAAAAAAAGTATAAAGTATTAGTCCCATTGAATAAGTAGGAGGCTTATGATAGAGGGGAAATGATCTAGTTTATACACAAAGAGATAGAGAATTGTTCAATCTTTGCCCTTGCGGTTCAACAAACATGCTTATGGGTTCTAGAGCAAGTGATTTGGCTAATTTGGGAGTTTGGTTGGGAGGAATGACAACTTCAATTTTGTTTTACCATTAGTGGTGAAAAGCCAAACTCATTTATAGTTTCTTAATACAATTTATCTACATGAATTTCATATCTATTACAAAATAAATCCTTGTTCCTATTTTTGATTTATTTATGCACAGAAATAGTAGAAATAACAAATATATTCCATAAAAAATTCATTATCGAGCTAGAAAACCCTAGACAAACTGTTATAACTCTTTTAGGATAATTAGCCGAATAAACATTTCATTATTTCTTTTAGCATTGTACAGAGATAACTATGAAAGTCAAGAGGCTTCTTATCAAATTTAGAGATACAAAAAATAATATCAAATTATATGTTCAACAATGTTTATGCCGTTATGGAAAAAAATTAACCGCTTTTATGAATCTAAATAAACTGTAAACAAATTCAAAAATGATATTCTAAACTTTGGGATCAATTAAAATGTTCATGCATATAGTTGCAATGAAAAACAAGGCCGTAAACAATGGCTGTTACAGTCGTTGATGTAACCTGCAACTAAGTTTTCCTTTCAAATTGAAGTCTTCAACAAAACGAATCACATCGAACAACACTTATAAACTGTATAACTAATTCGAAAGGGAAAGAGTGCCATTCCCAAAGAATAACTTAAACTATACTCCTTCATAAACCACGACCAGTATTAATGTCACAAACGAGAACTAGATCTAGACTGGTAAACTTATATTAAGAATACAGAGGATGAGAAGCCCTTTCCAAACCCAAATCTTGGCAAACAGTATATCTCTATCAACCAACAGTTAAACTATGGCTTACACATACCTTTTTTTTATTTATCGCAGAATGGAGTTCACCATTGTAGACAAGCCACACTAGTGGATGTACATGCACACAAATTTGTTAGTGTTAGAATTGTTTTAGAGATAGAATACAACGAAGAACAATTACATAGGTCTAGGTTAACACTTTTACCTTGAAACAAAGAATTTGAATGCACAGTAGTGAGCTTGAACCTTTACTCCATAACCAAGGCCATTTTTGTTTACAAATTTGGACCAAAAATTGAGTCATAGAAACTACCCATTTGTGTAGTCAACTAACCACACAACATCACTGCAAACAAATTCATTACAAGATTAAAAACTAAAGATGGAAAGTTTTCTAAAAACCCTAAACACTGAAACAATGAAGGAAATACTTATAGTTTTGCATTGTAAACTTTGTCCGAAGAAATGGCCATAACCGCAAAGCTAGTGTTGATGTATTTGTAACTTCGGAATGTATTCACTTGTATATCTTATGTATTGTACCCCGATGTTCCTATCGGGAAGTATTTGTAATGTAATTGAGTCCTATCATACCCTGGTGTTCCTATCAGGAGAATCAATAATGTAAACAAGTCATGTAAATTCATAGAGGGTAACCCTCCTTATTGTTCAAGGGTTAAAGTCCCCACAGTTTCGGGGCACTAGGGTTATTAGACTCTCGTAGAGAAGTCGACCCTGGTAAGTCATTGTCAAGTCACGAATTAGTATAAATAGAGAGTGAGCCTCTCTATTTATCACACAGTCACTCACACTTAGCTGTAGCACATAAGTGAGAGAGAAGGAGTTGGGATAAGAGAGAGAACAATTGTCAGAGATCATTTTACTCTCTTTGGGTTTTACTATTGCCATTGGTGCTTATTCTATCTCTGAGGAAGTTGCGAGGTTTTCTCCTTTATGTTTTCCCCGACGAAAATCTTTGTGTCTATTGTTTCTTGTGATTGATTGTTGTGCATGTTATTCTCTCAGATAAGATCCTAAGATAATACTGTCAAATTGATAAAAATCTAATATGGAATCAGAGCTAACCTGAGAAGAAGATAGTGTGCAGCTACAAAAGCTAGGGCTTCTAACTTTTTGGGTCTCTCTCCACAATCCATCATCAAAAGGAGGCTAGGTTGAACCTCCATTGAAAGGTGAATCTTTCTATCGAAGCAGAATCTGATTTTGATCATTTTTAGTTTTTGACCTACCACTACATCAGGAAATTAGTGTTTTACATTGAAGAAGAATTTTTGAGTGAGCCCAGGATAGGATTGCTCTCCTCCTCAAAATCGAGGTTTAGAGACGAGAATAAAGGTTTTTCATGGGTAGAACTCCAAGAAAGCCAAACCCTAATATGCCCTAGAACCAGAGAACCAATACTCACGCCAACACTGTAAAAGATCAGCTCCAGATCCAGTTTTCATCTTCTCAAATTGGTAAGATCTAAATCTTTTGTATTTCCATTTGAGGTTCTCAGTTAAGATGTCTCATCACACCAAGCTTGATGAAAAGCTTGAGGGAGCTGATAACTTTGGAGCTTGGAAGTATAGGATCTCTCTGGTCCTGGAAGAAAATGAGTTGGACTCTTACATCAATGAAGAGGTTCTAGTTCCTGAGGGAGATGAGGCTAAGGACTTACAAAAAAATAAATTGGGCATCGCTAAGAGGATTATTACTGATTCATTCAAGGATCACCTCATACCACAGGTGTCCTCACTAAAGACCCCTAAAGCAATGTTTGATTCCCTTAGCAAACTGTTTGAAGGAAAGAACATAAATTAGTAGATGACATTGAGGAACCAGTTGAAGAATGTGAAGATCCAAAATGGGGAGACCATACAGTCATATTTCACAAGGGTCTCCCATATCAAAGAACAACTTGAAGCAGTGGATGAAGAAGTGGAGAATGCAGAAATTGTGATGACTACCTTGAATGGTCTCCCTAGATCACGGGACTCCTTCATTCAAGCGATTTTTGCAAGAAAGAAGCTAGTCAAGTTTAGTAGGCTATGGGAAGAATGATCACAAGAAGAAGCTCGAATAATATCCCAAGAAGAAAAGATGGGAAGTGAAGATCAAGCTCTCACAGTACAATCCAAGAAAAGCAGAACAGACTATCGCAAAGGTAAGCACTCCCACCAGAAAGATAACCCTAGAAGATTTAGCAGAAATTTACCTAAATTCAGATGCTATACATGTGATGAAAGAGGACATCATGCTCATGCTGCAGAGGATGATGAACCTTCCACAAAAAGAATCAAACAAGAAAGTGAGGATTCTTCAAGTGATGAAGAATATGTTCTGATTTCCACTCTCATAGGAATTATCACACATGGAAGCAATGATTGGCTTATAGACAGTGGGGATTCGAAACATATGACGGGATTCAAAGAATCCTTTGTGAAACTATCTAAACATGATTCACCTCACAAGGTGAAACTTGAGAATGACTACCAGTATCCAATAAAAGGTAGTGGTGAATCCTCCTATAAGCTAGATTCTAGAAAGTCTATGAAGATGAAGGATGTCTTGTTTGTCCCAGGACTGAAGAAGAACCTCCTCTCCATATATGCATTGGATGTAAAAGGCATAAGGGTTGCATTTGTAGATGGCCAAGTTGTTATGTGGCCAAAGGGAAAGACTATTGATGATGCAGTAGTGGTTGGAGAACAAGAAGGAGGTCTATACAAATTGAAGGTCCAACCAGAACACGCTTTGGTCCATAACTCAGTAGAGCCAAATGCACTTTGGCATAGAAGGCTTGCGCATGTGCACTATAGAGCACTACCACTTGCAACCAAATATGTTGAAGGTATTCCATAAATACAGACAAAACATGACGGTGTCTGTAAAGCATGTGCAAAAGGAAAGAACACAAAGAAGACATTTCCAAGTAGCGAAAGAAAGGCAAAAGGAATATTGGAAATCATCCAGTTTTATGTATGCGGTCCGATGTCATCCAGTTCTTTAAGCGGTATGTACACTATGTTTCTTTCATTGATGATTTTTCTAGGAATACATGGATATACTTCTTGAAAAACAAAGATGAAGTATTCAACAAGTTCAAGGAATTCAAAGCCTTGATCGAGAACCACACAGAAAAGAAGATCAATATTTTTCAATCAAACAATGGCGGATAATTCACATCAAATGAATTCAAAGAGTTATGAAGAGATTCAAGGTTTAAGTGGGAGTTAACCACTCCATATAATCCACAACAGAATGGGGTTGCAGAAAGGAAGAATAGAACAATCATGGAAGCTGTAAGGGAAATGCTTCATGATCAAGATCTTCCCATGCATCTATGGGAAGAAGAACAACAGTATATGTACAGAACTATACTCCACACAGAGTACTCGAGAACAAGAAACCTGAAGAAGTATTTTTCAGCAAGAAAATAGAGGTCAGCCATCTCAGAATATTCGGCTATCCTATGTACATACACATTCTAAAAGAAAAGAGGACAAAGTTAGATCCTTCTGGAAAGAAGGGTATATTTGTGGGATATAGTGAAAGCTCGAATGGTTATAGAATATACTTCCCAAGATTCAACCATATTGATATAAGCAGAGACGTAATATTCAACAAAGATTCAGCTTACAACAAATCCAGAAAGAGACGAGTTGAAGACTCTGAAGAAACAGAAGTACCCAGAATTCAAAATACAACTATGAATGATACAAATCAATATGAAGATCGGTAAGTAGAAGAACCCCAAGAGCCTATAGATCCACCCCAAGAGAAGAATCCTCACAAGAGGAAACCTGCATGGGTACGAGAGGTTATCTGAGGTGCAAAAAGATATGTGACTCCATAAGAAATACGTAGAGAGAGGAAAAGAACTAGGTCATGCTCCAGTTATGTGGCCCTGCTATGTGACATCATTGATAAAGAACATTCCAACTATGAAGAAGCGGTAGAGAAGAAAGAATGGAAGGATGCTATGATCGAGGAGTACCAGTCGATCATGAAGAATGATGTCTGGGATGTTGTCACTAGACCAGAGGGGAATTCTGTCGTCACTGCCAAGTGGATCTACAAGATCGAGCATGCTGTAGATGGAAGCATAGAGAAATATAAAGCAAGATTTTTGGATCGTGGATTCTCCTAGAAAGAAGGAAGAGATTATGAAGAAAATTTTGCACCTATAGCCATATACCATTCCATCATATCAATTCTTGCTCTCGCTACATTGATGAAATGGAAAATACACTAGATGGATGTCAATACTTCTTTCTTGAATGGTGTAGTAGAAGAGGAAGTGTATGTGGAGCAGCCACTCGGTTTTGAGATGCATGACAGGGAGACTCATGTGTGTAAATTGAAGAAAGCCCTGTTCGGTTTGAAACAGGAACCCAGGACATGGTTCAACAGAATTGACAGCTTCCTATCCAGTTTGGGCTTTACTAAGAGTAAAGCAGATTCCAAACTTTAATACAAGGTTGAAGAAGGGAACCCAGTGATGCTCCTACTGTATGTAGATGATCTGTTTGTAACAGGTGTGGATGGGTTGATTGCTGGTATGAAGAGGAAGCTTGCTGCTGAGTTCAAGATGAAGGAATTGGGTATGATGCACTACTTTTTAGGCATGGAGGTGTGGCAGAGTATAGATGGAATCTCCCTGCAACAAGGGAAGTATGCAGTAGAGATCCTAAAGAGGTTCGAGATGATGGAATGCAAGGCCATGACCACACCTATGGCATCAAACCTAAAGCTATTAAGTGATGCTTCATCAAATTCGGTTGATGCTACGATGTATCGTCTCATGATTGGGTCCTTGATGTACCTAATGAATACAAGACCAAATATTTTCTTTGTTGTGAAAACATTGAGCCAGTTCTTGATAGATCCTAGACATGTTCACTTCATTGCTGCAAAGCATATTCTGAGGTACCTGAAGGGTACAGTTGATTATGGGCTCAAGTATGAGGTGAATCATAATATTAACCTAGAAGGTTATATTGATTCAGATTGGGTAGGCATTTCCATCGATTGGAAGGACACTTCAGGGTGCTGCTTCAGTATGGGATCAGGTGTGATCTCTTGGTTTAGCAGGAAGCAGTCCTATGTGGCACTGAGTACAGTCGAAGCAGAGTATGTCGCATCTTGTTTGGCTAGCTGTGAGGCAATGTGGATTAGAAAGATACTATCTAATTTATTTGATCTCTAATTGGATGCTACTTGTATATATTGCGACAACCAGAGTTGTGTGAAGTTGTATGAGAATCCGGTGTTCCATGACAAGTCGAAGCATATCGAGATCAAATATCACTATATCAGGGATATGGTGCAGAGAGGAGCAGTGAAGCTCCAATATGTTGCAACAGACGAGCAGATAGCTGATGTGTTGACCAAGCCATTTGCTAGAGTGAAGTTTGAGTACTTCAGGGACAAGCTTGGTGTTCTGCAGATCAAGGTTCCCTCCAAAGGGAAGTGATGAGTCTGTGATCCATTCTGATGTGACTAAGGTATGTGTTCCCACATGTTCAAATATAAGTGTAGATCCATTATGATGTGACTGAGGGAAGTGTTCCCACATGATCACATGTATGTGCAGATCCATTCTGATGTGACTGAGGGATGTGTTTCCACATGATCGGATGTAAGTGCAAAGCCTTGTAAGTGCAAAGCCTTTCTTACATGGTTGTTGGATGTGTTCCTCCCATGGTAAGATATAAGTGTTGAGCCTTTCTGACATGGTTGTTGGATGTGTTCCTCCCATGGTCAAATGTGACGTTCTTTTAAAATATTTCTTAAAATTTTTCCTGGAAAACTGGGATGTGTTCCTCCTAATCACTAACACTTAGTTGTAGTGCATAAGTGAGAGAGAAGGAATTGGGACAAGATAGAGAAAATATATCAGAGATCATCTTACTGTCTTTGGGTTTTACTGCTTCCATTGGTGCTTATTCTATCTCTGAGGAAGTTGCATGGTTTTCTCCTTTATGCTTTCCATGAGGAAAATCTTTGTGTATATTGTTTCTTGTGATTGATTGTTGTGCATGTAATTCTCTCAGATAATATCCTAAGATAATACTATCAAATTGATAAAAATCTAACAACTAGGTCAAAGATATAAATCCAAAACAAGAGTCGAGGTTATCCTTAGGTCGTTCTTTAAATCAACTGCGTTTTTAAGTTAAGATTAACCATACATGGATCGTACATTTCTTCACCTGTCACAAACAGGGCATAGTTAGAATTTGTTAACAATTTTTTTTAGCTATAAATGCTAACAATTTTGGACACCTTACATTTTTAAATTGTTCAAGAGTATCGATGGTTCTCCTCCTCCACATTCTACCATTACTTTTCCCTATACAAACAATAGCATTAGTTTTTTTTATCCTTTTTAAAATTAGTTTCAAAGAAAATGAAAAACTTGTTAAGACTGAGTCTTCAAGAGAAGAATCAACTAAATATAGTAAGAGAAAATACAAAGATTCTAGTGAAAGCAATTATAGTAATCAAAATAAAAAGGAACTATAAGCCATATGAAGAGATTACTGGTGAATTTAAAAAGATTAAACCTCCTATGTTGAATGAAGAAATTGAAAAAAGAGAAGAAGAAAAAGATTGGCTTTTTGGAATGAAAAATTATTTTCAGATCTATAACTATTCCGATGAGCTAAAAGCACAAATGACAATTCATAACTTAACATGAAAAGATAATATTTGGTGGCAAGACATCAAAAAGGTAAAAAACATTAAAGAATGTCATGTAACCTGGAAAATTTTTAAGAAATATTTTAAAAGAAAATATTTATTAGAACAATATTATGAGCAAAAAACTAAAGAATTATATGAATTAAGATTAGGTGCAATGACGATGAAGGAACTATGCAGTTAATTTCTAAGTTTATTACATTATTTACCCTACATTATTGACAAAAAACCGAAAATTCATTGTTTTCTTAGTTGTTTACCTCTTTTTTTTAAAGAGAGAATCGAATAGGATAATCTGAAAAATATCGAAGAGGCCATGAGAAAAACAAATCTATTTTATGACCAAAATAAAAACAAACGAGAAAGTATACCTAATTAGAAAAATAAAAGATGTGAAAGTTTTCAATATAAAAAGAAAGGTACAAAATTTAATAAAAATTCTGGAAATAATTATGAGGGATATCAAGAAAATAATTTTAAAAATAATAAACAACAGATTCCTATTGGAATAAAAGAAAGAGAAGCACCCACTGCTTACAATAAAAAAAAATCATAAAGTGAACCATTAAAATGTTGGGAATGCGGTGAACCACATTATTTTAAGGATTGTCGTTTAATAAGAAACATCTTAAAAATGTGCATACAATTCAAGAATATACTACTATGGGAGATATAAGAAACATTCTCAAAATCACTGAAACATTGGAGAACATGCAAGCAAATCATATCTATGGATGAAATTGAAGGTATGTTAACGGATAAACCAATCTCTATATTGATTGATCTAGGTGCAAGTTTAAGTTATATCTCACCAAGAATTGTAGAGTCATTCAAGCTACAACAAAATAAAATTGAAAATTCTTGGTTAGTTCAACTTGCTACACTCACAAAGAGAAAATGTAACTAGCTTCGTGGAAAATTGTGATTTTTTTATGAATGGTTTTAAAATGTAAGATGATTTAAATATTCTACCTTTAGGATCTTATGATTTATTGATAGGAATGGATTGGTTAGAGAAACATAGAGTTATTGTAAACTATAATGATAAAACATTCTCGTGTTTAGATGATTAAAGTAATATTATTGTCGTAAAAGGAATTCCCAGGAAAATTACCATAAGAGAAATTTCAACTTTACAAATGAAAAGCTCAATTCATAAAGGTCGCAAGGTTTTCTAGTTCACATAATGAATTATAGAGATAAAAATAATCAATCCAATTTAGAAGACATACCAATTCTAAAAAATTTTAAAGATGTATTTCTTGAAGAAATTCCTAGATTACCTCTGGAAAGAGATATAGATTTTATAATTGATTTGGTACCTGGGGTGGTACCAGCATCAAAAGCTCCATATCGTATGAACATTTTGGAACTTAATTAGTTAAAATCACAAATACACGAATTGATTGATAAAAAGCACATTCGACCCAGTATTTCCCCATTGGGAGAACTCGCGCCGTTCGCAAAGAAATCAAATGGTACTTTACGGTTATGTGTAGAATATAGACAACTAAATAAAATGAGATCTAAAAACTGATATTCTCTACCTCATATTGACGGTCTATTTGATCAGTTTCGAGGGGCAACAATATTTTCTAAAATAGACTTGAGATCTGGATATCAACAAGTACAGATTAAAGATGAAGATATATTTAAAACAAATTTCATAACTAGATACAGTCATTATGAATTTGTTGTAATGGCCTTTGGGTTGACAAATGCACCGACAAATTTCATGTGTCTAATGAACAACATAGCAAGTAAATATTTAGATAAATTTGTAATTTCCTTTCTTGACAGAATATTAATCTATTCTAAGAATAAATAAGAACATGAAGAACACTTAAACATAATTCTACAAGTGTTAAGAGAACAACAATTATTTGCCAAGTTCCATTGGTTGTAGCTTGGGTGGTTGGGAGGAATAAGTGTTGTCCTCCCCACCTAGGTTCAATTCCTATAAGTGTTCTTATAAGTGTTGAGCCCCTTTGTAATGAATGAGTGGATTTATGTAATCCCACCATTGAAAAAAAAACGGTATCTATAAGATCTGTCTAGCCCACACAATATTGGAAATATTTATATTTTGCCCGCAGGTTCCAGCAGGTTCCATCCCATCGATTTCAAATAATTTATTCTGGGATAGGAATCTAGAGTCATTTGAGTTCCTTGAGAATTACAATCATCAGTGGTAGGTTCTCTCGCCATCGACATTTTTGGGAATACATCAATGTCCCCTGATTGATGGATTCTTCCAAGTGTTTGACCTCAATGCATCTATTCACACTTGTTAGATTGTACTCTAGTACCTTGATTCCCATTTTCATTATCAGTGGGTTATCTCTCATTTGTTAATGGTATACATCAATGACCGATAATAAAATAATGGACTACTATGTTCGACCTCGACACTTCTATTCACATAGTAGGGCATGTACTCGTAGAGGTTTGTGTAGAAGACTTTCCAGATTGGTGGCATTCCACATATGCTACCTCCTTGATCATTCCAGTGTTCATGAGATTTCATCTCTCGTGATTTGATTCCAGTGTATGTCAGATATATTCAGCCATTATGGAGATCTTGATCCATTGTATATCTTCAACTTCTATGGAGATATAGATCCATTGTATATCTTCATCATGAGGATTCTGATCTATTATATATTGTACGTGGAAATGTCCACACATGTCACATTTTGTATATCATGCCTATTCATGGCCATTGTAATCTTATGTATCCAGGACTGCTATATGTATTTGGAGTCATATGCAGAGATTGATTATTGTACTATACTGATGGATGGCTGGTTCTTCCACCTGGTTCTTCATCACTCCACTTTTGGGATGGATTTATAATGTATTTCGGCCATCATGTTACCCCTATGACCTCACACATTAGGGGGCATCTGTTATAGCTGATTTTACCACACGTAGTTGATCACATGTTTATGGCCTTCCATGTCCCTCGACAGACTCTTTGGACCCCATGGACAAATATTATACTTTGATATTTTCAAGTTCATCCCTAAAAACACTTGTTTATTGATGTAGGCAACTTTTAATCCCATTCTCACGTATATATGCTAATATTGACCTCAAACCCGCACATCAAGATGTGTGCAATTCCAAATATTTGTGGATTTTTCCTTGATGTTTGTCCGAACCACTTGTCTCTTGGCCTTCCATATGCCTTGAGATCACTCAAATTTGACCCTCCATTACCCCTTTAGAGTGCTATATAAGGAACCCCTTGGATACATTGAAGAGGAGGAATTAAAGAGCAAGAAAACTATAGTCCATTGTTACCGTAGCTTACTTATACTTGAGATTGCATCCCTTTGTTCCTTTGGAGCAATTTGTGTTCTTCCCAAGCTTGCGTTTTCTTGTGAGCTTGCTATCGAGGGGTGGAGGATTGAGGTGGTGGACGCCCAGGTGGAGGAATCAGTTTCTCTGGTTCACAGATGTGCTGACAGAGGTTGTCACTTGTGTAATCTCTGATTTGATTAATAGAAATATATTTTCCAGTCCAATAATGTGCATTCAAATGAATATTAAATCCGTGGATGTGTTTAATTGCTTATACATTGTTGATTACATATGCTAGAGTAGATCTAACACCATATTATATAGCATGCTTGTCTTGTTTGCTATTGTTGAGAGGAAATTGCTAACACAAGCGGGATTGGAAAAAGCTCAACGGGGATCTACTTCAACCGTCCGGAATAAGGTATGATTCAAGATCCTTTAGTGTTAGATGTTTGGTTTCTCTTGCATATTGGGAAGGGATTGATTTCTGTGGTTTGTTTGTCTTTTGTGGTACACCCCAAGCCATAGGAAGTTTCTCTCCTTAACATTCGTTATGAATAATTACGGTTGAAACATATCTAGATGAAAGTGTGGTTGTAGTTCATGGTCAAGTAGAAGTGAGAATTATGGATCTTGGATGTTGTGTCAACAACATAGAACATATATTTCATTCTAACAAGAGTCGTAATTGAATTTAACTTCTTGCAAAATTAATATAGATGTTTTATCTTTATGAACAGTTCTAGATTTCCATTCTTGCTAGAGTGTTTTCCTTTTTCCTACGAGTGGTTTATTCTTGAAGATTGAATTAGTAGTAATTCTTTTTGAAGATTGAATTAGCAATTAGAATTAAGATGATTCGGTGAGAAATAAGTTACATAACAGTTTTAGCAATTAGGTTTTTCAATTTAGCGTTGGTTAATTTGGGTGATTGTATGAGAATTAGTTCCAGAAAGAATTGAAATAATATGAAGAGAAACCTATTAGAAGGAAAAGTGAAAGCATAATGAATTGTGATTTCTTATGAATCAAAGAGATGGTGAGTCGTTTTGGCAAACAATTCGCCAAATATTTACAATATTTAATAAATCAGTGAAAGATTCACCAGGTTTTACAATTTTTTATAATGCAATGAAATATTTTCCAAGATTTTACAATTTCTTATAATTTAGTGAAAGATTCGCTAAGATTTTACAACATTAAAAAAAATCGCCACAAATTTTAGATATACATATTATATTATTGATCAAATCTCCTTCAAATTTTCTTATATATCAGGGAGATTCACCCAATTTTTATACATATAAATTTAGGGGGGGTTCTTATAATCATCCCTAGTAGAAACACTACCAAATCAACAAGAACATCAATGATATAAGACCAAACATGAATGGGAAAATCCAAAACCTTTTGCAAAATTTAGGAGTAAAAAAATTTGCATTGACTTACCGAAGTCTTTATACCAACAAGACACCGTGAACAATAATTCCAGTAGAGCCCACTATCAGCAACATCCACAACAGAACATGGAAAATGTGAACCCTTCATGAAACACCAAACTCCACTAGACCAAACAATCAAAAACAAAAATATGGTAGTACCCAACACTATCAAAACACTGCAAACCTCAACAATAATAGAACCAACACAAAATGCCAATCTTTATGATTGAAAAAATTGCATTGTTGTACACAAGGTTTAACATCGCCAAGCCATCATGAACAATTATGTAGAACCCATTGTCGATAATATCCATGGCAATAGTTGAGAGGCTACACCACACAAGAACATGAGAACACCAAGTCTTTTCCAAACAACAAACTACACGAGACCAAGCAAGGTGAAAAATAATGTAGTAGAACCCCCTACCAAAAGCACTACAACAATACTCGAATACCAAACCACAATAGGATAGAAAGAATATGAAGCCTTAGGAAAAACATCAAACTCCACTAGGCCAACAATAACAATAAATGTATACCCTAGAAAATGAACAATGTAGACCCTTGCAAAATTAATGATACACCTATCTCAATTCCTAAGGTAAATACTACACGAAAATATAGACTAGTCTTTACTTCCCAGAGTAATGACTGCACAACACACCCAACGAATTGCATGAAAACATGAAGAACAACATGCCTCAACAAAAACGTAAACTCCACTAAACCAAACCACAACGAACAATAATGCTGTAAAACCTACTAGTGAAAATATTTGCAATAATAATCAAATTGCCAAATTACACCAGGACATAAAAAAATGCAAAAACTCCACTAAACACCGTATTGCACTATATAAACAACTATAACAAATCGGATCCCTAGCAAATTAACAATTTCAACCTTTAAATAATCAACAATACACATATCTTCAATGCCCACGATAAACATTGGACTAAAACCCAAACCCTTGTTCAATGCCTATAGTAAAGATTGGATGGGTTTGGGTTTTAGTCCAATGTGTTTATTGTGGGCATTGAAGATACATTTATTGTTGATTATTTGAAGGTTGAGATTGTTAATTTTCTAGGGTTCCCATTTGTTATAGTTGTTTATATAGTGCAGTACAATGTTTAATGGAGTTTAGATTGTAAATTACATAGTGCCAAAAATACAGTGGTCCGTTGGTGGGGTTAGATGGATTTCATTCCACCCACTCGGGTTCAATTCCATTGAGACATGTTCTGGCTTAGATTTCCGGCTGACGATTTGCTCGACCTACCAAACTACAAAATGTAACAAAGTTTGTTGAGATTTCCCATGCGTTATGAACCCTTCCTTGATTCTTTCAAAATAACAAGAAAGTAATATTTCTGCGAAATAAATTACAACCACTAAACAACCCTAAACCGTCACTTTGCTTGAATACGCTATTATTCAAATATGAAGGCAAAAGGAAAACATCAACCACACAATAACCCATCCATATTCGAAGAAATATCTTTTATTCAATTTAATTTAATAATGTATAACCTTCAAAGAAAAAGATTACACCCTTGAAAACTTAATACCGCAAAACGGAGGGACATAATAAAGCATTAAAAAGGCTCCACTTAGTGTAGATATGACCTTTCACTATTTTAAGCTTTCAAATATCGTATTTACTTAATATGGTATGGATTTTTTTAAACCTTATTTTAAGAAAATGGGATGAAGTGAACCCAAAATCTTAAAAGTTTTTAAAAATCTTTATTCTATAAAAGAAATGAACAAGTCAATAAAAAAATCTTCACAATATCTTTATCGCAATGAATAGTTTTCACTTAAAAAAAATTGTTTTCTTAAAATTCATTAAAACTAAGAATAAATTATCCCGAAAATTGAAAATTAATATATGATGTTTATTATTGACAACTTTGATTATATCGCAATCCTACAATTAATAATGAAGCTTAAAATTTATTATACTTTTAAGTAACCTTTAATGTCTATTGAAGTGTTTAATGTAAAATTTATGTAATGTTCAACGTAGTATATGGCGATAATGAATGTGATTATTAATACTTAATTGAGATAAATTTTAATTTATATTAAAATCACATAATTATATCATTATTAAATTAATTAAATTATTAAATACCAAATATTAAAAGTCAGTTATTAGTATTTAAAATTTATGTAATGGAAATTAATATAATGGAGATGGTGATAGTTATTAATGTCCACTAAGATCAACTTTATTTTATCCCATAATTGCATAATCATAGAATTATTATATTCATTAAATAACTAAAATTAAAGTTTATTATATTTGTAGCCAACCACTAATGTGTATTTACTTACTTAATGTTAACCTAAAAAGTCAAATATTAAAATTAATATATAATGATAAGGATGGTAGTTATTAACGTTTGGTCTATACAATAATCACACAATCATTCCATCATTACATTGACTAAATAAGTAAATTTAGAACTTATTATATTTTTAACTAATCATCAATATCTATCATTTTTTAAAACAGAAATGGTTAATGATTTTATATTAAAAAGTTGAAAGATAAATTGAGAAACTACAAAAAGCTCCACCCAGTTGTCGTGAGGAATAATATGAGTGTTTTTGGAAACCAAAATCCCCCTACTTCTATCCTAAATAACAAATTCTTCCAGCACTCACATAGTATCAAGTGATATATTGATGAACAAATTGTCCCAACAAAAATATACAATAGAAAAACATAGCTTGTAAGAAAAGACATATGACATTGTACTAAAAAACAAAAACATTCTTAATTAACATGCTTGGAGGATTCCATGTTTATGGGTTCAATAGAAAGATGGTGAAATAAATCCTCCCCTATTACCTTCACATCGATTGAGTAGTTGTTTTGACTATGGCTTTCCTGGTTCAGGCTCAACAACATGTCCACACTTCCCTTAGCCTTTAAATATGACCTTCTTGCTCTCTGAGGGTTGTTCTCAATATAATCAATTCAATAGTCCAATAAGGAAATATGGTAGGAAATTTGTCTCAACACATCCACCATACATTCAAAACGGTCATTCAACATCCTTGTCATTTGCTTGCAGTCTACAATGTCTAGGTGAACCCAACAAAAATCCCCTCTCTATCATGACAGTGTCTCGTCTATCTTACCAAATTCCCACTTAAGATCAAGCACCCCCAAATAAAAATTAAAACCATTAGAGGCAAACTGTGAATCCACCACGTCCCTAGGTAGAGATAAAATAAGCAAAGGTTGGGGAGATTTGACTCACAACAGAAGGTATAGACTCCACCAAGGGCGATTTCAATACAAACATAAGTGTTAGGCACATAGTCAGATGATTGTTGACAATCCTAAGAGAGGACGACCAACTCGTGTTAGTGAGGAAAGAGAGAACCTTTCAATATTTCCTTCCTCCAAGCCACCACCAAGACTCTCATCAACAATTTGTGCTTCATTCCTAGATAAACCAGAGCTTAGAGAGTGCAATGGATGAGACACAAAACGTGCACAAAACAAGAATCCCTACACAAAATAATTCCAAAGATTCCCCAAGGAACAATAACTATCTCCATAATACCAAAAGTGTGAGCTGTGAATGGTAATATGTGGGAAATAAAAGCATCACATGGGGGAGCATTTAAGGATGGAAAAGACATGATACATAACTTGTGGAAATTTACACTGCACCTATACCCAACGCACCTTAAGGTGTACCCCAAGGAAAGAGGGACAGTTTTTTCGACCAGGAGGGTTGTTATAGAGCAATGGTGGTAATGCTTGGGCCCTTTGGTCCTCCTTTAGGGGTACTATGGCTTAATGGCACTATTGGCTGCCCTTTATAGGGGTTTTTAAGCTCGGGGTTGGTGTCTGGGGCCACTAAGGGTTAACCACTGGGTCACATGGCTCCATATCCTATGTAACATCGCCAACCCTTCGACCGACGAAGAGGACACTACCATAACACTATCTAACCGGGCATTTAGCCCCATAAAACGTAAAATAATATGGATTGAACCAAGATACACAAATGCATAAAGAATTAACATTCAGTGGAAGAAATTACATTTAATTCAAGAATTCAACACATTTTAGCATGTTCATCATAATTCACATAAACAATACAGTTGCAAGGGTAATCACACAAGAATACTTATCTTCAAATGAAGCTCCCCACAACCAGCTATGCCGCTGCAACATCCCACCCAACCATAGGCTAGTGTGCTCATCGATCTCTCAACAACACCGCCACCACCGAGCTGGGCATGATTTCCCTAAGGAAAATGAACTAGAAGGCTCACACATAGCCAAATATATGTCTATACTCAGTCAAGCCAAAGCTATTTTTGGGTTTATCAAATTGCCAAGAAGACACAACAACACATAACCAAGCCAATAAGTTGGGTTGATTAGGTTATCGGGAGATGGTTGCAGTGTCTGCTAAGCTAGTGGGCTCACTAAAGAGCTAAGGATGCCTTCACAAGAACTAGCTTGACTCCCAAGTCATCCACACACACCCAACACAAGGAATCTTTCCCTTCTCTACTACATAGTCCCTGAGGACATGAATTCCATTCTAGTGTTATTCAGGGGGTGTAGAAAAGAGATCTAGCCCTCTAGCTCTGTCTATGGGGATCCTACAAAACACTAGGTTTGTCAAGAAGACTCCTTTCCACTCCTACACAGTCCAAAGACCAATTTCATACATAACAAATAATGGGTTTAGGAAAAATAGTTCGACCACAAAATCAATTGCCATGGTGGGTGAAAAATACCCAATAACAATAACCTGAATCCTAGGGACATTTTGTCCCTAACGTGGTCAAAACGAAATCAATACACAATAATTACAGATAGGAAATCCCAAAAGCGGATTTACAGACGGACAGAAACACCAAGGAGAGAAATATGATCTCAACAATCGGTTAATGACTTCCTAGGGCCAAAATAGACCTCTGCACAAACCCAATTCGTGTTTTTGATTTTTGAATATGTCTATGGCCATACGGGACCCAAAAACGACTGTTAGGAAACCCAAAAATGGATTTCTAGCTTCTTGGCCACTCAGCAAGGTAAAAACGGCTCCCAGCCATGGAAGAATCCATGAAAACATAAGAGAACACAAATCTTTCTTGCTCACTTGCTAAATAATAACCAAAACGAATTTCCGGGCATGTAAAATATGAGGAAAATGAGCAAAAAAGTGAATGATAACACACAGAGAACTTCAGCTGCATGAAGGAAGCCAACGTGAAGGAGAATGGGTGAGGAAGATGGAAGTAATGGGTGAGTAATGGCTTGGGCATGCATTCACAAGCATTTACTTGCCCCACAAGTCAGAAAAATGTTTTCCAAAATATGATGACTTCTTCAATTCGAATTTCTGACTTCCATACTCTTCCCCATTCCCATGCATTAACTAAATCAACCATATTTTGGAAGAATTAAATGATTGGGCACAAAAGACAAAATGGGTAGTTGAGGGTTTGATGGGTTCTCCCTTTGACATTTGGATTTTCCCCATTGGCCCCAAAGGTTAAATATTTCCCCCTCCTTATCCTTAGGAAAATCATGCCCCCATCTCATTATTTATTGCATAGACATACCTGGTTGTAGGTTTTTAATTAAATTGCATATTTACATGATGCCAAAAAATTATAATGTGTCGGCTAGCAAGAAATATACCTTCGCCAACGATTTTGATCACCGAAACATAAAGCGATAAATCAATGGTGGGGCTTTTGCCTTTAGCTCCACACCACGATTAATTACAATATATACATCATATACATTTTAATGCAAACGGGGTCAAAACCGGGGTGTTACATCCTCTTTAAGTGTTATGGTGGCCTATGCATCAGATACGAGACACTCGTCTTCATTCTCAACCACTTTGGACAATATCTTGGCCCTTAAGTCAATGGGTTCCTACTCTCCCTGGCCTTATTTCCTCAGAGGAAAAGAACCTTCCATGCCAGGCCTTTTAATGCTTTGAGGAGGGTGTTAAGGAATTTTAAAGCATTCTAGAGGTTAAATGGGGTATAACGCCCTCCCTCAAACTCACTCTAGCATTTCGTTCAGAGTGATTTTCTTATTTCAGTGTGTGTTGGCACTGTCACGTCCCCATCCCTTAAACCGACGAAGAGGACCCGACGAACACCACAATAACCGGGCAAACAGCCCCATTAACATAAAAACAAGAGATAAATGTTGATATTAAATTGCTTAAACATATATATTGCAGGATGCATGATCCATCATACATAGATGCATAAAACATCAACATACAGCGGAAACAAATGCACATACAATTCTAGCATTCAACATGTTCATTACAATTCCTTTGACATCAATATAATTGCAGAGATGAAGTAACCAACAACACTTATCTTTTGATGGAGAGTTTACCCTGCAACCAGCTATGTCGCTGCAACGTTCCACCCAACCATAGGCCAGCGTGCTCATCAATCTCTCAGCAACACTGCCACCCCCGAGCCGGGCATGATTCCTCCAAGGATAGGGGTCAAGGCATGCGTACACATAGCCAAGGGACACAATCAGCCATACCAACACTGCTGGGTTTACCAAGCCTTCCACAATTGGCAAAGCTAGCACAGTCCAAGGAACAACCACTGCATACCCACAGTAAAACAATTCATTCACAGCTCTGTGATGAAGGCATAAGCAACAGGGTGGCAACCCCAAACCAAAATGAGACACAGCTCAAGCCCACAGGGAAATTCAGAGTTGTTCTTGGCCCTTACATGGCCAAAACAACTCAGCTGCAACCCAAAACCAGGGTACTTCAGCAGCCACACTCACAATGCAAACGATGGCAACTACACAGTCCCAAAGTAGGGAAGAAGACACAGCCAATAGATGTGGAGATCAACAGCCACAACCCCACAATGAATGATAGCAGCCATCCATAGTCCCAAAACAGGGAAAAATCCAAACTCCCAGCACAGTTCGTAGACCAACAATTACACGCATGTAACCACTCAGCAATTATAGTTTAACACGGAAAACAACTTCCAAGCGACTTCCAACAGCTCCAAACATAACAGCAGCCACAATCACCATGATGAAATGCAAACAGCAGTCCATCCTGGAAAATTAAGAAAACGGAAAGAATTACATAGTCCCCCACTGGGGAAAAGCTACATACTCCCCGCCTGTGCGTGAGGAGGGATAGCTCCGCTTATGCACGCGGATGGACAGACAACCGTGAGAGTGAACTCGCTTCCCTATGAGTGCGGATGAGGAACAGACCATGATGGGGAACGAACAACCAATAGAGAGCACGCGCGGTGAGGAGCCCGACCAACTGCCTGCGTGAGGATGAAAATAGACCGTCCCTCTCTCTGCGTGAGAGTGATCAAAATCACTGGAGGAACGAACCTTCTCTACGCATGAGGAAGATGAAGCAACCTTGAAGAGAATGGGGAAAATGGAGTCGTGGGAGGGAGGAGTGAATGCAGTTGTGGGTGGAGTGGGCGTGTGGGCAAGGGACTGACAGTCCTGCCACCCCACTCCCAAAGACAATAACTGCCCCCAACCACCAGCAGCCATAACTGCCTCAACTACCCAAACAAGACATTAAAGAGGTTGGAAGAGGTTGACAAGGGAAGATGGCAAATCAACAAGGTGGAAACACATGGGTTTTTCCCCCATAGATCAAGGTTTGACATCCCCCACACCTTATCCTTCGGAACCATGCCCTTTTCATTCAACGTTGCACTGCCGTAGCTGGTTGTGGTTTGTTTTATTTGTTGTGCATGTTTACATGATGCCACATTATAATGTGCCACATAGCATGATAAACCACCGACAACTACCCCTATTGTCGAAACATACATGACCAAATTGATGGTGGGGCTTTTGCCTTGAGCTCCTCACCATGATTAATTACATTTTATACATCATGCAAATGGGGTCAAAACCGGGGCTGTGACATTCCCCCCCCCCTTGGAATAACACCATCCTCAGTGTTCCATTACATATATACAATACATATACCATTGCACATCAAAATTTCAAAATTGCATATCTGTCCCATGTCCAATCATTTACTTTGAACGTTCCAAACCAAGCCCCTCGACTTCCATGGACTTCTCCTGCTGGTTCTTAGCTTCCAGCTGATCCCAAAGTCTAGGAACTTTGTGGCTATTGCCCTCATCATGTTCCCTCATTGAGCAGTCTCGGCATAAATGATGTCCTTCGCATCTTCAGCATCTCACTGGTTGCTTCGTCTTTACCTGCTCAATTTCCTTTGAGTCTTCATGCCTGGACCTTTTCTTATCGGGTCGCTTGGACGAATATCCCATCACTGATCCACCTTCCTTTCCCTTACCGATTGCTCCCAGAAGGATTTTCACCTCCCTTTGCAAACCAATAGAGTCTTGCAAAATATGGTGGTTCATTTCAGTATGCCTTCTCTGTATCTTGAGCATCTCCCCAAGATTTTCTTGGGTCTTAGCAATCACTTGAAGGAGACTTCTAGCTAAGTCCAACAACTTTGATCTACTTCCATGATCAATGTGCACCACCAGGTATCACTTTTCCAACCTGTGAAATGCACCATTGAAATTCTATCAGACCAAGCATAATATAGATGTTAAAATCAGTCAAGTAATTACCCAACTGGCATGATAGTCCAAGTCTCATCAATGAGGATTTCATATTTTTCATGCCTTCCCAACGGCACATGAGCTCATTCATGTCCATTCCTGGGCAAGGAATTAACTATTCCAGCATTCACAATTTACTTTAAGCAAATACACACATTTCACTTCAATCATACATGCATTAAACAATCCTTTGTTTTCACAATGCATAAATGTATATGTATATATATAATCAAGAGGCAAGAGAGAGAAGTAAGAGTTTTTCCCCTCTTTATTTTGTTCCATCCTGGAACCCACACCATCACTGTGGCTTTTCATGCTCTCAGCCTCTTTCACTTCACTATGAATGCTGGACCAATCCTTCTTGGTCATGACACTTAGTGTCTTTGGTCTATTCCAGACCTCTAAACCATGGAGTCTCTCCACATGGTTTGTCTCGGCTGCTAGGACTCCCCTTTCTTACTGGCACCTTTTTCATTACCGCTCATTCCGAGATTTCCCGGAAAGTCACATGTCCACATGCACCCCTAGGATTCTCTCATAGTCCTCGCTTCCAGCGATACCTATATCCAAACATTGAATAGATTCACACGTTTAGTTTATTCACATCAGTTTTATCTCTAGAACAAGAGCTTAAAACATCATAATCAAATCATATACACAGGTATATTCATAAGCGAAATAATCCAATACTTATCTATATTGTGTGTTTCCTCGTTCGTCCACAGGATCCTTCTTCGCTTCGCAAGCCTTGGGATCGCCTATGGACTTAGATGTTAGGTCATCACACAGGCTTATCCTCAACCTCAAATAATTAATGTCCAGCCAGTACATCCTCATGTAGACTGGGCTTGGAACTTTATCATGACCATTTCTAGGTCTTGGATCTACTATGGATCCCGAGGCATAAAACAACCCAACATACACTTATACCAACATACACTTATATCAACAATAACCCTTACTCCGCAACCCCTCACAACAACCATTTACCATTTTACCTTTTACCTTTTACCTTTTACCTTTAGCCTGTCAACACAAGCAACACAAGCAATGCAAGCAAACTCATCAGCGTTATTGCTCAAAAACTGTAATCACATTTCTCATCATTCACTATCAAGTATTGAGACACCAGGAGTGCGCCCACTCCCTAGGGTGTAATCAATATTGAAAACCCTTTCATGACTCAACATCAGAAAAGTGTGCACCCTTCTCCGATGTGTGCCATGTAGGCCCTATTCATACTCAAGCGATCGGTCATCATGGAAATAAAATCAAACATGTTCTGCATATGGAATTTAATAATTAAACATGCATATTCATAGCAAGGGTCACAGAACACTTATCCATTTGCCGTCGCAGTATGTCGTTGTTATGGAGGAATGGAGGCTCCTTCCCTGAGTTAACAGTCCCTCAGTTAGCCATCACAACTCTTTTTTACATTTCACATTCACACATGTCTTACCGACATAACCCATACCATCTCACTCATGTTATCACCAAACATGTAGTGCAGATGAGACATTTTCAAAATGTCCAATGGCGTTTCACCCGAAACCCATTTCCAAGATAAGGGAAAACCTTCCCATGAAGTTTGGCTCTTGTAGGTCATCACACATGATCTTCCTACAGTGTGTACTCCTGACACATTCATCAAATAGCCAAACAGTCAGTCATTACCTGATACTACAATCCAATTGATCGTTCCATAACCAAGCAATGGCATTAGCAATCCAATTCAATAAGAATTTGCAATTCTATCTACTACCAAAATTGACTTGCTCAATTGTGGGTCTCTTGTAAGCAGCACTACTATGCTCATTATAATTGTATGTGTACTATCATAACATGATTACCCACTTACCATGCGTCCCTCCTGACACAATCTTATACAAGCCAACAATGATTAGTAGTCATCAGCAATTCCTTAAATTCGAAATTCACAATTCAAATTTAACCACCAACTATTTTCACAACCATGAGACTCTTCTCATAAAGTTTTGCTCTTTTACATGGTATATTTTGGCATTGGTCAGGTTCTTACCTCACACTACCATGATCGAAATAATCTACTTGAAACCTGAGCTTCAATCAACCAAACACAATCTTATGCAAGCCAATAGTGGCTGGTAGTTGTCAGTAATTTCTTAAATTTGAAATTCACAATTCGAATTTTAACAACCTATTATGCATATCATATGGTAGATTCTGGCATTGGTCAGGGTCTTACCTCACACTGCCATGCTCAAAATAATCTACCTGAAACATAAGCTTCAACATCCAAACACAAGCTTATGCAAGCCAGTAGTGACTAGTAGTTGTCAGCAATTCCTTAAATTTGAAATTCACAATTCAAATTTAATAAGCTCTTTCACATGGTAGATTCTGGCATTGGTCAAGGTCTTACCTCTCACTTCCATGCTCGAAATAATCTACCTAAAACATGAGCTTCAATCAACCAAACACTTGGTAAGTTTGGATGCATATAACCTTTTCATTGCTACAACCATCATTGAAGCATTTTCAAAATTTATAAAATTCAAATACTTCCAACTGTTAGTCGCATCAATATTATAAAAGCTCATTTACGTCATGCAATCATTATCATACTAACATTGCAAGGTATAGTCATATAATTCATGCAATTAAATGAAATGTTTAGATACTCCTTACTTCACAGGCGTATCATTCATACCACCTTGCTCTTCCACAGAGCATTTCTGGCAGACAAATGATCATGACTATCCTGCATTCATAACAACCTTTGAAATGGATCCTAAATTGTCATCAATTCATCAATTCAGTCATTAGTCATTCATAATATCACATGCATTCATCTCGACGCATTCAACATACCATGCATGGCCTAACCATCTCCACTTCATATAGGATGCATTACTATAATCAATGTCATCAACATATATAGGCATGACACCTTTCTACATTCCAATATTCACATGGTATGAGGTCTCTTACCTTTACCAATCCATGGAATTTGTCATAAGCAAACTCTTACCTGCACGGGTCATGCTTACACCCTTGACATGACCAATTTGGTTGGTCCTTTGCAGGAAATTGCAGCATTTGCTCACCAAATTTTGCTATGGACTTGTTTCCTTA
Source organism: Pseudotsuga menziesii (assembly GCA_001517045.1). NCBI lineage: Eukaryota > Viridiplantae > Streptophyta > Pinopsida > Pinales > Pinaceae > Pseudotsuga > Pseudotsuga menziesii. The sequence continues at coordinate 177,001 of LPNX010123324.1, forward strand.
TCCCTTTCTCCATGGGGTTGCTGGTCTCATTCGTTAGCATCAGCAACATATTCATTTAGGTCCATGTCATCGTTGGTTTTTCCACTAATGCCAACATCAAGGCAATAACTATCATTAGTGGCTTATTATAGATATATAACCTTTAATATCCTATGTATACAACACATATCCTCATGCATTTCATGCATAAAAATTAGGAAATGTAACATAGTTAGCAAGACAGGGTTTTAAGGAAAACTTCCCTTTTTCAAATCCCTCATCCTTGCATGGAATTCCTCTTCCACGCAATAGTTGGTTGACTTCATAGTCCTGGCTACCCCTGGGCATGTAACTGTCAAGATTTGTCCATTTGACAGCAGCGGCCATAATTAGCACTTTGTTGCTTCATGCACAGATTCTGGTCACTTATCCTTGTTCCCCACTGGATAAGCTTTCCAACGCCTATCCACATGCTTCATTCCAATCTCGGATGTGAAAACCATACCACTTATAAAAATGAAGACATTCACCAAATCTTTGCATTTTTATTACACCACTGCATTTTGGACTGGGTGCCATCTTCAACCAGCTTTAGCCACCTGTAAACCGCTGAAAACAACTGAAAATCCCACTAGAAGGAAGTCGCAATCTACTAGAAATCCCACTGAAAACCACAGAGAAATCCCCTTTGAAAAAATCAAATTTTCCCTTGCAGAATCGGCTCTCACTTCATCTATCCATCCAACGTATCGGCTGTTAAATCAGCTACTCCTTCCATCGTTTCGGGCCTCATTTCAACTAATATTCCGCAGTTCATCGGTTCTCAAAACCACTAACTCCTCTGTCGTGGCGACGATCCGAATCACAATCCCTTCCGCTACGTCGGCGGCCAGAACTTCTAAATTTTCCGACACTCATCGGCAGTCGGGTGTACTGTTCATCGGAAGGGTAGTCCCTTAGACATCCGCAACGGTGGCAATCCAATCGACTAAATTCTTCCGATGTTTTCTTCTTCACGGCTTAATCGGCTCCATCATCTTTATTTCCGTCGGCAAAACAGTTTATCAACAGCCGTAATGGCGGCTCTCGTAGCAATTTTTCTTCCGCAACGGAGGATCTTGGAGCCATTTTTCTTCTGCAACGGAGGCTCTTGGAGCCATTTTTCTTCTGCAACGGCGGCTCTCGGAGCCATTTTTCTTCTGCAACGGCAGCTCTCGGAGCCATTTTTCTTCTACAATGGCGGCTTTCGGAGCCATTTTTCTTCCGCAACGGTGGCTCTCGGAGCAAATTTTTTGTTCCGCAACGAGGACTCTCAGAGCCATTTTTCTTCCACCTGGCCAACGTTTTCTAGTCGATTTTCAAAACCGAATTCCTTCTTTCTTCCGACGCTTAATCGGCTCCATCATCCTTATTTCCGTCGGCGAAACAGTTCATCAACAGCCGCAACGGCGGACTATCCAATGTTAAGTTCTTCCACAGAATCGGCGACGGAATCCCTTCCGTAGCCGCAATGGCGGAACACAAAACCCTTTCTTCTTTTGACAGCAGTCTTAACCTCTGTCGGCAATCAAAATACTTTTCCTTCGGATGCCTAGTCGTTTAGACTTCCGCAACGGCAGATGCTCAATCACTTTCTTCTTCCGGTGGCTAATATTTTCGTTACTTAGAAAAATTTCAAACTTTCTTTTACTGCGTCGGCTGTCGGCGATCTTTCTAGTCGGAAGCCATAATGCTTTTGCTTTCGCAACAGCGGGCACACGAGCATTTTCTTCCTCCGACAGTCAATGATTTCGAGCCCTTAACCTCCTCGACGGCGTCGACGATCGGAGGACTTTTCCATCGAGTGCGTAGTTGCTTTGCCATCCGTAACGGCGGAAGTCCATTTCATTAACTCTTCCGCAACAGTGGAAGTTAACTTCGCCAACTCTTCCGCAACGGTGGAAGTTCGCTTCGCCAACTCTTCCGATTGGGGAACACTTAGACAAATTTTTCAAAATTTTGTCTTTCTTCTTTCTGCCGAATATAACACATGTCGGTAGTCGGACCACTTTCCTGTCGGATGCTTAGTTTCTTCTTTATCCGCAACGGCGGACGTCGATCCACTAATTCCCTCTAACAGACGCTTAGAAAAATTCCTGCGATTTTCCTTTACTGCTCTCCATCGGACACGCTTTCTCTTAGCCTTCTGCAATGGTGGAAGTCCGTTCCACTAATCCTTCCGCTACAGTGGAAGTAAATTTCATTAACTCCTTCGACTGTCTAACACCTAGGCAATTTTCTTGAAATTTTCAATCTGATTTCTGCTGGGCAAGAAGAAGTTCTACATCTGTCATTGCACCTTCTTGGCCCATAGAGGCCCATTGTTGCAACCTATGGCTCTGATACCATACTGTCATGTCCCCATCCCTTAAACCGGCAAAGAGGACCCGACGAACACCACAATAACCGCGCAAACAGCCCCATGAACATAAAAACAAGAGATAAATGCTGATATTAAATTGCTTAAACATATATATAGCAGGATGCATGATCCATCATACATAGATGCATAAAACATCAACATACAGTGGAAGCAAACACACATACAATTCCAGCATTCAACATGTTCATTACAATTCCTTTGACATCAATATAATTGCAGAGATGAAGTAACCAACATCACTTATCTTTTGATGAAGAGTTTACCCCGCAACCAGCTACGTCGCTGCAACGTTCCACCCAACCATAGGCCAGCGTGCTCATCAATCTCTTAGCAACACTGCCACCCCCGAGTTGGGCATGATTCCTCCAAGGATAGGGGTCAAGGTAGGCTTACACATAGCCAGGGGACACAATCAGCCATACCAACACCGTTAAGTTTACTAGGCCTTCCACAATCGGCCAAGCCAGCACAGTCCAAGGAACAACCACTGCATACCCACAGTAAAACAATTCATTCACAGCTCTGTGATGAAGGCATACGCAACAGGGTGGCAACCCCAAACCAAAATGAGACACAAGTCAATCCCACAGGGCAATTCAGAGTTGTTCTTGGCCCTTACGTGGCCAAAACAACTCAGCTGCAACCCAAAACCAAGGTACTTCAGCAGCCACACTCACAATGCAAATGATGGAAACTACACAGTCCCAAAGTAGGGAAGAAGACACAGCCAACATATGTGGAGATCAACAGCCACAACCCCATAATGAATGATAGTAGCCATCCATAGTCCCAAAACAGGAAGAAATCCAAACTCCTAACACAGTCCGCAGACCAACAATTACACACATGTAACCACTCAACAATTACAGTCTAACACGGAAAACAACTTCCAAGCGACTTCCAACAGCCCCAAACGTAACAGCATCCTCAATCACCATGATGAAATGCAAACAGTAGTCCATCCTGGATAATTAAGAAAACGGAAAGACTTACACAGTCCCCCACTGGGGAAAAGCTACATACTCCCCGCTTGTGCGTGAGGAGGAACAACTCCACTTATGCACGCGGATGGATAGACAACCGTGAGAGTGAACTCACTTCCCTCTGAGCGTGAATGAGGAACAGAACACAATGGGGAACGAACAGCCCACAGAGAGCACACGTGGTGAGGAGCCCGACCAACTGCTTACGTGAGGATGAAAACTAACCATCCCTCTCTCTATGTGAGAGTGAGCAAACTCACTGGAGGAACAAACCTTCTCTGCGCATGAGGAAGATGAACCGACCCTGAAGAGAATGGGGAAAATGGAGTCGTGGGAGGGAGGAGTGAATGCAGTCATGGGTGGAGTGGGCATGTGGGAAAGGGACTAATAGTCCTGCCACCCCACTCCCAAAGACAATAACTGCCCCCAACCACCAGCAGCCACAACTGCCTCAACTACCCAAACAAGACATTGAAGAGGTTGGAAGAGGTTGACAAGGGAAGATGGAAAATCAACAAGGTGGCAACACATGGGTTTTTCCCCCATAGATCAAGGTTTGACATCCCCCACCCCTTATCCTTCGGAACCATGCCCTTTTCATTCAACGTTGCACTGTCGTAGCTGGTTGTGGTTTGTTTTATTTGATGTGTGTATTTACATGATGCCACATTATAATGTGCCACATAGCACGATAGACCACCGGCAACTACCCCTATTGCTGAAACATACATGACCAAATCGATGGTGGGGATTTTGCCTTGAGCTCCTCACCATGATTAATTACATTTTATACATCATGCAAACGCGGTCAAAACCGGGGGTGTGACAGTCACTTAGGGGTGCAAATACCCCAGGTAGTCTACCTTGAGCCTACATAATGGCTATATTTTATTATTGTTTTGTTTTTATTTTAAGTTGACATTTTATAATTTCAAATTGACATTTTAAAGGCATGTTGGCCTGGATTTTATTTGTAAAAAGTGAGTGTGAGATCATATAAATATATCTCCTCACTTTCATTTTAAAGACATAACATATGGGATAAATCATTATGCATTTGTTTTTCCCTTCTTAATGCTCTTTAGAGAGATGTGCCCCTCTTGAGGGAGATTTTCTAGGTTAATGATAGCTTTTTCTGGTGTTCTTTGGTGAAATTCTTTTGCAATGTGATGTTTTGATTTGTTGGATAAATACGAGCACTTGGAGGTGAGGCTTATTAACTCTTTGTTTAACTGTTGGTAGATGATGCATGTTCAAGACTAAATCGTAGCCCTAGTGCTACATTTTCTCCTAGAATAGGCCATTTCAAGCCTTCTTGTCACGTTAGCAATTTGAGGCACGTCTTCTTGTGAGGGTCCTTTTGGTTTTTCCCTTAGTTTTCTAGGCTAGTTGTTTGACCTAGGATCTATTCCCCTCTGGGTTAGGCATTATTCCTAGATGCCCTAGGTTGAGGTAGGGATTTGCTAGGGATGATCTCCCTTTGTCTTCACACCTTTTCATTTTCAAAACCTAGTTTATAGGGTTAGTTCTAGGATAGTTTTAGGTCTGCAAAATTTATAAAAATATCATAAAAATCAAATATTTGGCCAATTTTGGGCCTCCTCAAATAATCATCTCCTAAAGTATCGATCCCTAAAATTCTGTACCTAAAATATCGGGACCTAAATTTTCACGCCATAAAATTTCAGCCCCCCTAAATTCCGCGCCCTAAAATTTCGGAACCTAAAATTATGATTCCTAAATTTTCGGGCACTAAAATTTTGGGCCCTCCCTAAAATCTAGGGCCCTAAAATTTCATGCCCTAAATTATCGGGCCCTAAAATTCTGCGCCTTAAAATTTCGTGTCCTCCCTAAAATCTCAGGCATCCTAAAATCTCAGTCCTGAAATTTCGGTCTGCTGCTAGAAATTTGTGTTAGAATTTCTTCAATAGATGGGTTATACATACTGCTAGCCTAAATACTTATTTATGACTTATACATAATAAAGTTCATACTTTATCTCTAATATACTATTGTTCATTAATATTTCATGGTGTATGAATAGTCGTAATTTGGATAATATTTGTTTGTCACTCTTGTTATATGATACATGCATTATCTAGGACTGAAATTGATTATTTGAAGCAGATGTTTAAATGCATGTTGGATCAGGGTCCCGCAGCTACAGAAGAAGCTGCTAGTTTTGGCGGAAAGAAGTTAAGACAGAGCTACGACGCCGTAGCACGTTTCCAGCTGGAGATCAGAGCCAGAAACCATGACTTTTAAGATAGAAAAGTCAAGAAGGCAACGGTACCTGAGCGGCCGAGAAGAGAGAGCTCACCCACTGCATTGAAGGCAGCGGCGGAAGACAGGAGGGCTCAGCGACCCTCATAAAGGAGAAGGAGAAATGAGGCTGAAGCATTGAAGGCGAAGGACAGAATAGCGAAGCGGTGCATAGTACCCATGATCAGTGCCGGGAAGCATGGAAGACTGCAGAGAGCTGTGGTGTGACGGAAAGCGGCTACCTCAAGTACAGATATGGCCGACTATCACTAGTTAGGGTTTGGGTTACTGTTGGGACAGGCCCACAGTGTTGTAATGGAAAGACCTTCGGGCTGCCTATATAAGAATATATTTTGTATTGTAAAAGGGTTGGTGGTTTGGTTAGTTGGGTCATTCAGTTGTTAATAGTGTTTTGCAGACTGTTAGACTATTGTAAAAGCCTAGCTCTGGTTCTGTTACTAGCGGTAGCAATCTTACGATAACTAGTAGCTGGCTTATAGAATATGTATGTAAATATCCACAGGGATCGATAGAGAGGGAAGAGTATATTGTAGGAGAGCAATATAGAAGAGAGAAGAGATCTAAGAGAGAAGATCCTAAGCTGCATATGAGGTGCAGTAGAACTGTGTTTTACCTTCCCCTGAGCTATAATAAAAACATAGTTCTGTGGACGTAACTTCCATCCTGGAGGTGAACCATGTTAAAATCAGTGTTATGTGATTGGTTTATGTGTTATGTTTCTTTATGCAATTCTCAGTCAGTTTATGGACTTTTTTTACAGTTTAATGAATGAATGTGTTAATCAGTTCACAGCAATATAGAAGGGTAAAAATAGGTTAACATCTTTGGCACGCTGTTTATGGTTCATTCATGCTTTGCGTAAAACAGTCTCTATTGCAGTATTGAATAGCCTTGTATGTTAAGTCTTGCACGTCGACACGAACAACGCTAAGTGCACTAAACCACAACGGTATGATATCACAGAGAGGTGATACCGCACCGGCAAAGGAGCTGCGGTGCGCGATACCGTAGGTGAAGGACTTAGCATTGGGCGGGAAGTGCATGTCGCACCATGCGCGGCGATGCGATAAGGTAGGAGATATCGCGGACCTGAGAAAGTGCGCGCCACAGGGAAGGATCGTGCAGTGGTATAAAGACCATCTCGCGGATAGAAGAGCTGCGAGAGAGGAGATCACGCGATGTGAGCAAGAGGTCGCGCAACGCGCAGAGGAGAGACCGCAGCTAGGAGAGCTGCGAGCCTCAATGGGATTGCCTCAGAACCTGGTCCAAGACACTTGAGTCCTTGGCCAACCCATTAGATTCACTTCGGGTGAGAATTCAAGCCGCTTTGCGGTCTGTCGCCGAAAGGGCCAGTGATCTAGGGGTGTTGTTGGTTGGATATAGTAAACCCGGGTCTGCCCATAGTAGCCAACAAATGGTTCCGTTGCCGGTTTTGAACAACTGAGCGCTAATGTTCTGTTGGCATCCCACCAGAGAAGAGTTTCACCAGTGGCAGGATTCAAACCTAAGGGAGTTTGCCTAGAAAGAAAATTAGAGCCCTAAACTGAGCACAGAGGCCTGGTTAGAAAAGCATATCGCTTCAGATATACACGCTATATTTTTTGCAACCTATGGAAACGAGCTTTTCGACTGGTTATCCAAGTTGACAGATAGGAACACATTCAAGAAGAAAAGAAACATTGTCTGGACACCGGAGCTGACTCAGACCATGGAAAACCTTGACAATCCCATTACGAGAGCAATGGACTTTTGGCTTGCGAGTGTGCTAGGAGGCTTTGTTACAGAATTTGTAGTTGACCAGAGAAAAAGCTTCAGCGAGGCTGAGCGGTACTTCTTCAAAGGATATCGTGGTAAGTACCTAAAGTCTCTAAACTTGTCCATTAAGATGCTGCTACATGAAAAAGGAGTAATGGACATGGTTATAGATGAATAAGTAAAGATAGTAATGTCACAAGAGTTTGAAAGTGATTTTGATGACATTGGACGCACACGTAGTGGCAAGAAATATAAAGTAACTTTCGGCTCCCCTGTATTTGGAGATAGTTTAGACAATATTAGGCAACTGAGCCCTAGTACCACAGAAGAACCAGAGGGGGGTATCCCTTACCAGCCTTATACCCCACAGAAACAGACCGGGACTTAGAGTAATCCCATAGGTACTCCATCCAGTAGCTCACAGACAATACCTACTGCCACTACATCACCTTCACCTACACCGCTGAGTGGTAGTAATCCATTCAATCAGAACCCACCGCAGAGAAATAGAATGGGAGATGATATGAAGCTACCTACCTTTAAGGGTACAGGAGCAGAGGACCCGTAACAGCATTGGTTCCTATGCGAAGCCATGTGGACCATTAAAACAATCAATGAAGATAACCTTAAACTTGTACAGTTGGTCACTACACTCAGAGATCGAGCTTTAACATGGTACATAAAGTATACCACTCTACCTAAGACACTTGCCCAAGTCAAGAATGCCATGATTTAAGAGTTTAAGAAACCTAACTCTGAATCTCAGTGCATAACAGAGCTCAAGGATATTAAGCAGCTACCATCAGAATCAGTATGGGACTTTGACCAGAAATTCAAAGCCCTTATAGACCAAGTAAGTTTTGAGTTTGCGCCGGAGCAGCATAAGGAATGGTTTATTGCAGTGCTGCTCCCTCACATTAGAGTGCCATTAATGCAACAGAAACTCCAGACGCAGGATGACGCGTTGGAGATGGCGATGAAGCTAGAAGCTTCACCTTTAGTAGAAACTAGTGCAAGCATGACAACTCTACAGAACCAGTTGGCCAATCTCACGTTACAGATACACGAACTTAAGAAAGGAAAAGAGGTTATGCAAGACATATGGTGCTTACGATGTAGAGCACAGGGTCATACCAAAGACAACTGTCCAGTCTTTGTAGAATATCTAGTGTCAGGGGCTCCTAACCCCTTACCACGAACGCAAGGGCCATGGTGTGAAATATGCAAAACACAAGGACACCCACCTCAGCAATTCCCTTTGCTTCAGAAGTATGTACAGACACCTAAGAACCTATACTGTGTCTTCTGCAGCTCTGTCGGACATGATGAACAGAATTGCCAAGCCTATGAGCTCATGTTAGATAGAAAACATGATGTATACAGAGTCCAGTTAGAAACACAGGGTCCAGCAGCAGGACCACAGCCTGATCCGACCTATGGAGGCCAGGGAGGATGATTCAGAGGACGAGGCCATGGGGGAGGCTTTGCAAGAGGATAAGGCTTCGGCAGAGGAGAGGGTTTTGGCCGTGGTCGTGGACCAATCACTTGTTATAACTGTGGAGTTGTAGGACACTATGCTAGGGACTGTCAGAGCCCCACTACTACTTGTAATTACTGCAAATCTTACGATCATACCATATAGGAGTGTCCTACCTTGATAGCTAAGATCAAAGATACTAAGACAGCGGTACACCAGAACGTCCAGCTTATTGTTGCTAAGAAGGCAGAGCCAGAACCAAGAGTCAATATTGTGACTCGTAGCGGTGCTTCCACCAGTGGGACATCGCAGGAGACCGGAAAGAACATAAGTCAGGAGTGGGTGCGTAGAGCTCCTGGTAAAGCAACAGCACTCGACCTACAAAATAATAAAGAGACATTTCATGAAGCCAAGGCTTCCTTCGAGGAACCTACACAATTAGGATCGCAAGTACCGCCGTTTAGGGGCGTACCGCAGCAAGTACCTTGTGTCGATAACCCAGAACAGATACCGCAGGCTACCACATCGGGAAGATGCGATGAGGATGAATCGACAGGAAATGTACAATCCTTCCTGCGCAGTTGTTTGAAGCTCTTGAGAAATGAAAAAGCTATCGGTGAGCTACAGCGCATCATAGATCAGTGTCAGCAACCTTCTCTATCGGACAGTGCACACCGCGTTGTTCATGTTGGAGTAGGGTCCCGCAGCTACAGAGGAAGCTGCTAGTTTAGCGGAAAGGTAAAGTTTTGGCGGAAAGAGGAGAAGGAAAGGCTACGACACTGTAGTGCGTTTCCAGCTGTAGAGCAGAGCCGGAAACATTGACTTTTGAGATAGAAAAGTCTATAAGGCAACAGTACCTGAGCGGCCGAGAGAAGAAAGCTCAACCACTGCATTGAAGGCAGCGGCGGAAGATAGGAGGGCTCAGCGAACCTCATAAAGAAGAAGGAGTAGCGAGGCTCAGGCATTGAAGACAAAGGCTAGATTAAGAGTAGTGAACCGGTGCATAGTACCCATGATCAGTGCCGGGAAGCATGGAAGACTGCATAAAGCTACAGTGTGACGGGAAGCGGCTACCTCAAGGACAGAGAGGACCGACTGTCACTAATTAGGGTATGGGTTTACTGTTGGGATAGGCCCACAGTGTTTTAATGGCATGACCTTCGGGCTACCTATAAAAGCTTGCATTTGTACTGTAAAAGGGTTGGTTCAGAGGTTGATTCCTTAGTTGATTAGTTGAATACTTTTGAAGTAGATTCAGGAGTCAGTCAGACAGACAGTGTTGTAACGATCCAGACACCTAGCTTGTCTGTGAGTCATTTGAGTCTGTATGTAACCATCTAGAGAGAGAACAGAGAGGGAAGGATATATTGTAAGAAAGGCAGTATAGAGATAGGAAAAGGCCAGAGATCTAGAGGAGATCTCGCGCTGCATATGCATTGCAACAGACTGTGCCAACTTCCCTCAAGATAGATAATAGAAGCACAGTTTGGTGGACGTAACTCCCATCCTGGGGGTGAACCACGTTAAATCCGCGTGTTATGTGTTGTATGAATGTGATTGTATTTGTTTATTGTTACTGGTTATTATGCTTATGATATGAGTTGCAGTCAATGAATGTATGTATTGCTCAGCTTACAGTAGTACTCGGGGATTAAAGTAAATGAAGTATTTCAGTAAGTCGCATAGAGGCTCCCTTATATTGTTTCTAAATGACTGTTTAATCGGAATATAACTTCCTGGAGTTCAAACTTCGCCCGTCGACACAGCCCGTGTTAGAGCACAAGTCGTGGAGGTAGAATATCGCAGAGAGGCGATATCGTACCGGCAGAGGAGCTGCGGTGCGCGATACCACGAGCTGAGGGTCTGGCGCTGAGAAGGGGTTGTGTGTCCTGCGGTGTGCAGCGATGCGATAAGGAAGGAGATATTGTGAGAAGGTAGAAGGAGTGAGACGAGGGAAGAACCTGTGCGGTGCGCGTGAGGGTAGAGAAGCTGCGGTGAGAAGGACTGCGCGACGGAGAGAGTGCGTGACGCACCCACCCAGTAGGAGATCCCGCAGCCTGAAGAGCTGCGCAACACCAGTAGGACTGCCGCAGAACCTGGTCCAAGACACTTGAGTCTTGGCCAACCCATTAGATTCACTTCGGGTGAGACTTCAGGCTGCTTTGCGGTCTGTCGCCGAAAGGGCCGGTGGATTAGGGGTGTTGTTGATTGATTACAGTAAACCTAGGTCTGCCCATGCAATCAACAGTTCATAATATTACAGGACATACAAGGACCAGAAGGGAGATGAAACTCACAGCACAGATTGGAGAGTTCGAAATGGACGAAGTCGTCTTAGATCTGGGATCAGAGGTGAATGTTCTAACTAAGAAGACATGGGAATAGATGGGTAGCCCTCAGTTAGCCATATCACCTATCCACCTGAGACTAGCTAATCAGCAGCGAGTATCACCATTAGGTTGACTGCCACAGGTGCCAGTTGACATTGACGTAGTTCTTACTTTTGCGGACTTTGAGGTTATAGAAATCATTGGTGACAGTCGACCATATCCAGCACTATTAAGTATTGATTGGGCGATTGGTAGCAAGGCTGTCATCGACCTAAAGAGAAGAAAAATGACCTTTGAGGATGCACAGATCCGGGTCATCGCACTGCTGGATCCTTACCAAGGTCCTAGATATATCGAACCTATCCGAGCCAAGGAGGAGGCACATAACATGGATAGTCTCTACCAGATGACTGCGAACTAGAGCGACTACATCAATCCAACCGCAGAAGGGAACATTAGTTGGCAATGCGATAGCTCATGTGCATCGGATTCCGATATTGGTCTAGAGAACTAGCAGAACAGACTTTACGAAGTCTCAGCACGCAGATGTGCATTTATGAGTAAATCACTGCGATGGATTGGCGCGGAGACCACTGAGATTCCATCGTATCATGGTCTAACAGATATTCAGGAATTCCTTAAGCATTTTGAGCAACAGATGCCTTATGAGCAGAGGATCGCAGCTATGGACCTTGCAGTACGAGCCACACCTGCAAGATGGTGGTACGCGCATAAAGAAAATATCGCATCATGGGATGATATTAAAAGATTGATGGCCATCAGATTTTCGGTCGACAAAGAGTATGTCCCGCAGAAGTACACAGGAGAAACTAACCCCAGGGCACACATTCAGACATGTGAACAGAACTGGTCGGACATTCCAGAGGATGAATGGGTTCATAGTTTCATTCACACATTGGACACAGTCCCAAGGAACTGGTACACAGAGACCGAGTTGCGCAAGGGGACGACCACATGGTCACTTATGACAGACAGTTTCCTACTTACCTTCATGTTTGAATCAGAACATCCAAGTGTTTCTCAGGCCCTAGACATAATCAATATCAAGATATTCGAGGACTGTACCATCCCAGTGCAGGCTCAACCTGAGTGGACCATCCAGTTGCAAGACGCGCTTGAGTGCTATAACTTCATAGCAAAACCAAACAATGAAGATAAGGATGAGGATGAGGATCCTCGCAACACCAACAGTCCGGAGTTAGAAGGGACTCACGATGTTGGGGGACCACAGTTAGAGATTCCAGTAATCACCGAACCTATCAAGATTAAAAAGATCAATATTGGCACAGATGCAGAACCTAAGTTTGCCTCTATTGGAGACTATTGGAATGATGAAAGAGTCGGACAGATTGCCGACTTGTTACACGACTATCAGGACCTATTTCCCACCAAGTTCACAAAGATGAAGGGAATAGTTGGAGACCTGGGAGTTATGAGGATACCATTGAAGGAGGATCCTAGACCAGTTAAGCAACGCCCATATAGATTGAACCCACGCTACAAAGAAAAAGTAAAGGATGAAATCAATAAGATGCTAGCAGTAGGCATCATTGAGCCGGTAGAAGAAAGCGAATGGGTTAGCCCCAGGGTCGTAGAATAAAAGAAAACAAAAGGAGACATCAGGATCAGTGTCGATCTGCGCAAGCTCAACGATGCATCGCTTCACGATCCATTTTCGACACCATTCACTGATGAGGTATTAGACAACGTGGGAGGACAGGAGGTCTACTCCTTCACTGATGGGTTTTCAGGCTACCATCAGATCAGAATACATCCAGAAGATCGGTCCAAAACCACCTTTGCAACAGAATGGGGCTCGTTCCAGTATACGGTAATGCCCTTTGGTCTTAAGAATGCACCAGCTATATTTTCTAGAGTAGTTGTTGCTGTATTTAAACAATACATTCATAAATTCTTAGAAGTATATTTTGATGATTGGACTGTATTTGGACTAATTGACAAGCATATAGGAGACTTAAGACTGATGTTAGAGAAATGTAGGCAGTACCAGATTTCTTTAAACTTGAAGAAATGTATATTTTGTGCACCGTTTGGTATTTTGTTGGGTCACATTGTTTGCAGACAAGGCTTGATGGTAGATCCCGCGAAGATTGCCGTCATTGTAAACCTTCCAGCACCCAACTCAGTCAAGCAACTGAGGACAGTACTTGGTCATACCAGGTACTACAGAAAGTTCATCAAGGGATATGCAAAGATCACAGCACCAATGGAGAAATTGCTCAAGAAAGATGTAAAATTCCTATGGAACGAGGAATGTCAGCAGAGTCTAGACATGCTTAAAGAGAAAATGGTTACAGCACGCATCTTAGTATTTCCCGACTGGACTAAGCCATTTCATGTACATGTGGATGCGTCTGGCATCGCATTAGGGGTTGTTTTAACACAACCAGGAGAAGGGGACATTGACCACCCTATCACATATTCCAGCAGAAAGCTCTCGACAGCAGGAAAGAACTACACCACAACTGAAAGGGAAGGCTTAGCTATGGTGTATGCGCTACAGAAGTTTAGGCACTACCTGTTGGGTGCCCCGTTCAATATGTTTACTGACCATTTCGCGTTAAAGTATTTGGTCAATAAGCCAGTGTTAGGGGGGAGAATTTGTAGATGGTTACTCCTCTTTCGGGAGTATGATTTTGAAATCATTGTGAAACCAGGAAGACTGAATGCAGGACCTGATCATTTGTCGTGGATAGACTCAGGAGAAGAGCCAAGTAACCTAGATGAGAATCTACTGGATGCGCCGTTGTTCTCTATACAGATCGCAGATGAATACTATGCCGATATTATTCAATTTCTCACTACGGGAGTAGCACCTGATGAGTTTACTAAGCAGCAGAAGAAGCAGTTGGTTGTTAAAGCTGCTGACTTCACCCTCATCGCAGGACACCTATACAAGTTAGGCCCAGATGAATTTTTGCACAGATGTGTGATGCCGCATGAAAAAGACGTCATTATCAGAGAGGCACATTCAGGAACCGCAGGAGGTCATTTCGTAGGAAAGCCGACTGCACAGAAAATCCTAGAGGCAGGATTATGGTGGCCTACTTTGCATAAAGACACCAAGGACTTTTGCAGATGCTGCGATATCTGCCAAAGGGTGGGAAAACCCTCGCGACGCGATGAAATGCCGCTGCGACTGCAAGTCACGTTGCGTGCATTTGACAAATGGGCTATAGATTTTGTGGGTCCTATCAACCCACCAGGAAAGCGCACTGGTGCGAGATATATTATCACTGGAACATAGTACCTCACCAGATGGGCAGAGGCCAAAGCAGTAAGAAATTGCGATGCTGCTACAGCTGCACAGTTCCTTTTCGAAAACATCATCAGTAGGTTTGGATGCCCAGTAATTTTGATGAGCGATCAAGGCACACATTTCTTGAATAGCACTATTGAGGCATTGACAGAAGAATTCCAGATCCAGCACCATAAGAGCACTCTCTACCATCCACAGGCTAATGGTATAGTGTAGGCCTTTAATAATATTTTAGAAAATGCTCTTACTAAGATCTGCAATAGCCAGAGGAATGATTGGGAACTCAGAGTTAATGTTGTATTATGGGCATACAAGACCACATGCAAGAAACTTACGGGACACACACCTTTCAGCTTAGTATATGGACAGGAGGCTGTTATGCCTATGGAGTATATTCTTCCCAGTTTAAGAATCGCTCAGATTACCGAGATGACTGATACATACACAGTTGAGGAAAGGTTAGCACAGTTGCTTACCTTAGAAGAAGACAGATTCATCACCGGATTCCATCAGAAAGTGCAGAAGGCACGAGAAAAAGCTTGTCATGATAGACACATCAAGAACAAGACTTTCAAGATCAGAGACCTAGTGCTCCTCTATGATAGCAAATTCATTAAGTTTCCAGGGAAGTTCAAGACACATTGGCTGGGGCCATATCAGATACAGCAAATCATAGAGGGAGGTGCCGTCCAGCTCAGCCTGCTGAATGGGGAGCTTTTTCCCACATGGATTAATGGCAGTAGGCTTAAGCCCTATAGTGATAGCCACCCCACCTCTTAACCAGTCATAGCGGTGCAGATGTCCAGTGTAGTTGAAAGGAGGCATCGCACCGGGAACAAGTCTACACCTAAAAAAAATAAAAAAAAATAAAAAAAATAAAAAAATTAGTTTGTTGCTTTATGCAGGTGATGCGGAGTCGTATCGCAGCAGCGCGATGTTTCCCCGTGCTACGTACTCAGTTTTGCAACCGACAAAGGCCAGTCATGTCAGCAGTTGACAGGTAGTTAATGAGGTAATGATCCATAGATTTGGCAGCAGTATAATCAATTTTTCCATATTTGGTAAATCTCCGATGAGACCGACGCCTGTGCACACACGTTTCGAGGAAAATTCGATTGGATTTATGCATTTATTAGGGATCGGATGGCGGGTGTGGTCTTGTCTAGGCATTAATGATGACCGACGGGTTCAGTCTAGATGACCGTTGCATCCGGGAGTATCGTATTGGGCATAAAAGCAGCAAGTATTCAAGTGGGACAGTTACATTTTCAGAAAAGCCGAGAGCCATAGAGTTAAGTTGTTAAGAGTTCTGTGTCCAGAGCTAAGTGGTTACAGAGTGCTGTGATTTTCATAAGTTGCAGCCAGTGCACGTCTGCCATTTTGTACTGAGTGGGTTATGTCCGAGGACGAACCGATAGCAACATTTTGAGAATATTTCAGTGTTACGGCCTTGCTGGAGCTATGACAACGCCACCAAAGAATGCTCTGCCAAGTTCGTCACAGACCAGACAGCAACCACAAACGAGGAGCCAATCTCAGGTCAATGATGAATCAGGTTCAGAGCGTGAGGAAGAAGTTCACAGCGGAGCAGACTACATGATACCACGATTCGAAGGCATGCCAGCACCAAAAATTTCTAAGAATGCTAAGTATACTATTCCCATACCACCCATTGATTCTCGAGTAAAGGAAAATGGAGATCTAGTAGGATATGCTGCTGTTGTTAAATTCCTAGATTATAACCTGGCAGAGGGTAAGACATATCCTCAGTTCAAGCCGGATAGCTATCTGAAGATTGAGAAGAACATAAGGACAGGGAGAGATGAATGTGTTCCCCTGCCGCATGTTCAGATTCTTGAGCAGTCAGGACTGCTCAATTTGCTGAGATTACCTCATTTTGGACGAGGTGCAGAGGTTAACGCTGTGGTGCGTATTTTACTTTCTTGTGTACACGGAGGGTACCTTTGGCTAGGCAGCAAGGTGGACCTGAACATTGATTTGATACATCGTATCACCGGCCTATCCAAGACGGGTAGACACCTTGATATATAGACAAGAGGAAAAATCAAGGACTCCAAGTTACCAAAAGCCCT
Organism: Pseudotsuga menziesii; assembly: GCA_001517045.1. Lineage (NCBI taxonomy): Eukaryota > Viridiplantae > Streptophyta > Pinopsida > Pinales > Pinaceae > Pseudotsuga > Pseudotsuga menziesii. The sequence goes on from LPNX010123324.1 coordinate 193,624, forward strand.
AGTAACTAAGTATCAGCTACACAGAGGAGGACGGGGTTATGACATTTCAAGTATACCAAATGAGACACTTATATTCACCGCCAGTCTGCTCGCGGGAAGACTGCTAACCAAGGTTCGACCAAAGGAAGTTACAGGATCCGTAATTCACCTGGCCATACAGGTCATAGAGGGGGAACCGTTCAATTGGTCTCTATTCTTATTAAATATGTTTCAAGCAGATTGCTTGGCAGCTCAAGATGAAGCTAACCACCCTTTCCATTTTTTGTGGTTGCTTATTCTTTGTGCATTTGTCGGATGGAAGGAGCCACCCCATACCCAATTTCCACAGATGGCAAGTGGCGCACCCAAAGGAGTGCGCTATGCCAGCTTATGGGAGACCAACCGCCCAGCCAAGAAAGCAATCAATGTGATGGTATTCCATGACTACTATAAGCTGTTGATGAAGGTCATTCAAGAGACACCACGGCTCATCACAGAGATTGTGGACATGTACAACAGCCGGCTTAATTTTATGGCAGACAGCCATTTAATCTATCTGCGGCGGAAAAATACTAAGTGGGATGATTGGGCTACTGGCTCGTTTAGGATGGAAGCCCGGGACATCGAAGAAGTCATAAGAGACTTCGATGACCAATGGAAGCAGGAATATGAAGATACCGCACCACTATCATCAGACTCTGAAGACACAGAACACCAGAACAAGGACAAAGACAAAGCAGACATCCAGACTCAATCTTCAATAGAGGAACCACTACGAGGGGAAAAGAAGAGACCTTTACAGCAAGGGTCACCAGGGACACAGCAGAAGAAAAAACAGAAAACCTCAAAGCCAACTCTGAAGACAGCATTGACAGACGATGACTATGAACTCATCACAACACGAACGTGTGATACATTGAAGGACTCACTTGATGCGATGAAGGAGGCACAGGAAAAGAGCCAGAGCGCAGTCGAAAAGCAACTTCTATACTTAAGAATGATTACAGAGAAAACTTCCATGAGGTACACTCCACCTGACAAGATGAACATCGGAGAGACCTCGGCACCGTCGATGTCCCACCAGGAAAGCTTAACAAAAGATCGCCTCAATACTGTGTTAATTCCACCAGGGAGTATCCGATTCCCTGCCGCAATGAAGGACCCACGAGTTCAGTTTAGGCAATCCATTGAAGTTAACCTTGCAGAGTTTCATATTGACCAGTTGTATATGATCCAGTAGCAGTTAGGCGCAGAGCTCAAGAGTAGAGAGCTCGAGACTTACCAGCAGAATACCCAGCTGAAGCAACAGAATGCAGCACTTGCTATCAGTGTTCAGAAAAGGGCAGACGAAGTACGAACATCTGAGGAAAGAGAGAAAGATCTTTCTCAAGTTTTGCAGAGCATTGCATTAGAACTACCCCAATGTAATATTGAGTTCACCCTGCCAGTTCCGCAGAAGCTAAGAAGAGTAGCAGACATAGCAAAGTCTCTAAAAGAAACCGTGACTAGGATGGACATAGAAGTGGCCAAGATAAAGGCAAACCATGAGGTGCAGATCGTTGAGCTTGAGGATCGCTTACGAGACACCTCCCAGGAAGACCGGAAAGCCCGAGTAGAAGCCCTCCGACTCACTTCTGCGCAGATGCAATCTCGCATCGACGAATCTTGGTTAGTACTAACCGATGCGACAAACACATGGGCCGAGTTAGATGAGCCACCGGAGAAAGTACAAATCCAGCAAAATATTCAACAGATAGAGAATACTACTGCGGCAATGAAAGAAGAAATTAAGGGCTTGGCAGCTCTTCAAAAGATGAGGAAGACAAAGGAGATGAATAGTTTGCAGCAGGAAGCGCAACAATTAAGAACCAAGGAGATGCACATTAATGACCTGCTTCAACCGTATCAATAGCAAATCATAGAGATAGTTGATACGGTTGAACATAAAATGAAGGAGTTCACTACCACTAGGGAGAACACTGACGCCATAGAAGACGCCAGTATTAGTCAATCTTTGCTTGACTCGGCACAATAGAGTGTCGAAGTGATGAAGAAGGAAGTCGAAGGACTTCGTGACAGGTTACAGAGGGCTTCACAGGAAGCCAAGGCAAAGCTACAGCAGGAGAAGCCCGCTGCAGGTAGCTCGAGGAAGAGCCACAAGTAAGTGTTAGGGGACTATTGGAGCAGGGTCCCACAGCTACAGAAGAAGCTGCTAGTTTTGGTGGAAAGATAAGTTTTGGCGGAAAGAAGTTAAGACAGAGCTACGACGCCGTAGCACATTTCCAGCTGGAGAACAGAGCCGGAAACCATGACTTTTAAGATAGAAAAGTCAAGAAGGCAACGATACCTGAGCGGCCGAGAAGAGAGAGCTCACCCACTGCATTGAAGGCAGCGGCGGAAGACAAGAGGGCTCAGTGACCCTCATAAAGGAGAAGGAGCAATGAGGATGAAGCATTGAAGGCGAAGGACAGAATAGCGAAGCAGTGCATAGTACCCATGATCAGTGCCGGGAAGCATGGAAGACTACAGAGAGCTGTGGTGTCACAGAAAGTGGCTACCTCAAGTATAGATATGGCCGACTGTCACTAGTTAGGGTTTGGGTTACTGTTGGGACAGGCCCACAGTGTTGTAATGGCAAGACCTTCGGGTTGCCTATATAAGAATATATTTTGTATTGTAAAAGGGTTGGTGGTTTGGTTAGTTGGGTCATTCAGTTGTTAATAGTGTTTTGCAGACTGTTAGACTGTTGTAAAAGCCTAACTCTAGTTCTGTTACTAGCAGTAGAAATCTTACGATAACCAGTAGCTGGCTTATAGAATATGTATGTAAAGATCCACAGGGATCGACAGAGAGGGAAGAGTATATTGTAGGAGAGAAATATAGAAGAGAGAAGAGATCTAAGAGAGAAGATCTTAAGCTACATATGCGGTGCAGCTCAACTGTGTTTTACCTTCCCCTAAGCTATAATAAAAACACAGTTCTGTGGACGTAACTTCCATCCTGGAGGTGAACCACGTTAAAATCAGTGTTATGCGATTGGTTTATGTGTTATGTTTCTTTATGCAATTCTCAGTTAGTTTATGGACTTTGTTTACAGTTTAATGAATGAATGTGTTAATCAGTTCACAGCAATATAGAAGGGTAAAAATAGGTTAACATATTTGGCACGATGTTTATGGTTCATTCATGCTTTGCGTAAAATAGTCTCTATTGCAGTATTGAATAGCCTTGTATGTTAAGTCTTGCACGTCGACACGAGCAACGCTAAGTGTGCTAAACCGCAGAGGTAGGATATCACAGAGAGGTGATACCGCACCGACAGAGGAGTTGCGGTGCGCGATACCGTAGGTGAAGGAATTAGCATTGGATGGGAAGTGCGTGTCGCACCATGCGCAACGATGCGATAAGGTAGGAGATATCGCGGACCTGAGAAAGTGCACGCCGTAGGGAAGGATTGTGCGGCGGTATAAATACCATCTCGCGAATAGAAGAGCTGCTAGGGAGGAGATCGTGCGACGCGAGCAAGAGGTCACGCGATGCACAGAGGAGAGACCGCAGCTAGGAGAGCTGCGAGCCTCAGTGGGATTTCCTCAGAACCTGGTCCAAGACACTTGAGTCCTTGGCCAACCCATTAGAGTCACTTTGGGTGAGACTTCAGGCCACTTTGCGGTCTGTCCCCGAAAGGGCCAGTGATCTAGGGATGTTGCTGGTTGGATATAGTAAACCCGGGTCTACCCATAGCAGCCAACAATGCACTTCCACAATTCATATTCATAGTACATCTACTCCACTTTATGATTGAATCCATTATGCATGGGTCACTTACTTTACACTTTGCAAGATATATTTGTGTCTAAGTGTCTTTTGTAGAGTTCCATGGGGATCTCCCCTAGGAGGTTTTGACTTCTGAAGAAGTTAGGAGAAGTGACTAAGGATACAATGGTCACTTTATCTACATATGCTTGTTGATGGCTTGGACTACCATTTCATTTGGTAATAGGGACCAAGTGTGTGTTCCCAATGTTTAATATGCCACCTTGTGTTGATACATGTAACAAATTCATGACCAAATTTGTAAGTCTAAGGAACCCATCTCCTAAAAAGATAAGCTCGCTTTTGAACACATAGATCCTTATCCATCATGGCACCTTGATTTACCCTATTGTACACAAACTCATTTTTATGCTGCCTAACATGAATAAGACTCAGACATTTGATTTCTTATAGAAATCAAATATTTCTCCATTTTAACCACCCCTAAGTAGTTTCCTCATTGGCTAAGTTTCTTAGAGAAGATCATATAACCAACAACTAATCTCCTAAATAATTTATTTGGGAAATTTGAGGGTAGCTAGATATTCTACCCCATGGAACAATGCATATCATTCGAGTTGATTGTTTGACATGAATCCCAATCCCGATGAAAACGTTGTCACTTAGGTTCCTCTAGGATCCAATAACAACCCCCTTTCACCTACCATCCTTATCAATATATATCTAAGTACTTAATGTTAAAATACAAAGTCAACTATTAATATTATTTCATATAACATTTATATATTCAAAATTAATAGATGATGATAATGATTTTTTTCCAAAGAAAAAATGTTTTTTTCTTGATATTCATGACAATCAAAGAAAAAAATTGCATCCCATAGGTATTATTTTTTAGGTTCACAGCTTCCAACATCTCAGTTACAACTCTTCATAGACTTCAAACAGTCTTTCTGCATAAAACAAAATACTAAACTTATGCATACTAACTCTAATCTTCTTCACAAAAAGAGACTAATACATCTTGGTTGTTACTTTTCATAGGCCAATTACATAGAAATATACAAAAACAACTTCAAGATGAAAATACATAAACAAATTCAATAACTAGGATTAATCTCAAACCTCATATCCTTCTTGGATGGTGACACCATCCATAATTTCTTGATAGAACAAGGTTCTCGCTTCACACTTAACAACATCTTTAGATAATTTATCAGCTTAAGAGTAGAAAATCCTTAAAATGTGCATAAGATATATGTGCTTGAAGGTTTTAATCAAACCTTTGACACTCCTGCACCAATTACTCAACTAAAGAACTTGTAAGTTGAAGATTCATTTTTCCCACTCAATTATCACCTTCGAGTCACCAAAGATATTAAGAGAGTCAATTCCACATTTGACGGTGAAAAGAGGAACTCCCCATAATGCTACAAGTTCTACTTTAATATTACTTCCTTCATCTCCTCCCATTCATAACTTGAAGTAATGATTCTCATTTAATTTTACCACCCCAAATGAAGATCATGATGATAATTACTGATATTTTTTATAATTAACTTTGAGTTATACCACATTAATAAATAAATTTAGAATTTATTTTTATTTAACTCATTACCAATATTTACTTAGGAATTTGTTTATATAAAAAATTAATTATTAATATTTGCATTTATTTCAAATAAAATTTATGTAATGTTTTAAGCTTGATAAAAATTAATTTGATGATTACGGATTTACATAAGACAATTAAATTTAAACCTTATGTCACATTAAAATATGACATAGATAAGAAACACTAAATATGATATTTGAATAGATACAAAAAGACAAACCATAAAACATACTATTTATTTAAATAAAAACTTAAATCATGACCATTCCTTCGGTTTTTTCAATATAATAGTTATTTATTTATTTATCGAATAGTACATGATATGAGTCATTAAATTTGTGTTCGAAGAGATTTTTTTTCCAAAGAAAAAAGCATAATTTAATTAATTAGTAATAAAATTACATGTTGTAGAAAGGATTTTCTTAGCCCTTTCCTCAAGATGGCTTGATAGTCATTCTGTCAAAAAGAGATGACAAAGAAAAAAACCAAAAGTTTTTCTAGAAATATTTTTCTCCTTGGAGAGCCCTAAAAATAGCTTGTGATTGGAGACAAAGGACTGTTTTGGAATACCAGAGATAGACACAATATCGTGCCTAGTTATCCATCCCAAAAATAAACTGTAGACAGTTTAAAAAACTATTTGGTGTTTCTTAGTTTGGTTGTGGTCCTTCTATGAAAGGACTGTGGTAGAAGTCGTGGAAGGACTCATTGTTGTATTCAGTGATCTTCCACTAGCTTTGCATGAGGTTTAGCCCCTTTTTGGAAAGTTGATACGCACTTGTGTTACGTTCCCTGTAGACATGATGGCATTCGAATGAGTCAAACTCTTCCAAAATCTGTTGAGTATCTTCAAACACAGTATTTAAAAATACATTGTGGCAATTTTGAATATTATTTATCCAATTTATGACTACCATCGAGTCACCAAAAATTTGAATATGATCACAGTTCCTTTCCCTTGAAAAAGTGAGGATAAGTTTCAGAGTGAGAAGTTCTACAAAGTTGTTAGTGCCCTGACCCAGTCCCAGCTGAATTTCAAAGAAGTGGGATTCAGACAGGAAGAGGACTTCTCCCCCCCCCACACACAATGACCATCTTTTGAGGCACCATCGAAGTCGGCCCATGACAAAATTTTGTTTATTTCTTCCTCTCTGATGGTTCTAGATATTGGCTAATTGTTTTCTTAGGGAAAGTTAGAAAGGATATCCAAACTGGTTCGGGCAGTGCATTATAAACTGGAGACCTTGTCCTAAAAAATTTCCCTATTTTGGGCTACCCAAAATATTTCACAAAGTGTCCAATACTTTATTGAAAAATTTAAATGCATTTTTTTAAAGTCAATACGGTATTGAGTTTTATTAAAGTTTAAAAAAAATATTTATTATGTCCCCAGTAAGGGGATATATATGAATCGCTCAGTGTGATTATTTGGAGCAATTTGTAGTAGTTTAAAAAAATATAGGAGTTAGACCAAAGTTGTGTATTTTCTTTTATTTTTTTAGTTTCTTAAATGTCTATTTTTTAATCTTATTATTGGTCTGTTCTACATGATTTTTCCTTGGGTTCTTATGCCCAAGGACCCAACGGCGTCGCTGATATCATCAATTCTATAATTCTCTTCGTAAAGAATACCTCCTTTAATATTTCATATTTCGAGATCCGTACTTTAATATTTGGGTATGCATCTTTATTGATGGGATCCAGTGCTACAAATGGATCCGATGCATCTTTCTCAACGACTACACATTGAAATTATAGTTCTATTTGCATTCCAAACTATTATAGGTTTCCGTCGCACCCAAACAATTTTGCAGTTTGATCTGGATTTATGGTTTTCATCCACCCTGTACTTGAATGGGTTAAAAAATAGAAAAGAAAGAAAATGCAACTAGGTTTTCAAGGGAATGGGGTAGGAGCCCCGCATACAAAGTGAGTAGTAGGTGGAGTAATTATATATGCCCATCCATCTGGTATCAATTCCGTGTCAATATATTAAACCGAGTGCCCCATCAAGTCCTACATTTCTCAGTGTGTTAGGTTTTTCTAGCATCAGCGTTAAGAGAGCTCTATTATCATTGTTGTTGTTTCTTGCGAGAAAAGTGTAATGAAAACATTTACATTTACATATAAAATGGGGAAGCAGGAAAAAATGGATTTTCCATCAATGGAAATGGATATTCGTATAGTGATGCATATGTTAATAGGAACAGAACTACTAATGGTCATGCAGTTGATCATGTTAATGGGAACGACAACAATGGGATTTCCATAGTGTCGGGGATTTGAAACCACGCTTTTGGAGACGGGCGATGCCGCTGATTTTTGTATGGAGAAGAAATTGAAGAAAATAGTAACAAGTGCTTTTTTCACTAAATATACGTTGTACACTATCTGGAAATATATAAAATAAAGATTGTGAATTATCTTTTCTCTGAAATGTCAATCATAAGTTTATCTATCACAAATTACTAGTGCATCTGGTGCTCGTCTGCCACCTGAAGTAAGTGATTAAGTAATATTCCTTTAAATGGGGGAAAATACTTGGTTCTCATCATTTTAATTTGTAGTCATGATGTGTGATTTCAGCCTCAAAAACATTTTCATCATGGGATGCGACAAAGCTCCACATAATAGGATGTATTACAGCACAAGATGTCAAGAAAGTGGTGATGCATGACATTGATAAGGTCTAATCGCCCATCTCCATTAATTTATGGTTTTATTTCTTTTAGTTTGAATTTTTCTGGACTTAAATAAAACGTTGCTTCTAGGATGTTGTTGAATTTTTCTCATAATTTTAGAGTCTGTAACTATCAACGAACATGAACAACTGGTTATATCAAAAGGATTCTCATTTTTTTGTGCTGAGATGCGTCCATTATAGATCCTAGGATTCTATAATTCCTATATATTATCAAGCATTTCCTCCCTATTCCATGTCCCTTTCAAGTTACTCAAACTTACTATTTGATTTCCCATTGAAAAATACTTAGCCCTTTTGTATCGCGAGTTCGTTACCTAAATTTCGTTTAGCCTTTAGTGTTGCAAGTTTCCCATCTCTATTGACCTTTTACATACTCTACGGTAAAAATAAAATTTTTGGGAGACAGACCGTTTGAAACCCTAGACACTTATTTATCGGCAAAAATATCGAGTAAAGGATTTTTTGCATAAATGAAAAGGTGTTTCATTGAGAAAATCCTCATTGCAAGGGAACTTTCTGCTAACATTTGTAAAAGTAACCACCTAATGATTTGATCATTTCAAACTGGTTGTTGTGAACAAGTAAGCGATATGTAGTTCTCGAATTGAGAATCATTATCAATGATGCTAGGTAGTGAATTTCTAATTCTTCATTTTCTCAAACTATTCCTTATACCTCTTAGGTTACTGCTAAAGTTTAAATCTTTAATCGAAATTCTTCAATGCAGGGCTGAGCTCGAGAACGAAGATGAAAAATTTGATGCCATAATAGGAGACCTCACAGATCCTATGGAAGGAGTTCCTTGTTATCAATTGTACACAAAATATTTCTATGAGCTTGTTCTAAAACCAAAGTTGAGCCACACTATAACATCACAATACTTAAAAATAATCCTAGTGCTCTTTTTAGTTTAAAAATTTAGAATTCACTTTAAAAAATTCTTAAAATCTAGGGTAAATTATGTTTTCACATTTTTAGATATATTAAACATGTCAATTTTACTTTTACTTGTAAGGTTTTCACTCTAAGGAGTGATTTTATAGATAAAGTATCGAATTGTATTTCCCAGATCTCATAACAACGTAATTATAATATGATCTCATACATCATCTAGATGTTGCGTTAGAATCCAATACACATAGAAAGCAGTGGTGTATTCATTGTATAGAAAAGTATATTGGTTTTACCTAATTTGAATATTTGGAAACTATTTTGAGAACTATTTATCACCCAAAACCTAATTGATGTAATTCTTTTCTATTTCTTCCTTATCTAATAGTGGAAATTAAAATTTTATTGTAGATAAAGTAAAACCAATAGACTTATGCCTTGGAAGATTCAATAATGGAAATAGGGAAACTTAACATCTCCTCTTGTTTTGGAACAATCGAAAGAAGAAGGGAACACGGACGTCCAGGATCGAGACATTGATGGTGTCACGTACCCATACCCCATCATTTTGAGAAATTAAAATCTTCATCGAGAACTTTCATTGTTCATCGAAACATAGGGAATGGTCGTGAACCACATCTCGACAATTCCAACACTATCACGCTCCCTCCCATCTTCCATAGATTAGTTCAATGATTTGCAAGGAAAGATCCCAGAGGAGATCGGATGACGGAGAGAAAACACGACGAAATCAATGATCGTAAATGATCCCGCTGACCAGATCTAAATCAGCGATTCAGAATTTGTTCGCAAAAATCAATGATGCGGAAAGCCCGAGATGTAGAGTTGGAAGTTACACAAAATCTCAATCTCACTTCCTGCATCCCGCATCGAAAACAGATCAATGACGGAGAATCATCCCGTGAAGATCGACGACGTGGAAACTTAACTTGCAGGATTGGAAATATGGAAATCGCAACACTGCAATCACACATCCTGCATCCTGCATCCCGCAAGTTGTGGAAAAAAAATCTATAGAACCTAAAATCTGTGAAATGACATTCCACATCCTGCATGCCGCAAGTTACAGAAAGAAATTTACAGAAGGAAAATATGTGGAAACCAAAATCTGCAAAACGACATTCCACATCCCGCATCCCACAAAATCCTTAATCCCACAAACTGCGCAAATGAGGATTTCTAGTATAAAACTCAACTTTTCAGCTGCATTTCTGGATCGATCTGATCATCCAGGCCATTAACAAACTGGCCAATCTACACTGCAACTTAGTAAAATGCATTGAAGGAAAAACATACATAGATTCCTATAATTGCAGTTATTTAGGGAACAATGCATAACTCAACATAGCAACATGTTTGTAACATTCTATCAAGCAAATACAATTCAAGAATTATAATTGCAGAGAATAACATAATAACATATGCAAGAGCACTTATCTTTGAATAGAACTTGTCCCGCAACCAGCTATGTCACTACAATGTTCCTCCCAACCATAGGCCAGTGTGCTCCTTAGTCTCTCAGCAACACTGTTGCCCCCGAGCTAGGCATGATTTCCTCAAGGAATAAGGGAACACTAGAAGACTCACACATAGCCAGGGTGCAATAACACTTAGCCAACCCAATAGATGGGTTTATCAAACTATCCACAATCAAGCCATCTCACTGTTGGGTTTATCAGGCTGTATGCGAAAATATCCCAACATATGGGTTTCACATGCCACTCTGCCAAGCCATCTCACAGTTGGGTTTCACAAACTATTCATAGTCAAGCCAACACTCACCTTTAAGGACCAGTCAAGACAACAGATGGGTTTATTAGACTATTCATAGTCAAGCCATCTCACTGGTGGGTTTATCAGGATACCTATCCAAGCTAGCATTAGCAGTTGGGTTTATCAAACTGCCCATCCAAAGGTTACTTACCAAGTCAAGCACAACAAGACATAGCCAATCCAACAGATGGGTTTATCAGGCTACCAGCCAAGCCATATTTCCTGTTGGGTTTATCAGGCCTATAAGGAAATGGGCAGGAAGAACTGCTAAGCTAGTGAGCTCATCTATAGAGCTAGGAACACCTTCACAAGACCTATCTGGCCTGGCTTCCCAAATGCCTACACAAGAAACAAAAGGAAGTGCCCCCTTCTCTGCTCCACAGTACCTTGGGCTACACCTTCCCTTCCATTTCCCTTCAGGATATGCATAGCAGGTTTACCATCCACTCTTATCTTATTGTGAGGTTCCACACTAGGTTTATCAAGCACATTATACATCTCTCCCATTCCTAAGTCTTATACATAGCTCAGACCTGAACCAAGGTGCACAACACAACAACCATAGGGATACTCTACAACATAGGTTTACTCTGAACATGAGTAACAGGGTCTCATATGCTATGTAGTTTAGGATAATGCTGCAACATAGAAAATACCACAATGTCAAGGAAAAACATACTCGCATAACGTGAAGGATATATACACAGAAGAAAGATTTTCTATTCTCTGCTTCTACACGACGACTGGGAAGTGTAGATGATAAATGACTGATTCCCCCTGTAGCTCTCCAAACCGTGAGAGTAAAATCCCCAAAACGTGAACTCGTGGGTCAACACTGGCATACGGTTCTGGTGTTTCTTGTCCATGCAAGTAAAACACGATATCCCAAAACTGGGTGCTCTACCCAATTCAAAACTTCCCATACCCTTCCCTTCCAAGCAATAACTACCTCAACCACCTTCTAGCAAAATAAATGGTTTTGGAAGAAAAGACAAGAAAGAGGGTAGTTGACAGTTCTAATGGGTTCTCCCCATGACACATGGATTTTCCCCAAATAGGTTCTAGGTTAACATTCCTACCGCCTTATCCTTAGGAAAATCATGCCCCCATCTCATTATTCATTGCATTGACATAGCTAGCCGTGGGTTTTCATTATATTGCATATTTACATGATGTTTACAAGCGTGCTTGAATTTAGCATAGAAACCATAGGCATCAACCATGATCGCCCATATACCAAACACCAATCAATGATAGGGCCTTGGCCTTGAGATCCTTGTCATGATTCAATATAATATTTACATCATATACATTAATGCAACGGGGTCAAAATCAAGGTGTTACATTCCCCTCCCCCTTCAATAGCACTATCCTCAGTGCTTACAAAATTTTAACAAAATGCTACACTGGCATCGCCTCAGTGTTCTGTAGAATTGAACAAAAATGGATGTGCCAATCGCATGGCATCCTCCAAATCCCATGTAGCCTCTTTAGGACCGTAGTGCTCCCATTGCACCTTTACCTGTCCTATGGCTCGATTCAGGAGCATGGTGACCTTCCTGTCGAGGATGCGCATTGGCTCAATTCAGAAATCTCCCTCGAGTTCCACCTGAATCACATCCCAATTTATCACGTGGTTAGGTTCATGTATATATTTCTTAAGCAAAGAAACATGAAAAACATTATGAGCCCTAGTGCTAGCAAGCAATGCAATTCTATATGCAACTGGCCTTATTCTTTCAAGCACTTCAAATGACCCACAATATTTGGGGGACAGCTTGGCACAACTTTCCAGCTTCAAGGAACTCTTCTTTTCCCTCACTCTGAGGTAAACATGATTCCTAATGCTGAACTCTCTGTTCACCCTATGCTTATCAGCATAGATTTTCTATCCATCCTGGGATGCTTTCAGATTCTGCCTAATCTTTACAACCTCTTGCTCCATTTCCTTGAGCAATTCTGGACCAAGCACAACCTTGTTCACTCGATTATCCCAAGTCACTACTATCCTAAACCTTATGCCATACAAAGCTTCATATGGACTTATCCCCAAGGATGCTTGCTATCCATTATTATAAGAAAACTCTACCAAGTGTAAATAATCTTCCCACTTGGTTGGTATGTCCATCAATTACATGCGAAGCATGTCTTCGAGAACGTGATTTACTCTCTCTATCTACTCATCAGTCTGAGGATGGTAAGCAATGCTGAAGTTCAGCTTTGTACCCAAATTCACAAACAAACCCTTCCAAAAATTGGAAGTGAACTTGACATCTCTGTTAGAGAGAATTTCCTTAGGCAATCCATGCAATTTAAAAATCTCCTACATGAATATCTTTGCAATGTCATCCGTCTTATGCGTAGACTTAATCGGTATGAAATGTGCTGCCTTCATCAACCTATCCACCACAACCATGATATAATCATGTTGTCTCCAAGTCATTGGCAACCCTGTAATAAAATCAATGGAAATAACTTCCCATTTACATTTTGGAACTTGCAAAGGATGCAACAAACCTGCAGGGTCTTGATGCTCAACCTTTACCTGCTAATATTTCATGCACCTTGAAATGTATTCAGCCATGTCCTTTTTCATACCTGGCCAAAAGTACTGCTTTCTGGCTGTAGCAATTGTCTTTTGGTATCCTGGGTGACCAGAGTATGGAGCTTTATGGATGTTGTCCATAACAACTCTCCTCAAATATTCTACATTTGGAATATAAATCTTGCCTTTATAAGTAAGAAGTCCATCTCCTTCCAGCTTATATCCCTCATACTTCTTCTCAAGACTTTGCTACTGCAATTTGTCTTTAATATGCGCATACATTTCATCTCTAGCAGTATGATTAACAATTTGTTGCCTCAAATATGATTGGCAAGTACTAAGAGATGCCACATGCATTTCCTGCATATTCCTGCTAAGTGCGTCAGCTACTTTATTCTCTTTTCCTTTTATGTTCTTGATTTCAAAATCAAACTCACATAAAAACTCCAGCCATCTAGCTTGCCTAGTATTTAGAGCAAGCTGATCAAACAAATACCTCAGACCGCAATTTTCTGTCCTTAACTCAAATCTTCTTCCCATCAAGTAATGCATCCACATCTTGAGAGAATGTACTATGGCTGCAAGCTCCAGATCATGAGTGGCATAGGTCTTCTCATGATCCTTCATTTTTTTTTACTCATAACATATGACGTGGTTGTCTTGCATGAGGACTCCTCCAAGCCCTTGACCACATGCATCTGTACACACCACAAAATCTTTCTCTGGGTATGCAACTTTCAAAACCGGCGCACTGGTGAGAAGATTCTTCAACTTCTGGAAGCTTTCTTCACACCTCAGTGTCCATTCAAACTTTATTCCCTTATTTTGCAAAGAAGTAATGGCATGTGCAACCTTGGAGAATCTTGCAATGAATCTCCTGTAGTATCCTGGAAGTCCCATAAAATATCTTACTTCTGTCACATTTCTTGGAGTAGGCCAATTGATAATGGCTTCTATCTTTTCAGGATCCACTGATATACTTTCTTCTGATATAATGCGACCCAAGTAATGAATTCTATCTCTATAGAAATCACACTTGCTCAGCTTTGCATACAACTGATGCTCCCTGAGAAATTGTAATGTCAATCTCAAATGTTCTTCATGTTCTTTCTCATTCTTAGAATAAACAAGAATGTCATCAAGGAAAACAATAACAAACTTGTCCAAATACCTGCTGAAGACACTATTCATAAGGAACATAAATGTAGCTGGTGCATTTGTGAAACCAAATGGTACCACTACAAACTCATAATGTACATACCTTGTTCTAAAGGTTGTCTTATGAATGTCTTCATCCTTGATTCTCACCTGATGGTAACCAGACCTCAAGTCAATCTTGGAAAATACCTTTGCTCCTCTCATTTGATCAAAGAGGTCATCAATCCTAGGCAAAGGGTATTTATTCTTCATTGTGACTTTGTTCAATTGTCTGTAGTCAATACACAACCTGAGTGTACCATCTTTCTTCTTTACAAACAGAACTGGTGTTCCCCACAGAGACACACTGGGCCTGATATACTTCTTCTCCAACAATTCTTACAGCTGCATCTTCAGCTCTAACATTCTTGGCGTGATCATTCTGTAGGGTTTCTTGTACATTGGTGCTGCTCTCGACACAAGCTCAATGGTGAAATCAATGTCCTTTTTTGGGGGAAGCCCTGGAATCTCATCAGGGAATACATCCCTGAATTCATGCAACACCTGAAAGTCCTCCAACCTAGGAGTTTCACTCTCTGGTGCCTCCAAAATATGAGTTGCATATAACTGGCAACCTTTCCTATAGAAATTCTTCAACTGCATTACGAAAACCTACCTCACAGAAATCACCTTTGGAATGCCCTTCACAATCCTTGAGTTTCCTTCTCCATCCAAGCACTCAAAATCCTTGTTATAGCAGTCAAGCTTCACTCTGTGAGCTTCTAACCAATCCATTCCAATGAGGATATCATAGGAACCAAGGGGTAGAACATTTATATCTACACAAGTGGCCAATCCACTCAACTCTAATGGACATTTCTCCACCACTTCACTAACCTTTCTCTTAGTTCCAGTAGCTAGCTGAACTAACCAAGATTTTCTATGCCTTACTTTCTTGAAAGCACAAATCTCCACTACTCTAGGAGTAATGTAACTATGAGTAGAACCGGGGACAATCAAAATAGAAACAGATTGCTCAGCAATCTTACCTGTGACTTCAACCACCATTGACTGATGATCTTCCTGGTGGTCCTCCAATTCTACAAAAATCCTAGGGATGACTGTTTCCACTTGACCCACTATTTCTACTTCTTGAAGGTTGTAAGCTGGTCTTGCATTCTCATTCTCAAGTGGACAATTCCTGCCCATGTGGGGTCCTCCACATCTCCAACATTGGAGTGGTTCTCTGATCTGTTGTAGGTCTCTTAGTATTTCTCCCGCCCATCTAGTTGGATACTTTTCATCTTGGGATGACTGCTTCTGTTGATTCCTAAAACTAGAAGGTTTGAAACCCTTCTTCCTTTGGTCTGAATTCTCATTCTTCTTATCTTTCCATGTCTTATGGTAATCAGGTTTTCCTTTGTTTTCCTCATAGCAATACTTAGCCTTCCTAATTGATTCTTCAAGGGTTGTAGGTTCATAAAACTCGATTATGTCTTTGTAAGACTGAGGCAACCCACTCAAAAAAAACTGGATCTTCACTTTTTCATCTCTGATGTACCTGATATATCTCAACAGTTCTAGGAACATGTTCACATACTCTTCCATGGTTTGCTGTCCTAATCTTAGCTCATGGAATTCTTTGATCTTTTCATCATAGTACATGTCAAAGAGATATTTCTGCTTGAAATACTTTTGGAACCGTTTCCATTTAACTTTCCTTTAACTGATCTTCCTAACCTGCTTGAATTGCTCCCACCAAATGGATTCCCTTCCATTCAAACCGAGTATGGTAACCCTTTCCTTCATGTTCCCTGAATAATCCTGAACTTGGAAGTACTTATTTATTCCAAGAAGACAAGCTTCAGCTTCTTGTCCAGTCTTCACCTCGCCATCAAACATAGTAGGTTTAGCCTTCTTAAATTCATCTCGAGAGCAATCTCTATGGGGCCTCTTCCTCTTTCCCTTGAGAGAAGAAGATCTTGAATCTCCACTTGATTCTTCTGACTCAGATTATATACTAGCAGTCCTCCTTCTTCTTCTGGTACTTCTCTTATTGCCTTCGGGTTTCACTGTACCTTGTCCAGAGTTCATATTTCTTTGCAAGTATGTAAAACTCTGCAACATGGAAACATTTAACTGATGCTGCTCTTCCTGATCTTTAATCAGGCTCCACATAGTAGCTGCAATATCCGGTAGTGTCTATTGGAATATCCTTCAATTAGACTCTATGTCATCATTCCCAACTCGGACATTTTCCCCCATGGCATCTCACGCATGCTCGTTGGAGTCCTAAGCATCATATCCATCATGGGTTCTCATGGCTAAAGCACCACTTACTTTTCCAAAATATAGAATGACTCTATAAACGTGTTATCAACACCATTTGTTAGACACACAGTAATTCAAAATCAAAACCATTTACTTACTGTCACCTGGCCTATCTAGTCCCAATGCTGTAACCGACAGCTTGGATACCACACTGTAGTGTACTACAAGTTGACATTAGAGGTATCCTTGACTGGTCCTCGTCCCATCCAGGCCCAATGCTGCAACCAACATATCTGATACCACGCTATCATGTACCCATACCCCATCATTATGCGGAATTAAAATTTTCATCAAGAACCTTCACTGTTCATCAAAACATGTGGCATGGTCGTGAACCGCATATCGACAATTCCAACACTATCATGCTCCCTCCTGTCTTCCATAGATCATTTCAATGATCTGCAAGGAAAGATATCAGAGGAGATCGAACGGCAGAGAGAAAATGCGACGAAATCAACGATCGTAAACGATCTCGTAGACCAGATCAAAATCAACAGTTCAGAATTTTCCCACAAAAATCAATGGTGCAAAAATCCTGATATGCATGGTTGAAAGTTACACAAAATATCAATCTCACTTCTCGTAGCCCGCATCCTGCATCCCGCATCGAAAAGAAATCAACGAAGGAGAGTCATCTCGCAAAGATCGACTGCGCAAAAACTTAACTTGCAGGATTGGAAATATGGAAATCGCAACACCGCGATCATGCATCCTGCATCCTGCAAGTTGCGGAAAGAAAATCTGCAGAACCCAAAATCTGTGAAACGACGTTCTGCATCCCGCATCCCGCAAGTTGCAGAAAGAAAGTTGTGGAAGGAAAATCTGCGAAAACCAAAATCTACAAAATAGCGTTCCACATCCCACATCCCGTAAACTACGCAAATGAGTATTTCTAGCAGAAAACTCAACTTTTCAGCTGCATTTCTGGATCGATCTGGTCATCGAGGCCATTACCAAACTGGCCAATCTACCCTGCAACTTAGTAAAATGCATTGAAGGAAAAACATACATAGATTCCTATAATTGTAGTTATTCAAGGAACAATGCATAACTCAACATAGCAACATGTTCGTCACATTCCATCAAGAAAATACAATGCAAGAATTATAATTGCAGAGAATAACATAATAACATATGCAAGAGAACTTATCTTTGAATAGAAATTGTCCCGCAACTAGCTATGTTGCTGCAACGTTCCTCCAAACCATAGGCCATTATGATCCTTAGTCTCTTAGCAACATTGCCACCCCCGAGCTGGGCATGATTTCCTCAAGGAATAAGGGAACACTAACAGACTCACACATAGCCAGGGTGCAATAACACTCAGCCAAGCCAACAGATGGGTTTATCAGACTATGCATAGTCAAGCCATCTCACTCCTGGGTTTATCAGGTTGTATGGGAAAACATCCCAACAAATGGGTTTCACATGCCACTCTTCCAAGACATCTCACAGTTGGGTTTCATAGACTATTCAAAATCAAGCCAACATTCGCTTTTAAGGACTAGTCAAGCCAACAGATGGGTTTATCAGACTGTTCACAGTCAAGCCATCTCACTGCTGGGTTTATCAGGATACCTAGCCAAGCCAACATTAGCAGTTGGGTTTATCAGATTGTCCAGCCAAAGGTTACTTACCAGGTCAAACACAACAAGACACAGCCAAGCCAACATATGGGTTTATCAGGCTACCATCCAGGCCATCTTTCCCAGTTGGGTTTATCAGGCCTCTAAGGCAATGGGCAGGAAGAACTGCTAAGCTAGTGAGCTCATCTACAGAGCTAAGAACACCTTCACAAGACCTATCTGGCCTGGCTTCCCTACTTCCTACACACCCAACACAAGGAAGTGTCCCCTTCTCTGATCCACAGTCCCTTTGGCTACACCTTCCCTTCCAATGCTCCTCAGGATGTGTATAATAGGTTTACCAGCCACTCTTATCTTATTTTGAGGTTCCACACTAGGTTTATCAAGCACATTCTACATCTCTTCCATTTTCTAAGTCTTATACATAGCTCAGACCTGAACCAAGGTTCCCAACACAACAACCACAGGGAGACTCTACAACACAAGTTTACTCTGAAAACGAGTAACAAGGTCTCATACTCTCTGTAGTTTAGGATAACACTGCAACATAGAAAATACCACAATGTCTAGGAAAAACATACTCACAGAACGTGAAGGATACATACATAGAAGAAAGCTCTGTTGTTCTCTACTTCTACATGATGACCGGGGAGTGTAGATGATGAATGACTAATTCCCCTCGTATCTCTCCAAACCGTGAGAGTAAAATCCCCAAAACATGAACTTGTGGGTCAACACTAGAATACGGTTCTGGTGTTTCTTGTCCATGCAAGTAAAACACAATATCCCAAAACTGGGTGCTCTTCCCAATTCGAAATTGCCCATACCCTTCCCTTCCAAGAAATAACTACCTCAACCACCTTTTGGCCGAATAAATGATTTTGGAAGAAAAGGAAAGAAAGAGGGTAGTTGACAGTTATGATGGGTTCTCCCCATGACACATGGATTTTCCCCAAATAGGTTCAAGGTTAGCATTGCCACCCCCTTATCCTTAGGAAAATCATGCCCCCATCTCATTATTCATTGCATTGACATAGTTGTCCATGGGTTTTCATTATATTTACATGATGTTCACAAGCGTGCTTGACTTTAGCATAGAAACCAAACATCAATCAATGACAGGGCCTTTCCCTTGAGCTCCTTGTCATGATTCAATATAATATTTACATCATATACATTAATTCAACGGGGTCAAAATTGGGGTGTTATAGATGGACTCCACCTGTCACATATGTCCACATTCATAAATGTGACAACTTTTTGGTAAATAAGAAAATCCAAATCATTGATTCCACTAAATAGTTATTGTTATTCACTTTTTATATCATCGCATCATTTCACTAAGTTGTGCTCATCCTTTACTATTCATATGATTGTATCGAAGACGTGACAATTCTCGAAGGATAAGCGTTGATGAGAGAATCTATATATAAAATATATCTCAGGAACTATTAATCACTTTCAGTTTTTTATAAATATGTGGGTTTATGTTAATATAAGAGGACTGTGACTCTTGGCAAAGATTAGTACTAATTGATGGGTTTCTTCCAATCAATCAGTTGGGAATATTTTGTTTACCTAAATCAGAAGTATTTCCACTCCATGATCATCATGGTATGACTATGTTGAGAAATATTTTGTATGGCTCAATGCATGTGAAATCTAATTATTGGCTTGATCCCATATCAGACACAACCATCAATTCCAAACAACAATATTCTCGCTCACCAGCATGTAAGCTTCCTTATGCTTTTAGTTCTTAACACTGAAATATCTTAGCTATTGATTATCCTAGTGATATCCATTTCTTTTTCACAGTGAGACTTGCATAATTAAAGATGGACGTTGTTTTAAAATATTTGTATTGTGAAACATCTATATTATATCTAGCAACAAGGGGAAACATATATTCTTTCACTGCAATAACGTCTTGTGTAGAGCTGGATGTACTAGCTATTCCATATAAAGAGGATCCTGCATACTAGAGTCTTTATCCTTACTCGAGTAGACTTTTGCGTAAAGGTAAGCTCACTACACGGTTTGTTTTTCCTTCAAAGGATTTAGTTAAATTAAGATGAAAGTGGTTTATCTATATGTATCTCTATCGATATGTGTTTTCTTAGGGAGAGAAAAGAAAGAGGATCTCTATTCTAGAGGCATTTCGTAAAAGAATAGTTGCAACCTGATACTTTGTATCACAACACTAGCTTAAAGTCGTGTATTTTTTTCTTTTACTTTGACAAGAAAGTTGTCTTAAACTTGTCTTTTATTTTGACAAATGACTTCAGACAATGTGTAGTCTTTAATAAGCTCATGCTTGCTTCTGAGATTTTTTCTACTTAAAGTTTCTACAATTACATGTTATGTACTAAGCAAATGTTTTTTTTATCTACTTGAAACAAGAAAAAACATTTCTCCTCTTTTGCTATATAGCAATCAAGTTTTTTATTCTATTTGATCTCATTTCTATTTTTTGTAATTTGTTTCATGAAACCTCCTCCAACAAACAAATCTTCCACAATGTGTTGTTCTTTCATAGAGGGCATACACAATAGCATGTTGTGAATTTTATTTGTAGTTGTAGTGTATTTAGCATGTTCTAAATATAGTTACTACTCTTTGTGACTTGTATCTTCAACATACTCAATCCAAGCCACTTTATTATGACAATAACAACCACAATAGCATGTTGTTCTGAATTTTATTTGTAGTTGCAGTGTATATTAAACTTTTTAGCATGTTCTAAATATAGTTACTACTCTTTGTCACTTGTATCTTCAACACACTCAATCCAAGCCACTTTATTATGACAATAACAATGGCATTCAACTCATAAAAAATCTATCATTTCAAGCGAATGTGAGGCCATTTAAATTCACCACCACTTCATTAGGGTTAGCTCATAAGAATACGGTAAACTATGTATTTAATTTTAATATGGTGCCTTATATGTTTAAAATTGAAATAGGTTAAGATAAGTTAGAATAGACTTTGGATAGACATTTTTAAGATAAGATTTGTCTATTCCATGTAGAGCTATTTTTTTTCTTGATATTTATTTGTAACCTCGGAAACAACATTTGAAACAAACCTCTATGTTTACAGCAATGAAAAATGAGTCTAGTTGGCCAAAGTGGGGTATTGTTATACCCCACCAAGATTCAGTTCCTCAAAAGAAGTGACCCACGATTTCATTCTCTCTAAACTATCACCTTAGTTAGCGTTGAATCTGGTAATGTAAAGGTAAATTTCTCAACTCGAAATTTCAAAAATTCAACATGTTTCCCAAACCATGGGAAACCTACCAAACAATTCAACCTTCTTCCCCTCGAAATCTGATAAAGTTGAAGCAACTTTTTGAGATGAGATTTTGAGAAAAGGATTTAAATCCGAGTTGTTTAAACATCAAATAAATTGGATTTTTTCCTGGTTAAAATCATTGGAATCTGACAGTTCAATCTCAAATTTTGAATAACATATATTTGAAATTCAGTATCACCACTGATTTTGGATTTATAATTCATAATCAATTTCAATAGTCTGAAATTCACTTACCTATTTTAGATTTGGTTGTTGCTTTTGATGATGATGAATATGATAACCAGAGTGATTATATCCTAAAGGTGCAAGTCTCGTATAGTTAATTTCTATATGGTAAAATGAAAAACAAAGAGAAAAAACTAAAAATGACGTTAGCAAATGATAGCCAACATGTTAAGAAAAAAATAAAATTAAACAAAATTAAAATTGAACTAGGCTAATCAAAACTTTAGAAACTAGACAAATTGACAATATATGTCTAAGGGCTTTAAAAAAAACATTAGGATCGAGATTACGGAAATTCACTACACAATGGAGGAGAAATGCATATAGTTAAAAAATTATGAACATTTTAAAATTAAATTATTGTAATGTTTTTTTAAGAATTTTCATGTTTCTTAATAGTTTAGTAAATTAAATTACTGTAATGTTTTTTTTAACAATTTTCATGTTTCTTAATTGTTTTGTTTAGGTGTATGATTAGTTATTAAAGATTGTTATTTTTAGATAAGTGAAATGCATTCTAAATTATGAGTATGATGTGCAATCTTTGTGCTTAGTGTAACTACGGAGTATAAGTCAATTATCTTATATTTCATAGATCTAGAGTTAAGCTAGGAAGAAGTAAAGTGGCTACGTAAAATATACGAGTTGTATTAATATCATGATTTCAAATAAGAGCTAGTTTGGTGTGCCACATTGTGTTTATATGGACATTTCCCATCTTGGGTGGTATAGTCTATGACACCCATAGCCGCAAGTTTTGATGGAGTATGGATTATGTATGACAAACTTGTGTGTGGAATTATATCTTATAGACTTGATTTGGGTAATATGACCAATATGAGTATATATGTGTGTGGTAGTTTATTAGATTATATATCTTAGACAAAATTTTGATTATGCACAGGTTATGTGGATGTTTCATTTTCTACATATGATCGATGGCTTGGTGCATAGCTTAGTTAACCATTGATGCTTGTGATATAGGGAACCATGGATGATATTTGTTGTGTGAAACATATAGTTGATCATGGTTTTATTAATGATACAAGTATTGTATGGTTATGCATTCTTACCTTGTAATGAGCGGGATTCGGTAGGGGCCTTGATTACTTGCCAACATGGATGCTCAAATAAAAAATGTTTGTGGAAGTCACACATACATATTCTAAAATGTGATTATGTTCATTCCACTATGAATTGATTTTTTTTTCTTCGCATACTAACCTAATCTTGTAAATATTACCATTCCAATTTTGAAATTGATTACAAATTCTCAATCCAATACCAATGGTCATAGCAATATTCACTTAGATATTTTAAATTTGGTTATGAATTCACTTATTGACTATGAAGTGTTAAAAACATGCATATTTTGAATCCAAGGGCTACATTAGTGTGGGTCAAATCACGAATCATGATGGAACACATATTTTGTCATGACTTACTTGTTTGTCGATGTTGTACCCTTTTTTGTAGTGTTTCATGTTAATCAAATTGTTGTATCTTGTTTTGCAGTATTTCATGTCATTTATCTCATTCCTTTGTAATTTTTACTAGTACCTTACAACCATCCTATAGATTTATCCTTTTTTCCTTTATTTTCTAGATAGAGGATGGTAGTAATCATCAACCAAAATATTGGTTGGCAAACCCAAGGAACTCATTAGGACTTGATCTTGAGATATCCATAATTTCATGACAATGAGAAATATAAATATATGTTGATAATCTATAGAACTGGTATGAAGTCATTACACTGCAACAAAGCCTGTATATAAATATAAATACAAATATAGAGTTTTTTTCTTGAAGTTTAATTGTCTAAAGAACAAAAGTCTAAGAATTACCCATCAGTTATCCTTAACTCTAACCAAATTCCTCCTCGCTACAGCTTTCTACAAAAAAGCAGGTGGCAATGTTAGGGATATTGCCACCACGTGGCTCTTATTCTATAAATGAGTTGAACAAGTCAGTAAAAAAAACTTCACAATATCTTAATCACAATGAAGTAGTTTTTAAAAGAAGTTGGTTTTCTTAAAATCCATTAAGACTAAGAATAAATTAGCTCGAAAACTAAAAATTAATATATGATGTTCATTATTGACACCACTTTGATTATATCGCAATCCTACAATTAATAATGAATCTTGGAATTTATTATATTTTTCACTAACCATCAATGTCTATTGAAGTGTTTAATGTAAAATTTATGTAATGTTCAACTTAGTATATGACAATAATGAAGGTGATTTTTAATATTTAATTGAGACAAATTTTAATCTATATTAAAATCAAATAATTATATCGTCATTAAATTAATTAAATTATTAAATATCAAATATTAATATAAAAGTCAATTATTAGTATTTAAAATTTATGTAATGGAAATTAATTAATGAATATGGTGATAGTTATTAATGTCCACTAAAATCAACTTTATTCTATTCCATAATTGCATAGTCATAGAATCTTTACATTAATTAAATAACTAAAATTAAAGTCTATTATATTTCTAACCAACCACCAATGTCTATTTACCTACTTAATGTAAACCTAAAACGTCAACTATTAATATTTATTTCATGTAGAATTGATGTAAGTAAAATTAATATATAATGATAATGATGGTAGTTATTAACATATCCTCAAACCAATTTTGGTCTATACCATAATCACAGAATCATTCCATCATCACATTGACTAAATAAATAATTTTAGATTTTATTATATTTCTAACTAATCATCAACTTCTATAATTTTTTAAAACAGAAATTATTAATGATTTTATATTAAAAAGTTGAAAGAGTACAAAAAGCTCCACATATTTGTCATGAGGAGTAATATGGGTGTTTTTGGAAACCAAAACCCCCCTACTTCTATCCTAGATAACAAAATTCTTGAAACACTTACATAGTATCAAGTGCTATATAGATGAACATATTTTCCTAACAAAAATATACAATAGAAAAACATAGCTTGTAAGCAACGATATATGACATTGTTCTAAAAAACAAAAACATTATTAATTAACATGCTTGGAGGATTCCAAGTTTATGGGTTCAATAGCAATCTGGTGAACTAAATCCTCCTCCATCGCCTTCAGGTTGATTGAGTAGTTGTTTTTAATGTGGCTTTCTTGATATAGGCTCAACAATATGTCCACACATCCCTTAGCTTTCTAATATGACCTTATTTCTCTATCAGGGATGCTCTCAATATCATCAATTCAATAGTCCAATAAGGAAATTTGGTAGGAAATTTGTCTCGGCACATCCACTATACATTCAAACCAGTCATGCAACATCCTTGTCATTTACTTGAGGTGTACAATGTCTAGGTGAACCCCACAAAAATACCCTCTCTAGGATGAAATTGTGATGTCTATCTTACCAAATTACCACTTAATATTATCGACCCTCAAATAAAAATAAAAGCACTAGAGCCAAACTATGAATCCACCACGTCCCCAGGTAGAGATACCATAAGAAAAGGTTGGGGAGAGTCCACTCACAACAGAAGGTAGAGACTTGAAGAAGGCCTATTTCAATACAAACATAAATGTTTGGCACATAGTGAGATGATTCTAGACAATCTTGAGAGAGGACCACCAACTCGTCTTGGTGAGGAAAGAGAGAACCTTTTGATATTTCCTTCCTCCAAGCCACCACCAAGACTCACATCAACAATTATCTCTTTAGTCCTAGCTAAGATAGAACCTAGAGAGTGCAAAGGATGAGACGCTCAAAACAAGAATCCCTATACAATATTCCCCAAGGAACAATAATTATCGCCATAATAACAAAAGTGTGAGACGTGAATGGTAATATGTGGAAAATGAAAGAATCACATGGGGGAGCATTTAAGGATGGAAATGACATGATACATAACTTGGGGATTGTTACAATGCACCTATACCAAGCACACCTTGAGGTGTACCCCGAGGAGAGAGGGACAAATGTTTCAACCAGAAGGTGTATTATTGATCAATGGTGGTCATGTCTGGGCGCTTTGGTCTTCCTATGAGGGGTACTATGGATTAATGGCACTGTTGGATTCCATTTATAGGGGTTTTTAACCTCGAGGTTGGTGTTTGGGGCCCCTAAGGGCTTACCACTGGGTCACATGGATCCATATCCTGTTTAAGTGCGATGGTTGCCTCTGGTTCAAATACAAAACTCTCATCTTCATTCACATCCACTTTGGACACTCTCCTGGATCTTCAGGCAGTGGGTGCATGCTCTCCCTAGCCTTATTTCCTCAAATAAAAACACCTTCCATGCTAGGTCGTTTCATGCTTTGAGGAGGGAGTTGAGGGATTTTACAGCATTCTAGGGGTTAGATGGCATATAAATCCCTCCGTGCATCTCACTCCAACATTTTGTTCGAAGTGATTCACTTATTTGAGCGTTTTTGGCACCTGGGGGTGCAAATGCCCCAAGTAGCCTACCTTGAGCCTACATATGGGCTATATTTTATTATTATTTTGTTTTAATTTTAAGTTGACATTTTATAATTTCATTTTGACATTTTAAAGGCATGTCAGCCTGGATTTTATTTGTAAGAAGTGACTGTGAGACCATATAAATATATCTCCTCACTTTCGTTATAAAGACATAGCTTATGGGATAAATCATTATGCATTTGTTTTACCCTTCTTAGGGCTCTTTGGAGTCCCCTCTTAGTGTTCCTCGGTGAAATTATTTTGCAAGGTGAAGTTTTGATTTGTTGGCTAAACACGAGAACTGGGAGGTGAGGCTTATTATCTCTTTGTTTGAATGTTGGTACACTACTACATTTCGATCCAAAATCCGACGGAAAAATCCGACGGCACATGGATTTCTCTTTTTAAACTTACCAAAGATCACAAGGATACATTTTTTTTTTTGTAAATGTGGGCACAAGCATCGATTAAGCGACGGATATTCTCATAACCGTTGGATAAGAGACGGCGCATTAGTAGTAAGCGTCGCTTAAGCGACAGATCCTTTAGATAAAAATAAATAAAAATAAAATGGTATACACCCTGACACAACAAACTTTGTTGAAATCCTTTGACAAATAGTAGGCGTCGCTTAAGCGAAGGCGCCTTTAGATTTGAAAAAAAAAAAATTGGTACACCGACCTTTCTATCCCGTGATTTTGCTTGGGTCTTTCTTGCTTTTGCAAACTTGAAACCCCGACTTGTCCTCGAAAGGGGGCATCGGATCGATCCACATCGGCTTCTCATTCATCCACAATCGCTGCACCAGAGTGAGATTCAGGTCTTCAGAGACCATCAGCCGTGGATATCAGACCATATTTAAGGTAATCATCTTTTATTTCATTGCCCTGTGTTTGTATTACCCTTGTGCATTGCAATCTAGCTAGCTCGTTAATGTCGTTTTGGGTCTGGTGGGATTTACTACAAAAATAATAGATAGTCATGGCCGGGTACAAATGGTGGTAGAATTTGGCTGAAATGGTTGAAATTAGACAGGGATCTTTGAATTGTAGGGATTTTTGATGTTATTGCTTGTCAATTCCCTTCTATTTTCTTTCTGTTTTTACTAGGAAATAGTTGATGAATCATTGGTAAAGAAGGCAAGGACATAC
The DNA here is from genome assembly GCA_001517045.1 of Pseudotsuga menziesii. NCBI lineage: Eukaryota > Viridiplantae > Streptophyta > Pinopsida > Pinales > Pinaceae > Pseudotsuga > Pseudotsuga menziesii. The sequence goes on from LPNX010123324.1 coordinate 221,118, forward strand.
CTTGGAAGCTGAGCTGGACAACCAATTCTTGTGGTGATAACTTTCCCCTACAAGCTTTAGTTTTAGTCACATGCTAGCCTTGTTGGAGAAATCGAATGGGAAGAACAATATTCTGGTGCTAACAAAACCTATGGTTACTGTCATTTGTAGCAGGTCCAGAAAATGTTGTTTAGGGCCCAAAAAATATACTAGAAAGTGCAGTTCCCTCAGGTAGAGTAAAGTACCTTGAGATGATGTTCAACTTACCTTCTGCAGGCTATTCTGGTTCCTTTGGTTGGACCTTAATGGTGGCAATAATAACAGATTGTTTGGCCTTGTTGACACATTTCCCTCTAGCCATGGTCTCTATTGGTGAGGGGGTTAAACCAAAGTTTGTGGCTTTCAGCTTGGCCAATAAAGACTCTCTAGCATGACATTCATCATTGTTGTGCCATGATATTTTATGGGTGTCCCACCAGTTGCCTACGTTCTTTGATTTCTCTTTCTTATTCTTTCAAGGGTCGCCTTTACCTGTCTTTTTCCGTGGCTGATTTCTAACACTATTTTTCTTTCTTATTGATACTCAATTTTTTTTCCTAAATCTTGATGGCATAACAATAAGATTCTTGTAGTGAAAATGTGTCCAAAAGTTGTTTCTGTTGGGTTGAGCCTATGTAGCCCGCTATGTACTTGAGCACTATGTGCTTGTCCGAGTCCTTGATACCTAGTTTTGTCCATAGGATATGGAGGGCGTTAATGTAGTCCTAAACAGTATGGTCTTTTTATGGGTGCAAGGTTGTCCATCTTGTATTAGTCATTAAAGCTTCCAACAAGGTAAATTAGCTCATAATGAGCATTCTTCTAGTGTTTGGTTTGAGCAAGGGGCTTAAGAGTGAAATCAAATCTAATTTTTCAATGAAATCAAATCTAAGTTTTCATTAATTATTTATTACTTATCTGTTCTTGTTAGCTACACACATGTTTCAACAATTAAAATTATTTGTGTTTTACCTTATTGTCTTATTGAAAAGGAAAATAAAAAGGAGCAATTGAGGCTTGAGCTCCCCACAGCTGCTTGGAAGCCAGAATGCACCCTTGCACCATCTCAAAATGTCCATTGGTAGTGCAATAAAAATCCCTGTAGTAGCTTCTGGTTATCACTTTAGATTCCATCCATGTGTCCCCCGGAAAGGGAGTCAGCTGCTCAAGTCATCACCTCTCTCTGGAGTACCTTTGTCATCCATTACAATTATCTAATTTGCCATATTTCATTATTCTCTTTTTATTTGACATAAGTGCCATCAAATCAACCGCCTCCCTCTTCATCCATGAGATGTTACATAAGCTTACCATGGATCTAGAGCAAAAATAAAGACATTTTAAAACCTTATAACACCACTCCCATCTACTTAAGAGATAAATCACTTCATGTCACTTTCCTTGTTGTATTAACATGCGATAATCTAATACTCAAGAACAGAGCCACCATCTACAGCATTGGGGCTTCTTGCAGGGGTTGATCCAATAATCCCGAATTCTACTTGAGTATAAAGATTATAATCCTCTTCTGACAGCTTATATCTGGTTAACCGGTCACTATATTATTAACTTGTCACTTGGATGATTAGCTAAGCCCTGTGGTGATTTTATTAGTATTAAACAATATCATCATTGTTGTTCTTATGCAACATATCAATATATTTATGTCCAATATAACTTCATTTAAGGATTTTCTGTTTGTGTATTGTAGTTATTCGATGACTCAATTCAACATCATATTCATCGCTTGTGTGAAGAATGATCCTCGCACAAAAGTCAACCACACTTTCCTTTATAAATAGAACCCTCTTCAAGGTTTGGTTGTCTGCCCAAAACTAATTGTGACTTGAATCACTAAATAACTCAAAACTATATGCAACTAGGCAACTAGAGGTTAAGACTGCAAATGCTTGATTGAACACAATGAGTGAACTCCTGTAATTTGGCATTTGTAGTAATAGACTTTATAAGGTACTGTCTCAGCTTAGCACCGCGGGTTATTTCATACCCTTCCAATACTAACCGATTCAAAGTCTATCAAGATAATAGATGCTTCTTCATTCCTAAGAATATCATTAATATCATACCTTGATGCAATGCAGAAAGCATACTGCTAAGTTCTGCAGCCATGGAAAAAGTACAGAGTCCACGACTGTCACAGAAATTTATGTTTTAAACATTCTCATTATGGACACATCTTTTTGGTAGTGCTGCAAAAGGTAGTGCAGCAAGTATAATAGGGGAGAGTGATGGAAGTGTTGGAGCTGACATCGGAAACACTAATTTGAAATTATTAGAAGAATTTGGCTTTAACAAGCACTGTAATGTAGATAATATTAAGTTCATTTTTAACTATTTTGTTTATTTCTCTCATTTTGAAGTAATTATGTTGTACTTGGTAGGGACTGGTGCACAGCATTCAAGGCCTGGGCAAATGGTCGGTGAGAGTGGGCCAGAGCCTTCTATAAAAGACAGGGCAGGGCCTTCCATGGATTTCAAATCGTCTTTTATGATTAAAATTAACATTGCAGAAACAGTGCAAGCTATGTTTCAAGAAATAAATTGATCTTCAGATACAAGGATCATTATATCTTGTCTACTATCACCACCATAAACTTCTATGTGAATAGAGAAATTTATTTATAAATGCCTTTTTTTGTTTTGTTTTGGATATCTTGGTGTTGAATTCTCGTCCTATCTTGTGACTATAAAGTGGGTATGCTGTCTCCCATTATAGTGCCCTATGTATCCATTACTACAGAGCTTGTAATTGTTAGTCAAGTTCAATGTGAGGGAGCTTTGGTGTGGCTCATGTTTCTTCAGTTATGAAATTAAAAGATATAAGAAATAGAATAAAATGTTTAAATAGCATAACTGTTGAGAAAAATGTACAAATTACCATAGACAGTATCTGAATTTATTAACCTGAAACATGGCTCTTAAATACAGCCTTTTGCTCACAATCCCTGATTTCAGAAGAAAGTTTCCTATGAAAACACCTAATACATCAAATAAATTAGAACAAGGAATACCATGTCTGAATTACCAGGTCACTGCACTGAGCGATTCTTTGAGTATAATACCAGAAAAGAGCTAGTTTTTAAGAATCTTAACCAAAAAAACAATTAGGGAAACTAGAAAAATGTTTTTAAGCTTCTCATTACATAATTTGTTTGACTTTTAATGTTTAATTAGCGTAGAGTGTTGTGTGATTTACCATTGGATAGGGAATGGGACTCTAGTTGTGGGTTAACCTTGGGAATGGCCTCAAAGATGATAGTGAGAAAGATATAATTATTAATAAGTGGTTATACCTCTTCATTTTCTCATAAAAACAGATGGAGTTTAAATTATTGATGTCTTTTATTATTATATATGTGTGTAGACAGAGGTCATACCTTCCTTAGATCCTAAGGATTTGGCTAAACACAATAGAAATTGGTCAAAGTGAAATGAATCTTTTGAAGGATCATCTAATCCCTCCCATCGTAGATAAGAAGATGATCAGGGAAATGCATATTGCTCTAGTCACCTTGAACCAAAGCGAGAACATGTCCAAGAGAATGCTCTTGAAGAACAAACTGACCAATACTCGCATGAGCATGACTAACACATTAGCTAGCTATCTAATGAAGCTCATAGAGTTTGGAGATTAGCTAGTTGCTGCTGGTGACATGGTAGAAGACAATGAGCTAGTCTGGATCAACCTGAATGGCTTTGGTCCATCTTAGCATCATTTTTTACAACGTGTATGTGCTTGTTAGAATCTACCTTCATTCAAAAGTCCGTTGGATGCCTTTCTTGGGGAGGAGATGACCTTAGAGACATTTTTAAAACCAGCTATGAGGATGTACCAGAACTAGCTCTAATTGGGAAGGTGAAGAAAGTAGGAAAGAAAGGAAGATCCAAGAAGGGTCAAAAGAAGAAATAAGACTCATGGTCTTCTAACCAAAATAAGAAGGATTTGACTCTTGAGCCATATCAAGTGCTTCAAGTGCAACAAGCATGACCACCATGTTTTGTATAGAAGCATAAATTCAACGCACTTGGCTCTGTGTGAAACCCATTTCCTGTAGGAAAAGTGATTTGCTTTAACTCGTATATTGAATCAAAAGATATTAAAGTGCTTCCAAATAGCCACATTTATCATGAATGGGTTCATATAAAATGTTTCTTACACTTTCTTAATCTAAGCCATTTCCAGGAACTCATGACCATCAATTCTCCATCTGTGGGGAAAGTAGGGGGAAAGAAGGGACTTGCAACTTGTATCACTGGATGTTTGTCCCCTCCCACAAGAAAAACAAGGGCTCAGATTGCCATAATATTCAATCACAAGGACCAGATCTGCCAGCAAATTGGTGGTAAGAATAAAAGAGCAATTTGGGAATTTCTATTAAATCTATCATCTTACACTAAGTTTGTAATTTGGGAATTTCTATAAACAATTATTCAGTGAAAAGTTAGTGTCAAACCTTGTAATATTGAATCATTAAAAGCTCTGAATTTTAGAAATGTCTTTGACTGTTTAATCAACTTGCTGGTGTGGAATTTCATTTTATGAAATAGAGGTAATTGATTATCAGGATGCTTTTTATTTCAGGTGTCAGACAGCCTACTTCATGAACCCAATACCAAATTGAACCCTGTTAATAGATATGTTTTGTATGGTTTTGTCTTCACAACTGATGGGTTTTTGTTAGGTATTATTTTTGATCTCACGCACTAGATTTAGTCTTTCAGGAGGCATATAACTACAAAATTGCAGCTCATCCAGAAAGATGTCGTTGTTTTCAGAAAGAACTGATGGGATCAGTGGAGATTGCTTTTAATATCTTGAGTTCTTGCTTGGCTGTTGAAGATTTTCATGAATAGGTAGGCATAATGTCTTGAAATCATTTCTTTCTGTCGTGCTTTGAAGGTTATTCAATTATCTTGAATCTACTTTAGCTTTGCATTTCGATGAATGTCTGAATGCATTCAATTTTTGTTTGTAGTTTTCAGTTTAGTTCATGACATGGGTATTCTGAGAAGCCAGCAGTTTTATATTTTTTTGTTTGGCATTTATTTTATTAGAGAGATATATAATAGAATATTTATGGGAAACTCTGGGATTTGCATAAAAACATTCAGCTTCCATTTATCTCCTATCTCGTCGGTTTTCTGGATTGAGGATGCTAGTAACAAGCAACCAAAATACCAAATGGTAACCCAAGGGATTCATGGGGTTTCATCTTGAGGCCTTTGTGAACTTTGCACAAGAGCGTCTACCAATAGAGCTAACCATTGGGCGATTAGTTTTCCCCTGTTGTTGGTACCAATCCTAATTGTACCATTCTCCTACATCAGCTATGGCTTGTTGATCCTGATATAGTTCTCTGGGGTGTGATGGATCTCCATGCTACGGATCCTAGCTGCATATCAAAGATTTTAGATGCATGCCAAGAGATAAAGGTAAGTGCTTGCAATTAAACTCAATATAGCAGATAGATATAAGATCTGTATCTATCATAGATAGTGTCCAACTTGTATCTCTTTGATCTGTATTTAGAAACTATTTTTATTTCTTATAAATAGTTTGGATCCTATTCATTTCTTAGGTAGAATCTACATTTTAAAATATCAATTGACAAAATTTGTGATATTGTGAAACTAACAGAAGTTAAAAGTCAAAATGAACCTTGTTGTGTACCGTTTTGTTTCTAGCAAGTCAAGTCAATATTGTTAAACTACCACGTTATGGTTTGAAACAGTAGCCTTTTAGATTGTTTATTTGAAAGTTTGAATGCCACTAAATCTAGGCCTTTATAAAAAGTGTGTTATAAGGGATGCATCCTAAAACCTATCTGAAGATTTTATATGTAAGCTTGTATTCTTCATTTCTAGTGTTATTTAGGATGCTCATGCCTTTAACTTGAGGTTATAGTCACTGAGAAATTCAAGTTAGAAGTTTTTCTGCTTGTTTTGAGAACTTCATATCCAATATTTTTTGGCATGGAAAACTCTACTGTTTTTTTCTACAATGTTAACATTGAAGGAATATATCTTCAGTGTATAGCTTCTTTTAATTCTTATGAAGAAAACCTTATCTGCAGGCCTTAACTATGGTATTGGACTTGACTCCATTTTCCTTTGCAATTGAACTTACCGCTCTTGTATCAAAAAGGGAGTTTTTGAATTTGGAGAAGTGGCTAAATGATAATCTTAGTAGTCAATGGGATAAGTTATTTGAGGTAAGCTGCTCTCTGTTTATTGTTTTTGTGTAATTAGTCTTAATTACTTAATGTTGCATACTTGGGTATTTAGTGGACACTGATTCCTAAGTCAATTTGAGGTAAATTGAAAGGCTTCTTTATTTGTTATCCTCGTTGTAAAGTTCTTGATGACTGAATGTTGTATCTTTTCATTACTGAACACTTGTTACTTTGGTTGAAGGCATGTCTGAAATTTCTGAGGGAAAGAACTTTATTTGAAGCATCAAATGACTCTTTAGGAAATCCTGTCCAACGTTTTGGACCTATTGTCAATCTTTCTTTGGAGACAACTGCAATACTCTTCAAAGTGAGTTATTTTTTTTTGATTTATGGACATGTTTCAGCATGAATTATGGTATCTTGTTTCACTCTAAGTATTGGGTTATTCAGGTTCTTCAAGCTAATTTGGGCCAATTAGCATCTCGAGATCTTGCTGAGGAAATGAAACGATTGCATTCTGCAACTGTCCATGTTAATCCACACTTATTGAGTGTTGGGGCTTCAGAACAGTCATCATTTGAGGTCTTTGCAGTTGATATTGAGGAAGAGGCAAACTCTTATTTTCAACAGACATATATTGGACAGTTAACAATGGATGATGTAATAGAAAAGCTTGCACATTTCAAGGAGTCATCTGAGAAGAGGTATTTTGTTTCTTGACCTATAAATAAGTGGTAGTTTTAGCTCAAAGTGTCCTGGGCATGGGTAATCTAATATAAGCCACATTCCATGTGAGGAATCAGATTATGTAAAAAAAATTGAATGGTTCCAACAGTTCTGTTATTTCTAGTCCATGATCATTTGTACCACCATAATAAGTACATTTACATGCAATGTGAATCATAACAGAGCATTTCCAGGTGTTCATTCATTTCTCTTAGCAATTTATTAGAGGTCCGGGTTCTGAACTTCTGATGTGTTCTATAAAGACCACTTGTAAATTTGTCAAATTTTCATGTATTATATATATCACTGTTAGTCAAATAATTGATATGATAGCAAGTCATCCTATTTCAGTAACTAATACGTAACCATCTCTATTACTATGATTACTACAAGTAAAGTACCAATGATATTTAATAGCAGGTGATTGGTTTCCCTTTGCTTAAGCTAATATGTATTCCCCTAATAAATCACATAAACTAAATGCATACAAGGTAAAGTAAGCAGAACAATAGATCAGTAATACAGACCTGTGCATACGTATAACTCTAACCAAGACCTTTGAATGTATAGAAGTAATACCATAATTAGACTCTATATTACTAGCTTAGGTATAACACTGTTTCCATATGTAACTAGTACCAATCCCTTTGTCTACAGTAATTAGAGCACAGTGAATATGAGACGTAGTATGTAGAAAGCAATGGGTGTAATAAGGGTAATAGAACCAAGTTAAAGCAAGCAGCACATATTGAAGAATAACAAGTACAAGCTGATTACTACTATTAGCTCATATTTGGAATAATAGTGCTTCTATTCTAAGGTGCCCCACTTATTTTACTACTAACCCCCCAGGAATATAATATGTGAAGACATGGAATTGCTATTGCAAGTGAACTCCCTCTACTGAGCTGCATAGAGACCATAGACGTGTAGATTGGATGCTAGGAAAAAGATTGCATTGTGTGAAGAGTTGTGGAAAATCTAAAAGAATTGGCTAAGTTTTAACATAGGCAATGCTCATCTCTATATACAAATATATATTCTCCTGAATAAACATACTATCATGAATGAATCTTTCTCAGGAAATTAGCATATAATTCACAATGCCTTCACAAGTTCTATGCTTATGATCAAACTCCCATTCACTTAAACACCATTCCATAAAACATATATGAGATGACCATTACTTAAAAAGTACTAGATGGGTGCATTAGAAGGTGGGCATAAGACAAACCACACAATGCATACATATTGAATGAATGATATGCCAAATGAAAAGAACCATAAGATGCCAAATCTTGGGAGGAAAGAGGACTTAAACAAAGACTTTATGGTTTCCTTCGATCATTGCATTGATGGCACATGCCACCACCAGCTCACAGCCCAACATGTCCAAGCATACATCCCAGCCACCTCTTCACATGTCTTCTAGAAAATGAGAACAACGTCCAAGGCTACATACAAACTGTACGGATTGTGCACAGACTCAAAATCGATTCAGCAGCAACATATGTCCTGTGTGACCTGCGTACAATCTAAAAATTGACTCAGCAGCAGCGTAAGGCAGTGAGGGATGATAATGGTAGCGTACATCCCTCTAAAGAGATAATTGGCAACATATGACCCTCTTTGCTCCTTCACTTGCAATGTACAACCATGGAAATGAAGCTTAGGCTGTGTGGCTTCAACAGTCATGGAATTTGCCAGACAGAAATACAAACTCAGCTAGAATAGTGAAACAGTCAATTCATGGAAGCCATCCCTCTAAAGAGATAATTGGCAACATATGACCCTCTTTGCTCCTTCAATTGCAATATACAACCATGGAAATGAAGCTTAGGCTATGTGGCTTCAACAGTCATGGAATTTGCCAGACAGAAATACAAACTCAGCTAGAATAGTGCAACAATCAATTCATGGCAGCCATCGATCTCCAATCCCAGAGTAAATTGAATAGTTAAAATCTACCTCAGCAAAATATTAGTATTGTATTTTTTTTTTAAAAACACATTTAGCTGTCGCTTAAGCGACGGTTGGTAGACGAATTTTTTTTTTTTAACTTCAAAACCGTCGCTTAACCGATGTCTTATCCGTCGCTTATGCGACGTCCTGGAGGCCATTTTTTTTTTAAAACTTCACAACCGTCGCTTAACCGACGTCCTATCCATCGCTTATACGACTTCCTGCATGCCATTTAAAAAAAAAAAACTTCAATATCGTCTCTTAACCGACGTTTAGTGAGCTAGTTTAATATGAATTGTATGTCAGATAACCGACGATTTAGATTTAACCGATGGTAAACTCATCTGTTGCTTAACCGACGGGTTGGAAATATGTCGGATAACCGACGGGCATCCACCGACGCTTAAAAAAAACTCATAGTCTCGTACATGCGACAGGGAAGTGTCGAAAATCCGACAATACGGCCGTCGGATTTTTGGTCAAAATGTAGTAGTGATAAAAGGTGAATGTTCAAGACTAAATGCTAGCCCTAGTGCTACATTTTCTCCTAGAATAGGTCATTTCCAGCTTTCTTGTCACCTTAGCAAGTCAAGGCACATCTCCTTGTGAGGGTCCTCTTGGTTTTTCCCTTAGTTTTCTATGCTAGTTGTTTGACCTAGGATGTCTTCTTTTCTAAGTTAGTCAGTCTTCCTAGATGCCCTAGGTTGATGTAGGGATTTTCTAGGGTTGATATCCCTTTGTATTCACACCTTTTCATTTTCAAAACCTAGTTTCTAGGGTTATTTTTAGGATAGTTTTAGATCTGCAAAATTTATAAAAATCTCATAAAAATCAAACATTTAGCCAATTTAGGGCCTCCTGAAATCTTCATCTCCTTAAATATCGGGCGCTAAAATTTTGCACCCTAAATTCTCAGGCCCTCAAATATCGCATCCTAAAATTTCATCCCCCCTTCAAAATTTTGCGCCCTAAATTTTTGGAACCTAAAATTTTGTGTCCTAAATTTTTTGGCCCTAAAATTTCGCTCACTCAAATTTTGTGCCCTAATTTTTTGGGCCCTAAAATTGTGTTCCCTAATATTCCGTGCCTAAACTATCGGGCACTAAAATTCTGAGCCGTAAAATTTCGGGTCCTTCTTAAGACCTCGGGCTTCCTAAAATCGCAGGCCTGAAATCTCAAGCGTCCTAAAATCATAGGCCTGAAATTGTTGGAATATATTAAACCCACTCACAACTTAGGATAAAATAATTAATTATTCACGCACTAGCTTAATTAGTTGGAATCCACTTGCACCTTAAAGTCAATACATGCCATCTGTATCCTAGGAATGATTTATTTCTAATTCTGGGTTGATCTTGACCACCTTTTGACCATCCAAAATTAGTATACAACACTTTACAACAAATTCTACTTTATTCTACTTTTTCTTCTTTTCTATGGATAAGATAAAAGCTAGTCAACTAGGAAACTGGCAGTTTTTGTTTCCAACCCATCCTCCATTAGTTTTTCTCCATTTTCTAGGATTAGCATGTTTTTTCCATGTCCTTGACAACTCACTCATTATTTTTCCAACTTGTGAGTTTCTTGATAGATTTAGGAAGTGCTTTAGCCACTTATGAGGGTTTGCTATATTTTGGTAAGTCATTCTTTTTGAGCTTTATGAGTTGTTTCCATACAATTCAATTTTCCTATGAAGGATGTACTATTTATGTACACTATTATTCATCATTATTCAATGGATAGATACACACAAATATTCATCTCTTCATTCATGTCATTCAGTCTCTTTTCTTCTCTCTATTTTTCCTGTGTATGCTTGTGAGAATTCTTAGTAGCAAGATCTATTTCTTGTGCTTCTTCTTAGCATCATTGTTCATAGCATTGATCTATTATTTCTACATGGTATCAAATATATAGGGAGCACAACCTTTCCATATTCTACATGGTATCAGAGTAGCAGGTTGATCAAGTTCTACATAGTTGAGGAGCGCTTCCAATCTCCTATCCCTCTCTAAAGAAGAGTTTGTCTAGCTTACAAGATTTTCTCCTAGGTTTTTTTGCAGGTTGCAGAGAGTTTATTCGTGAGCACATAAATTCAGAAATATGGATTCTCCTTCATCAATAATTCTTACTCTCTTTAACTACCACGAATGGAAATCCAAAATCTCCATTCTATTGTGCAGTAGAGGATTGTACAGAGTTACTCTAGCTTTGGAGAATGAGCCCAATGTTATGATTGATAAAGATAAGTGGCACAATAGGTTGGATGAAGCCTATGGATTTCTTTGCCTCTCTATTTATCCTGATCTACTCTTTCATCTAGATGGTTTGACCACTCCAAACCAAGTATGGACTAAATTGGAGTCTCTCTTTGGAGTTCAAGATGAGCTAAGAGTGCATCAATTGGAGATTGAGTTATTCTCACTGAGTGCAAGCAATTTTGATTCTCTTGAGGGTTTCTTCACAAATTTCAAGTCACTAGTTCTAATTCTCAAGCAATGTGGGATTGAGAAAGAAGATGATCAATTAATCCTTTCCATTCTTCCGAAATTGGGTCCTGATTACTCAATTTTTGTGTCTACCTTTCATGCTACTAGGCTTGTTGTTCCTAAGTGGAAAATGCCTTCTTTAAATTTTTTTCTTGATTCACTCACAAAGGAGAAGGATAAATTGATCCATATGGGTGTTCTTAATTCTCCCAATAGCAAGGATCATGATCTCTTGGTTCAAGGAAGCAAGAATCACAAATCAAAAGAGAATCAAATTGTGAAGAAGCCAAAGTCAGAAATTGAAGATGAAGATTCATATGAAGATTTAATGAAGAAAGTTAAGAAGAAAGGGAGCACATCCAAGTGTTCTTATTGAAGCAAGGGTTTTCAATCAGAAAATAAGTGTTTCAAGAATAATATGAACATCATGTCTCAGCTTCTTGAGAAGCACAAGATCGAAGTTCCAGATGAACTAGAAAATCCTATTGATTCCTCAGAACAATGTCATACTGCGTAGTTCCAAGGTGATATAACTTATGCTTTGAGTTACAGAGTTCTCTCCTTTTCTCATGTCTTTGATATATATTTAGTCTCTGATATATCAGAATCATAAATATCAAAACCTTTCTTTGATGATCCTCCTCTTAGTCTACTAGATTCATCTCCCAAGAAATGTGATTTTTCACTAGATATTGACTTGCCTTGAGCAGCTCTTCCTCACATGACTGTATATCTGATTTAGAAGATTGTTTGCATGATTATATGCATGTCATGACACATATAATACCACCATCCATACCATCTACAATACCTCTGAATAATCCAAAGACTATACAAATCCCAAGCTCACTAGTTGATTCCTCATTGGTCTCTATGCAGTGATATTTATTTTGATTTCTCATTGGTCTCTTATGCAGTGATATTTATTTTGATTCCTCATTGGTATTTTATGCAGTGATATTTATTTTACATGGTTTGAAGTCTTTTCCAACTTTCAGTGGCTGGTTATCCATGTCCTTAGTCATATTTCGACTGATATTAAACATGTTTGGATCTTTTCTAAACACTTATGGTTCATATATTATGCCCATCCATAATTCATATTTTACACCTATTAGTTTTCCCCAATTACTCATAATTTTCCTAGTCTAGCCCTATATCCTCATGGAGCCATTTAAACCTTTGTCCTTACTGTTCCGTATGCTAATATTTCTGATATATCAGAGTTTTATCAACATCATATCAGATCTATACAGGTGCTACATCATATTGGAAGATTGACATGTGATTCACATCACAATTTTGTAGCTATTCAGGGAATTGGGTGTGAACTAAATTGTCTTAATTTTTGTACTCTTTGGGAAGGAGTATGCACAGATATATTTTCCATTTCAGATTATGTTTGTAGATCAGAGTTTGACAGTAGAAAGAAGCATTCAGATAATACTCCTACTTCATCAAATGATGAGATACAAGGAGTCTCTCCTCTTCCTTCTTTTAGGTTCTACACTCCAACGCATGATCATGGAGTTCATGATCTCTTCAACAAGTATTTCATCCAAAAGAATTTAACTCAGCTCATTCAAGTCAAGATAAGGATATGTTGAAGACATATTATTTCAAAATTTCATGCCTTTTCCTTTCTTGAGGGAGGATTTTCCCCATGTGGTTTTGCCTCTTTCCTCACATTTCTGGACATAATAATTGTTAAAGGGTGACCATAGCCTTGTTGTTGGGCCCTATATGCATCTATTTTTTTTTTCATACCATCATAAAGTCAAACTTATAGGGGGTGTTGGAATATATGAAACCCACTCACAACTTGGGATAAAAAAATTAATTATTCACCAACTAGCTTAATTAGTTGGCATCCACTTGCACCTTAAAGTCAATACATGCCATCTATATCCTAGGAATGATTTATTTCTAATTCTGGGTTGATCTTGACCACCTTTTGACCATCTAGAATTAGTATACAACACTTAACAATAGATTTTGCTTTATTCTACTTTTTTTGTTTTTTCTGCTTTTCTATGGATAAGATAAAAGGTAGTCAACTAGGAAACTAGTAGCTTTTGTTTCCAACCCATCCTCCATTATTTTTTCTCCATTTTCTATGATTAGCATGTTTTTTCCATCTCCTTGACAACTCACTCATGCTTTTGCCAACTCATGAGGTCCTTGATAGATTTGGAAAGTTCTTTAGCCACCTATGGGGGTTTGTTGTATTTTGGTAAGTCAACCTTTTTGAGATTTATGAGTTGTTTCCATACAATTCAATTTTCCTATGAGTGATGTACTATTTATGTGCACTAGTATTCATCATTATTCAATGGAAGGATACACACCAATATTCATCTCTTCATTCATGCGATTCAGTCTCTTTTCTTCTCTGTATTTTTGCTGTGTATGCATGTGAGAATTCTTAGCAGCAAGATCTATTTCCTGTTCTTCTTCTTAGCATCATTGTTCATAGCATTGATATATTATTTCTATGGAAATTTTGACCTATTGCTAGAAATTCGTGTTAGAATTTCTTCAATACACGGGTTATACATATTGTAGGCCTAAATATTGATTTATGACTCATACATAGTAAATTTCATACTTTATCTGTGATATACTACTATTCATTAATAGTTCATGGTGTATGAATGGTTGTAATTTGTATAATATTTGTGTGTCTCTCTTGGTATATGATACATGCATTATCTAGGATTGAAATTGGTTATTTGAAGCAGATGTATAAATGCACTTGAACAATTCATATTCATAGTACATCTACTCCACCTTTTGATTGAATCCATTAGGTGCTGGTCAATTAATTCACACGTTGGAAGATATATTTGTGTCTAAGATTCTTTTCTAGAGTTCCATAGGGATCTCCCCTAGGAGGTTTCAACTTTCGAGTAAGTTAGGAGAAGTGACTAAGGTGGCTTGGACTACCATTTCATCTGGTAACATGGACCAAGTGCGCATTCCCAATGTTTAATCTGCCACCTTGTGTTGATGCATGTAGAAAATTCATGACCAAAATTGTAAGTCTAATGAACCCATCTCCTAAAGGGATAAGCCTTCTTTTGAAGACATATCCTTATCCATCATGGCACCTTGATTTACCATGTTTTCCACAAACTCATTGTTACAATTCCTAACATGAGTGAGACTCAAACCTTTGATTTCTTAGAGAAAGAAAATAGTTCTTCATTTTAACCACCCCTAAGTAGTTTCCTCATTGGCTAAGTTTTTTAGAGCAGATCGTATAACCAGCAGTGAATCTCCTAAATAATTGCTTTGGGAAATTTGAGGGTAGCTATATATTGTAACAATGCATACCATTCGAGTTGATTGTTTGACATAAATCCCAATCTCTATGAAAACGTTTCCACTCAGGTTCCTCTAGGATCCAATAAAACCCCCTTTAACCTACCATCCCTATCAATATCTATCTAAGTACTTAAAGTTAAAATACAAAGTCAACTATTAATATTTATTTCATACAACATTTATATATTGAAAATTAATAGATGATGATAATGATTTTTTTTCCAAAAAAAATATATTTTTTCTTGATATTCATGACAATTAAAGAAAACAATTGCTTCCCATAGCTGTTTCTTTTTAGGCTCACAGCTTCCAGCATCTCAATTACAACTCTTTCATAGACTTCAAATAGTCTTTCTGCATTAAAAAAAATACTAAAATTATGCAAACTAACTATAATCTTCTCCAAAAAAACATACTAATACATCTTGGATGGGAGTTTTCATAGGCCAATTACATAGATATAGACAAAAACAACTTCAAGCTGAAAAGACAAAAACAAATGCAATAACTAGGATTAATCTAAAACTCCAGATCCTTCCTGGATGGTGACACCATCCATAATTTCTTAATAGAACAAGGTTCTCGCTTTAGACTTGGCAACTTCTTTAGATTATTTGTTAGCTTAAGAGTTGGAAATCCTTGAAATGTGCATAAGATATATGTTCTTGAAGGCTTTGATCAAACCTTTGACTCTTCTGCACCAGCTACTCAACTAGAGAACTTGTAATTTGAATATTCCTTTTTCCCACGCAATTATCCCCTTCGAGTTACCAAAGATACTAAGAGAGTCAATTACACATTTGACAATGAAAAAAAGAAGTCCCCATAATCCTACAAGTTCTTCTTTAGTAGTACTTCCTTCATCCCCTCCCATTCATAACTTGAAGTAATGATTCTCATTTAATTTTACCATCCCAACTGAAGATCATGATGATAATTACTAATATTTTTTATCATTGACTTTGATTTATACCACATTAATAAATAAATTTAGAATTTATTATCATTTAACTAATTACCAATATTTACTTAGTAATTTAATGTTTATATAAAAACTTAATTATCAATATTTGTATTTATTTCAAATAAAATTTATGATATGTTTTACTCCTAATAAAAATTAATTTGATGATTGAGGCTTTACATAAGTCAATTAAATTTAAACTATATGTCACATTAAAATATGAAATTGATAAGAAACACTAAATATGATATTTGAATAGATATAAAAAGACAAACCATAAAACATACTATTTATTAAAATGAAACTTTAATGATAATCATTCCTTCGATTTTTTAAATATAATATTTATTTATTTATTTATCGAACGTGATGTGATACGAGTCATTAAAATTATTTTAGAAGAGTTTCTTTTCCAAAGAAAAAATGTAATTTAATTAATTGGTAATCAAATTATATGTTGTAGAAAGGCTCTTCCTAGCCCTTTCATGAAGATGGCTTGATATGACAAAAAAACAAAAACAAAAACAAAAACAAAAGTTTTTCTAGAAATATTTTTATGCTCGAAGAGCCCTGGAAACAACTTGTGATTGGAAACAAAAAAGTGTTTTGAAACACCAGAGATAGACACAATATCGTGTCTTGTTATCCATCCCAAAAATAAGCTGTAGAGAATTCAAAAAAAGATTTGATGCTTCTTAGTTTGGTCATGGTACTTCTATGAGAGGCCAGTGGTTGAAGTCATGGAAGGAGTCATTGTTGTATTCAGTGATCTTCCACTAGCCTTGTATGAGGTTTAGCCACTTTTTGGAAAGTTGATCTACAGTTGTGCTACATTCCTTGTAAACATGATGACACTGGAATGAGTCAAAATCTTCCAAAATACGATGAGTATCTTCAAGAACAGTATTTAAAAATACATTGTGGCAAATCTAAACATTATTTGTCCAATTTATGACTAGCATTGAGTCACCAAAAATTTGGAGAAGTTTCACAGTGAGAAGTCATGCGAAGTTTTTATTGCCCCAACCCATTCCCAATTGAATTTGGAGGAAGTGGGTTTTAGATAAATAGAGGAGTGCTTCCCCCTCCCCACAATGACCATCTTTGGAGGCACCATCGAAGTAGGGCCATGGCAGAAATTTGTTTATTGTTTCTTCTCTGATGGTTTTGGGGACTGGCTGATTGTTTTCTTGGAGAAAGTGAGAAAGGATATCCAAACTGGCTTGGGAAGTGCATTATGGACTGGAGAATTTGTCCTGAAAATTTTCCTTTTTTTGGGCTTCCCATGTGCCCCAAATAATCAGAAGGGGGAGAGCATGGATACTCTCTTCTTGGGGAGAGTTGAGACAATTTTTCCACAAGTCTTCAATTGTGTCACCAATCCAGTTCAACGGAAGGTGGGTGAGATGGGCGATCTCAGTCCAAGATTTTCTTAGGAACGAGAAGTCAAGAAATAAGTGTTGGATGGTCTCTTCATTTTGCATGCAAAGTATTCACCACCCTTTCCATTCAACTTTCCTTCTTTTCATTCAGTCCCAAGTAGGGACTTTCCTTAAGAGGACACACCACATAAAAATACTGGATTTTCGTGGGAATGCATTTTCCAAAAAAAATTCCACCACCATTTTCCTTCAACCATCTGGGTTGTTGTTGTGAGTTGTTTGTATCCCAATTTCAAAGTGTATCTTTCATTTGGTGCATGGGATCAATTAAGATCATCCTGTCAATCTGTCATACAAACATGGGAGATTTGAAGCGCATAGGTGTAGTCTTTCCATAAGGGCCCTAGTTCGTTGTTCAGTCCTAGATCTGCTTCATTTTTCCATCACTGACTCCAAATAGTGGTAGATGCTTGATCCGCCACTTGATTTAGGTGGAAGTATCCTTGATCATTTAGGGCCTGAATTCAAAGGTGGGGGAGAGAGTGTATGTTTTGAATTCCCATCCAGGGGTTGGATCCAATGCAAAGTTGGTTTCCTCTCCCTAATTTCTAGACTAAATCGCTTTCAATTACAGGGAGGGAAAGTAGAACTTCCTTCCATGTTGTTGAAACTCCTTTTTTATTTTTTACCCAATTCCTTATCCATTTTTTTATATTGACAGGGGAGATGTATTTATGGCTCATCACCTCTGTCCAAATATTTTATGTGGACAATAGTCTCCAGCTCAGTTTTGCTACCAGAGATTTGGCAAAGAGGTGAATATGTTTTAAACCCCACCCTCCTTGGGATTTTGGTTTTCCCAAGATTTCCCAACTAACCCATGGAGAGACGAAAGAGTTAGAGGTTCCCAACCAAAGAAACTTGTAGAAGAGATTCCTTATTTTTTCCATGATTCCTTTTGGGATCCAGGTTAGGGACATCCAATAAAACAAGATTTCTTACAGAGCCAATTTTATGAGGACCAATTTTCCCACTCTAGACAACCATCGATGCATCCAAATTTTTAGTATTTTTTCTAGTTTTGTTAAGAGAAAACCCCAATCATTTTTCTTGTAACCGTTGGGATTTAGCTGAAAACCCTAGGTAATTTATCCCTCCATCCAACGGCTTGAGATCAAAGGGGAATATGATTCATACTAGTGTTCTTCCTCTTCAGTTAGGAGAGTTGTCATGAGGGTTGAATTTGATCGTTTACTACCATACATGTTTCCTTTCTGAAAATCTTCACGGTTTATTCTAGGGTTTCTTCATCTCTTCTTGTGAGATCACATAAAATTAGGATTTTGTCTATGAAAAGCAGGTGGAAGAGCCTTAGGTTGTGAGAAATGGACATTCCCTTGAAATTTTCCCATATCTTTTCATGAGCTAAAGCTTGTCTTAGCCATTATGCCACTAGCAGAAAGAGGAGAGGGGAGAGAGGGAATCTTTGTCAAATCCCTCTCATTACCCCAAAGGAAAGATAAGCAGATCCATTGATGAGGACCATAAAGGAGGATGTGGTGATGCAACACATGATCCATTTTACGAAACTGTCACTCAAACCCTAAATGTGTTAGAAACATTCTTAGGTAAAGCCATCTTACCCTCTCAAAAGTTTTTGATAGATCGATTTTGAGTATAGCTCCTTTGTTATTTGTAATTTTTTGGGTGTGAAGACCCTCTTGGGATACTCCAATGGCTTCATGCATCTACCTTCCTTCCAAAAACCCAAACTGCTCTTGAGAGATAACTTTCGACATGATATTTTTCATTCTTCTTGGATTTATCTTTTCCACCACCTTATAGGTTACATTGCATAAAGAGATCGACCTGTATTCATCCAGGGAGGAGGGGTTATTTGATTTTGGAATCAAGGCTATGAAGGTGGCATTTAGGGGGGGATGCATAATCCTTCCTTTCCTAGATTCTTCGACTAGTTGAAAGAGGTCGGGCCCAATATTTTCATAGTGAGCCAAAAATAACTCAATGGGCCAGCCATCTGGACCGAGGATTTTATCCTTCTAGAAACTGTGGAAGGTTACCTTGAGTTCTTCTTCATATATTTCCTCCGTAAGTTCCTAGTTATCTTCGAGGGTTATGAATCCGGGATAAAACTAAGTGAGGTGAATGATCTCATCCAGTTTTGTTCGGTTGTTTTCCTTAAATAGGTTTTTGAAGTGTGCAATTCCTAGGGAGGCCAATGCCTCGAAAGAGGTGATGTCCTCGTTTTCTTCATTCCTTAGGCTCTAAATTGTGTTTTGATATTTCCTCCCCTTTGCATAGGCTTGGAATAATTTGGTGTTCTCGTCCCCACTTTTGAGCTAGATTTCCTTTCTCTTAAGCCTCTAGACCTCCTCTTGCTCCATTAATAGCTTTCTCTATTTTTCCAGAAGTTCCAATTGAATCTTGGCTCCAAGGTTCAAGTATCCTCCTCTTTTCGAGTCCTGGAGAAGTGAAATCTCCTTTTATGTTTGGATTAGCTCTTTTTCATCCCTTTCTTTTTATTTGAAATCCCACTCCTTGATTTTATTTTTTACATGGGACAGTTTTTTTACAAAATGAGGTGCTACAAAGGATCCTTCTACTCGTTGGAATGGGATACAAGTATTTTTTATAATATAAGATATTTATTCCTCCTTCATCCAGGAAGTACAAAGTTTGAAGGAGCTAGAAGGATTTTTTGGGGCTCCTAAGATTTCCAGCTAGATTGAGAAGTGATCAAAATCACCTCCTGACTCCACCCATTTTCTACAGATTATAATTTTCTCTAGAATCCCCACCTTGACCAGGAATCGATCTACCCTTTTCATGACTCTTCCTTCACCAGTTCTTCTGTTTAGCTAGGTGTGCTTTACTTTGGGAGGGAGGATATTGATCAGCTACAACTCTCTTAGGAGGTTTTCAAAGTATTATGAGAGAGAGTTGCTTCTTGAGTTGGGACCCTAGTTTTCGAAATTCCCCAAAGTGAAGTTCACGTCTCCTCCCAGAATTACATTTTCGTTTCTGAGAAAGGTCATCAGTTTTATCGTATTCCAGTATGCTACCCTCTCGTTGTAAAGCCTGTAAATATTTACTAGAGTGAAGGAAATATTTAGGCCTGCATGAAAAAATTCATCCCAAAATTGTGACTCAAAGCCCCGAATGTTAAGAAGTTTCACCACCCTTGGATTCCAGCCTAGAGCAAATCCCCTTGAGCGCCCTCATGCACTGATTGCATGAAAGTCATAAAAAGTGAAAGACTTTTTCAAATGGAGAGAGATTTCCTCTTCCATTCCCATTGTTTCTTGGAGCAGGATAATATCAGGTTGTTGAAGGCCTAGCAACCTTTTTAGGACAATTTTTTTGGGCTTAGTTGCTAAACCCCTGCTATTGAAGGAGAGTAACTTCGTTGGGGACCTCTTCGCAACGCTTTTGCTTCTCTAAGTATCCCTATTATAGATTTTTTCCCCGTCTGCTACATCCTTGATGGATTTATTATGGGTCGAAGAGAGGTGTTATGGCCTACCCCTACCCTTCCCCTTTTGGACATTCCCGGATTTTTTTTCCAAGCCTTGCCTTTGTGTGTTGGGAGCTGGGATTCCCCTGGATGTTAGACAAAAGAGAATGGAGGGTGTTTCTGAAAAGGGGGAGGGTTTCTCCCTGTTTGGAGGATTCAAGGGGAGAAGATTTTACAAGAGTTTGGAAGGTGGCGAAGTGTACAAAGAGATTTAAATAAATAAATTAACAATTAAAAAAAATTAAAACAAAAATGTTATATATATAAATATTTTATTTAAATATTATTAAATTATTAAATTCTAATGGATTAAATCATATCTATAATATACCAAAAAGAAATTATATTTATTTTCTAAATTATGAACAACTCCAAAATTTCATCACAATAATTACTCACTTGAAAACATCATAATGAACTAAATGATATTTTCAAACTTTAAAAATAAATCATTAAAAAACCTTTAAACTTTTAAAATAAATTTTAAACAATTCTTAAAAGATATTTGATAGATGATTTTGCTAAACATTTTAAAATGATATTTTATTTAGTTTTTAAAAAATATAATATTTGAAACTTAAAAAAACATGAAATTATGTTTTACTTTTTAAAAGTTATTTTTTTCAAAGTTGGCTTGAATTAGTCTTCGTTTTTGTCTTTGTTGTTCGATCTCAAATATTTCTCTATAAGATTTTCAAATCATGCATTCACTTAATAAATTTATAATTGTAAGAAAAAATGTGTCATCCAAATAAATAAGTATATGGGTCTAATATGATCTTTTATTTAGTGAATATGCAATCTATTGTGTTTGGCAATCTGTTCGTGGAGGTTTATTATACGTAGTTTTCAAGGCTTTTTGATTTATAACTATTGAAGACATAAAGCGTTAGAATTGGCTCATTTGGAATTTGATCTCAAGACTTCTATCAACTTCAAAACAATAATATTTACCAAGATTTTTATTTTTCACACAATAATATTTACTAAGATTTTTATTTTGAAGATCACTTGTTATTTAGATCCTTTCTCATATTAATCTTCTTCAAAATATCAACAACTTTTCTCATAAATGAAAGGGTTAAGGTTTGTATTAAAAAAATATTGCAATCATAGTGTATATACTAATATGAATCTATAAGAGTTTTTCAAAATTCAAATATGGATTTTTTTTTAAAAAAAAATAACATTAAAATTTATTAGTATATATTTATAAAAAATGGTTTAATATCAAAATTATCTAGCAAAACATAGTTAAACCTAGAATAAACAAATGTCATTCGCAATATGGGGCTTATGCTTGACATTTGTTGGAAACTTGAACTCTTGGTCCATGTGATTCATTTCCAAATTCTTGGGTGCGATGCCATAGACTGAGAACTCCTTGCATGTCCTAAGACCAATTGAAAAATCATAATACATTTATATTTGAGCTTCTTAATTTTCCTTTTTTGTTGAGTTACAATCTCCAATAACTCTGCATATTCAATATTCTAGGCTTCATCCTAGCTAGATACGTTGTTTTTCAATTTGAAAATGGCTACTCATTATTAGCCAAAAGTTAGTCATGCCTCCTTAGAGCTCGGTGTAGGTACATAGCCTCACATGAAAAAGAATGACTAGGGCGGTTATGCTCTTCCATGTTCAAGCTCTACCATACTTTAGTAAGGGGAAAACCGACCCAAATTTATAGTTAATCTTTATTTGATTAGACCCAAATCAATAATACAAAGAGAGTTCCAACAACAAAGGGAAAAGCCCAAATCCAATATGATTCAAAAGCTGATACCCATGGCAGAATATGAACCACAATACCTATAACCATTTTTAGGCCTAATGAAATGAACCAAACTAAAATTAAATGAAAACAAGCTAGAACAAAGTCTCACAAAACTCAATGAAAACCAAGTTAGATTCAAGGCAAAAACAAGAAACGCATGTTCTAGAATTATCCCACCTCCATTCTCCATATTAACTCCAAAGCACATATTAACCGACTCCTTCATCTTAAATGAAGTGTGTGAAGGTACTAGTGAACTCATGGGTGTTAATACCCATATGATGCCATTAAATGCAATTCTAAGTGGACTAGCCAATTTCCAATCCTTTGGTGTGGTAGACCAATGCATGTGTCTAATGATGGTTAATGAGTTTCTTATGACCCACAGACTCTTGATCCTCCTCAATCCAAGTGTCTTAAGTCTATGAAACCTTCTTGCGATTGACACCTTTGAAATAGAGACAACTTCTACACTTTGAAAATTGAATCTAATCTTTACACTTTTTGAATCAATATCTCAACCATGATAAATTTTAACTAAAAACAAAATAAAAAACAGCTATAAAGAAAACCACACTCTGGAGGATGGAATGGTCATCACTACTTGTTATCAAAGTTTCATTTGTAACTAGCAAAAAATTGTTCAAGGGCATGTACGACGATTGTCCAGTAGAAGGATTGTCCAATAGTCATTATCTTATCCATATAAATAAGACTCATAGGAAAATGTTAGATATACTCTACCAAAATCTTGAGTGATTATTGGAGCACTCTATTTCATTTAAGCTATCTCTCTTAAGTTTTTGTTTTCCAATGATAGCAAGGGCCTATCATAACTTAGTTGTCAAACTAGTAGTGAGGAGAACTATCACTGGTTTCAATCCACAAATGCATGTTAAGTTATCATCATCAGTGTTATTCAAGGAAAAGCACGACATCTAAAATAACATGCTAGTGGTTTGTAAGGGGACAAACTTTCACTGCTACTAGATTCCTTAGACTCTTGGGTTATTAACTTGTTTCCTTACAATCGAAGAAAACAAGATCTTAAAATAACATGCTAGTGGTTTGTAAGGGGACAAACTCTCACTCCTATTAGATGCCTTTGACTCTTGGGTTATTAACTTATTTCCTTAGAGTCAAAATAGACAAGATCTTAGCCAATAAAAAATTGTTTTAGCTTACTCAAGGGGCACTATATCTAATTATAATTTCAGTCATATACAAGAATACCTTTAAATCCAAGGTTGTTAACTTATTTCTTTAGTTTCAAGGAAAACAAATCTTATCAAATCAAAAGCTATTTTAAATATTACTCAAAGAACACTATGTGTAATTTATACAACTTTTGATGAACGTTAATATAAATCATTTTTTTTTTTTTCAGCAGAAAAAATGACAAAATGACAATCCTTGTTATGGTTATTCATTGTAAATCAAAAAGCATCGTATACATGACAGCCTTGCATAAATAATTATTATTTATACATTAACCAATATGATTCATTGATTCGTCACAAATGACATAATCCCGTAGTTAACTCATAAATTCTTAAATAGAGTCGAAATTTTGAATGAGGACGAAATATCGTGATACATCTAAATTATTAGACGAGTGGGACATACCATAACTTGCCTCACTTCCTTAAATGGTCCTTCGAAAGTTGTTATAACTTGTACGAAAAGCAATTAATAAAATAAATGAGTGAGGAGGTGGGAAGGGAGTCACACTCGAGTCAATGGCTACTAGCCTTTGTCTGAAGCCACATGGCATGTGCCCACACTACATAAATCTAATAAAGTATACACTTAAGCTTCTCAAAATGTGAAAAAATGGTTGAGATTATATTTATATGTTTACAAATTACAATGTTATTTGATTATGAATGAATGTTTGGGTTGACTCTAAATTAATTTTGTAATATGTTGCGGAGAAATGGCTAAAAAATAAGTAGAAATAAGTTATGTTTGTAAAGTAGGGGTGACCACCTTTAACATACGTTTTGTCGTGTGTAATTGGACTTTAGGAGCCCACTCTAATTTTGCAATTTTCAAAAGATGTGTATTTCGTCGAAAACCCTAATAATCAATCCTTCATCTTGTCATATGGGGATTGTTTTCGATATGGTTAAAACTTGGAAGATTTAATTGGATAATTAGTAGAGAAGATAAACCAGCGTAGATCCAAATCTTAGGTTCTATCAAGCACCGAGAGGGATCAAATCTCTTCGTAGGTATCCATTGATTTGATTCAAACCAAAAAACACATCTTTTTATTTAAGGTCCACATATAATATTTAATATTATTTATGGCCCACATATAATATTTTTTATTATTTTTTATTTTGTTATGAACTAACATTACAACATTTCCCCATACATGGTTTTAAAACCATATGCAAGGCCCTCCTACAACCATGGGTTGTTTAGGAGGCCTTGCACATGGTCTTAAAACCATTTGCAAGGCCCTCCTAACCCATGTACAATAAAATGATGGGTTGTTTAGAAGGCCTTGCACATGGTTTAAACCATGTACAATAAAATGATGGGTTGTTTAGAAGGCCTTGCACATGGTTTTAAAACCATAAACCATGTGCATAAAAACCATGTGCAAACCATGTGCACATGGTTTATGGTTTTAAAACCATGTGCAAAGCCAAAATTCTTTATTATTTTGTTAAGTAAAAACATTACATCTCCCCCATATTGTGTTTTTTTCTTCACCCATATTTTTTTACGGATAATTAAATTTTTACTTTTTTATTGTTTTGTTAAGTAGGAAGATTACAACATCTCCCCCATATTAGGTTTTTTTTTTCTGGCGGACATTTATTTTGGCTTATAATTAAAAAAATTATTTTTTATTAATAAAAATAGCGTTACATAACGTTACGTAACGTTACAAGATCTCCCTCATACTGGGCTATAGAGCGCCTCTCGGCGCAATAAAGGAGTTACTAAGAAAATGTTCAACATGAAAATATATTAAATTTAATTATATTTTTGTTCAATGTAGTAATGTACAATTTGATAGCTTGAATAGACGTAAAATGCCATTAACGGGTGAATCCATGGACCTGGGTAACACGTTTTGGCAAGCGCATCTTGCCAAAAACAAAAAAACGTACCTCGGTCGAGGTCTTGTTAAGCCCTCGACCGAGGTTTTATAAAGCCCTCGACCGAGGTTTTTTTCAGCCCTCGGTCGAGGTATTTATTAACCCTCGGTCGAGGTGTTATAACCTCGACCGAGGTACTTTTTTCAAAAAAAATTATAAAAAGGGGCCGCGGGGGCCCCAATTGTCATTTTCAATCACTTGACCGAGGGACAGAGCTCGACCGAGGGACAACGAACTCGACCGAGGAACAGTGACCATCGCCCCAAAGCAACCCATCCTCATCACAATGTCGGAGCAAAGAGGTAACATTTTTCAATTAAAATGGAATTAATTTTTTTTTTTTATAAATTTATAAAATTTGATAAATGTATATTTTTATAATTTTGTTTTCAAATTTAGTAAATGTATGTTTTTATAGTTTTGTTTTCAAATTTAGCAAATTTATATTTTTATAATTTTCATGTTTAAAATGTGTACCGGCAAGCAGAAATGCTGCTGGATTTTTGAAAATTTGTAGTTAAATTGAATTTTTTTGTTAATTTGTTATATATATATATAAATTATGTCAACCGGTAGGGTTTATGCTACCGGTTTATTTTTGAAATGTGTCTCCGGCAAGCTGAAATGCTGCTCGATTTTTTTCAATCCTCCGTGAATTCATGGAGGATTGAAAAAAATTGATAAAACACCAACTAAACAAACCTAAATGAACCATAAATACAATTAATCAACTGTAGGCCCGAGACAAATAATAATTTTTTTATAAAAATTTATTTGAAATTGGTTTTTAAGAGCATGTGCATGATACATGATACATGATTAATAGAGGAACGGGTCTTAGGGCCTTTGTCTCTAGTATTTGGTGATAAAGCATGGCCTAGACCACAAGGCCTACCCTTTGTATAGACGATGTAAAACTCAGAGTTATATCCTTATTGGACGTATTGAGCAATAGGTGTTGTTCTCTATGTTGTAGACATGATCACCTGAGGAAATAGTTTCCTTTGGCCCTACATGAAGGTTGTAAGCATCAAATGATCATCAATTTTTTTTAAACAAGTACACACATGACCTCTTAATGGTAAGGCTAGTTAATGCCTTATAGAAATAGTAATGATGTTATGGGTGCCCTTTCATGAACCATGATCCTTACCATGAACTATTAATGCATAAGTCCCTGGTTCCTACTCCGAAGAATTCTCACTAGAGTCCCTGGATCCTACTCCTAAGAATTCTCACTAGAATCATTTGAGTTATTCCCAAGTAGCAATCATAGGTTTAATTAAATTTCCCTCAATTTAAGGTCTTCATTGATTTTTAGGACATTGTGCATGAGACATGAGTCCTAGAGGAATAGGTGTTACAACTTATGACCAAAGCCTTTGTTATATCATAATTGGATGTTCTAAGCATCAAGCATGGTTCTTTAGGCTATAGACCTGGTCACAAGAGGAAATAATTTCTTTAATCCCTACAAGA